>VXAB01012692.1:56779-328048 GCA_013399175.1 Odontophorus gujanensis | reverse complement strand
AGAAAGAAAGAAAGAAAGAAAGAAAGAAAGAAAGAAAGAAAGAAAGAAAGAAAGAAAGAAAGAAAGAAAGAAAGAAAGAAAGAAAGAAAGAAAGAAAGAAAGAAAAAGGCCTCTACAGGAGAAAAACAAGTCAACACACTATCCAGGTTTTGAGTTTGTAGACTGCAAACAATCAACATAAATCCCTTTAGAATTTAAGCCTTAAACATAAAGTATTTTCCGGTCCCCATCTGCTTGCTCTTCAGTCACTGAAGCTTCGAAGAAAATCAATTGTGTTCACTCTGCAAGTGCATTCACTAATACTTTTAGTGATGTACTACAAACTTTATGTAATTAGACCTGATAAACATTGTCCCTTAATTGGAAAAAACCCAAAGCAAAACATTTAAGTATAAACAAAAGGCACATCAATAGCAAGCAGAAAATATTTTGCCTACAGAAAGGTCTTCCTCTATTTTGCGTACTATGTATAGAATTTTATATGAATGAAAAGATATCAGAAATAAGTTGTAATTCCTGTATAAAATAAAATTTAAAAAAATAGTTGAACTGTAGCTTTTTAGAGATACCTTATCCAGGTATCTGATACCAAAGGAAAACAACAAAACCTGGCATCAGTGCCAGGAGTGTACAAACAGGAACAAGACAGTGAATATATAGTGCTACATTGTGGTTCTTGCTGCCTCAATTAAATTGTTTTAGACATTTTCTGGGTGGCAAATCTCTGTTCATATTTTGAAAATTTTCGATCAGTGCACAAGGTCTTCTCTGCTATTCTCCTGCGCTCAGTACAAAAGGATCAGCCGTCTTTGCTGTATGACCCTCTGCCATCTAGACTTATTAAATTGTTCCTTGCCTTCTCAGTGCCCTGTGGAGCCAACAGCAGATGAACTTAATTTTCTCCTCTTAAAAAGGGAGCTTTGAGGGAAATTGTTTTGCAAGAATAACAACCTCTTCCCAACATACCACATCAAAAATGGGAAAGAGAAGTGGATGTTCCAGTACCAAATGAAATAATATGATTTTCCTATCTGTTGGACCCGGTTCTCTTAAGAAATATACTTAATGGGCACATCC
This sequence comes from Odontophorus gujanensis, assembly GCA_013399175.1. NCBI lineage: Eukaryota > Metazoa > Chordata > Aves > Galliformes > Odontophoridae > Odontophorus > Odontophorus gujanensis. Next base: position 326,971 of record VXAB01012692.1, on the reverse strand, counting down.
ATTGCTTGCTGGCATTTTTACAGAGACATCTTGATCAGGATTGTACAGAGACCCATCCCATCAACAGAGAGTACCTATCCCTTAGTGGGAGCATGTAGCAATATTTCTAGTAGGTCCACATGTTGTTTTGTTGTTTTTTTTTTGTTTTTGTTTTTAATATTTATTTATTTTGCCTTTCCTCCAGTTGTCTTTCACTGAGTTATATGTGGAAATAGATGACCCACCCATGGGTTTCAAGATAGTGAACATTAGAACTGCAGAATGACCCGAAAGCATAGCAGGGATTTACTTCCATTTTCCACCAACCTTGCTGGAGCTGTGCACACAAAAATATTCTCTTCTCAAATCTCTTCCACAAACCAAAGCTAATACTTTGGCCAGTGTCTAAATCAGAGAAGTACAACAGGGAATAATTGTTTTTATAAAATCTGACAAGGGAAACCAACGTTATAAATTCTCCCACAACAAGGGATGCAGTCCTACAATACATAAAGCAGTATTGTGCTACCCAGTGAGCAATTGTAAGGTATGTGTCAGGGCATTCTTTTTCCAACTCTCTGGGAATATACCATCAGTCATTATCACTAAAACCAGAAAATATTGTAAATGTATCCATATGTTCTTGTCCTTAACAGAGTTATCTACCATAGTATACTCTCCTGTGCTCTCCTACCGGTATGAGAAGATTTATTTTAGACTTTTAATCTGATCATGCATACCCCTAATTGTTTAAACTATAATTATGGATGTTAAATTGTTTTGCCTTTTATGAAAAATGAGACAAAAACAGAAATTAAATGCATGTAAAACTGAACTATTTCAATGGCACTAATTGCAAAACAGCTTTTTAAAAACAGCTTTTGATGAAATAATTGTTTTAATTATACAGTATACTTAGGTTTTTACCAACTATAAACAGTTCAGGTTTTAGCACTAAGATAATTTTACATGTAATGTTTCCCACATTTGATTTCAGAATGTAAATAAACCAAAAGTATAAATCACTGCATAATGACTTTGGAGCAAAGTGTTGATCCCTCTCTTTTTAGCAGGATACTATCATAGTATATTGCTAGTGGATGTATCTAAATGCAGATAGAACTTCATGAACTGCCTAGAAGAAACCTTTAGTCTTGCACTAGATGATCTTAGTGGTCTTTTCCAACCTTGATGACTCTGACTAGTACTGGGGCAATGATATCTCCTTACCAACCTTAGGTTGCTCAGAAATGCCATCAGCTCACAGAGGGCTCCAAGCGGAGCTTGGCGAGGCCCCTCCTGAGATAGAGCAATTGCACTAAAGTGGTCTTCTAGCAGAAGCTGCCTAAGCAGAAGTTCTTACACAAGACAACATTCCCATATCTGCCTGCCTTAAACTCACCGATCCACGGATGGTTTTTTTCCAAACCAAAATGAGATGCTGCTTATCTGTACACTGTGGTGGACTGTAATTGCCACAGAAGAACACTGTCCACTGTCTCAAGAAAAAATAAGTGTAATAATTCTTATCTAAGTGACAGTAACTTTCTGTTGGGCTGTTCTTACAGTTTGCTTTCAGGGTCAGACACAGCAGTGGTGTTAAAAATCAAATATTGCAGTAGGAAAATTTATTCAATAAACGGACTTTTAAAGGTAATAAATTATATCCCCAGTCAAATATCTCTAATCTGGTACTATCTTTAGTGTCAAGCAGACACAGCCATAGCAAATGTCTGGTGACATTTGGAAGGAAGGGGAAGGAAAGGAGATATTTGTGATATGGAATGAATATGGAAAAGGAGACATTAGAGAGACTAGCATATGTGGAAATGCTCTGACAGAATTGCAAACATTTTTACAGCTATAAAACACTCAAACCTCTTCTCAGTTTAAAAATATGTCTGTAAACAGCTACTTTATATTATTCTGTGAAACAGCTACAGTAACAACCACTTGTATTCTCACTGCCCATGAAAGCTCAACAAACACCAGTGAATAGGTTCTTCCTTCAGTAAAAATCACAGTATTACATTTAGGAAATGCTTGTTCCTTCACAAGACAAAGAAAAATCCTTCTGTGCTCTGAGTGCTGAATTGGTTACTGCAAATACAGCAAAAGCAGAGGGAGTGCTCGATAGTTTTTAAGCAGCCTCTTATCTCTACACCACATTCTTGCTTGTGCTGCACCTCAGTACATACACAATACTTTCTGTTGGTCTTGCTCTCATTTTGTAATCCACCAATAACACTGGTTGAAAGACGCCAGAAACCAATGTATCTGTTTAAACTTTACCACTTGGTAATTGAATTTCAATTTTTTTTCTAGCTGACAAAGTTGTTCTTTATTTTTTATTTTTATTGTTTCTTGGTGTTATTTTATTTATTTATTTATTTACTGGGGAGGGAGGAATGTTATTTTAAACTAAAGTACTGATTAATTCATATTTTCAGCTCATTGAATTTCCACAATACCCCTGGAATTTGCTCCAGAATGAAGGAGAAAATTATCTCCAGCATATTTTATTGTGAAAGCTTTTAGAAATGCAATGGGTCACATCCAGTATTAATAGACTATTGGCAATGAGCTGATCTCAAATTTCTAGGTGGGCTTCTGGTTCTCTTCTGGCCCGTCTAAAAAGCCAGTAAATTAATGGTATTTACAGTATCTAGCTATTTTAATTTTTTACATATAATTATACTGACACAGGCTGCCCAGGTAGGCAGTGGAGTCACCATCCCTGGTGGTATCCAAGAAGATGGAGGTGTGGCACTGAGGGCCATGGTTGACAGGCATGGTGGGGATGGGTTGGGCTGCACTGCGTGATCTTAGAGGTCTATTCCAGCCTTAATGATTCCATGAATCAATGATTCTATAAAAATGCATTTCTGCAACTTTCAGAATAAACATTAATAGTGAGAGATACTATATATCCAGGAGGGAAATTAACTTTTTAAATCTATTTTCTTTAGTATTATAATCTCAGAGAATTTCTGCTCCTCGCCTGTGAACGTGCTTTGCTTTTCTTCTTCATTTGAGTGTTTCTTTTATTTTTTGACTATCTTTCAATTGTTTATCATATATCAGATTTAAGCTGGAGTTTTGTATCAGACTCTGAAACTGTCTTTCTTCCCAGAACTGTTTCTCAAGCCTTTTCCATAAAATTACAATTTTCATAATGACAATGTTGTTGCTATTCAAGTTGTTATTAGATAAAAGTAACAAATCTTGACTTAGTAAAAAAATTTAATAATCATGGGAAATTGCTGACATTCTCACTTTGTAATAGAGATCCAAGAGTAGCAGTTGCAACATGATGTCATCTTAAGAAAAATCTCTACCAACACATTTTTAATAAAAGACGTTTCCTTTTATCTTGTGGCAGACAAATAAATGAAAACAGATTCACAGTCCTGTTGGCCAGCTGCATTTTTCTCAACTATATTTACTGAGAGCTTGTGCTAAGATCTGGTTTTGAGCTGACCTCTGCTTTTCCTGCTCCCTCTCCTGCTTTCTTTTTATATTCACTCAGCTCCCTTTCCATTTGTCATTGAGATTAGAAGAGACTTAAAACACAGGATTATGAGTTAGGAAACTGTTCATATGCACAAATTGAATTCACTGTGTCTCAGGTAGAGACTGTGATCTGCACTTAAACCTGGATTTTTGAGGTAAGTGATAAATCTCTGTTTTGGTATGGAAATGCACATTGCTTTTTTTATAAGCAAGTAAATTCCATAGATGCCTAAATAAGCAGTCACTGAAAGCAGCAGGTGACAGAAAAAGTCTCATCTGAGGACACTTAGGTGTTTATCCTCTGGCACCTTTGCAGGAGCACTGTTAACTTTCCTAATTTGTACAATAATTGCAACATTATTTCTTTCATTTACTTTTAAGCAATGCATTGTGATTTAATTCATAGACATAATACAGAGACGTTAGATGAAAGATGTTAAAGAAAGTGAAGGTGGGGGTTTTAATTAATAATTCACTTTAAATTGTTGCTGCCTCCCACTTCAATTGCAATCACTGCAGTAATTAGAAAGACGAAATTGAATCTTTCTGGGGAGCTCCTACCTACTCTGTATGCATGTCTCCATCAATTATACGTATGCAAAGTACTTTGTTATTTTATGTCTGAGTCTGCCCTGTTTACTTACTCAGTACACTATATATTCCAAGCAAGGCGAGACACCTCTTTCACAGTTCCTTTACTGGAATATATAATGGAATACTCGTCAAAATTGTGCAACAAATACAGCTGATTTTCTAAAAAAAAGTGTGAGTTTGACACAATCTCTTTGCATAGTCAGAGGATTCAGGTCATTATGGAACACATTTTCATCGCTAACAAAAGCTTATGGCCTATATCTTTAAAACTGACAGCGTCTTTCAGGATCTATCAAATGTATCATAACATAAGCTATCAAAATGAATAAAATATAAAGTGTATACTTCTCAGAGCCATTGCTTCCAAGCACGTAAACTTTCATCTTACTTTTGAAAAAATGTCAAACCTCTTGGAGCAGCACTTTTAAAAATACGATTTATGAAAAAGGCATATTTCACAGGCTCAAAGAACTACATAAAAGTCTCTCAAACAGCAGGGCTACCACAACTTTTAGCAAAGAAAGTAGTAAAGCAGGTGAAGGATGGGAGCAGGTAAACAGAATTATGGCTCGGGTGCTCAGTCAAATGTGTCTGCAATTGGTAAATAGCTCTAAGAATTAAATATGCTACAGCTGATGAAACACTCTTGCAAGTTCCCAATTTGCATTCAACAGATCGGATGTTTGCAGTGTAATAGATTGTGCCACACTAAGTGCCAGCAGTGATCTAATGCACAGAAGAGTGCTCTGGGCATGCTGGCAGGTGAGGACCTCAGGGCTGAAATGAAAAGGTTGTTATGAGAACAGTCCAGCAATGACAAAACATGGCGCTCAAGTAAAGCCTTTTTATAAAGTAGGAATCATAGCAAATGATATTTTCATTCTTTAGTTTGACTATCACTGAAACTTAGATTAGCTTAGATAAGAAACCTAACTTGTGGAAGTCTGTAAGTGAGAAAGCTCCTGGTTATTTTGATATAGAATTGGTTAAGAGCTGCTGTATACAGACAGCATTAAAGATAATTCTTGCTTCAGGCAATTCACAAATTAAGCTAAACTAAAATCCCATTTCAGCTATAACTGTTCTTTAAAAGATGCTTTTTGGGTTCATATTATATGTCTTAATGGGAGAAGGGTGCCATATGGAGGGATTTCATTTTGTTAAGAGATACTCAGTGCTCCTGTCTTCCCTATAAACCATACACAACATGGAAACTGAAAGCAGACATAAAGCTTATATATTTTTGCAAGCAATCATCATTTTAAATACAGAGAACTTTATTAATATAGCAAAGGGATGCAGAAATACTTAAGTGAGATTTCTCAAATGAAAGGCTCCTTCAGCTCACTGAACGCCACCTAGCTGTATGCAGTTATCTTGCTGTTAATAGTTTGCATACTTGGCTCACGACTCTTTAAAATGTCGTGTATTAATTTTCAAAGCTTTTGCGAAGAGAAATTGTAGTCTACCAGATACAACTGGCATATAAAATAATAGCTAATGTAACAATATGATGAAATTGCTGTCAAGTTGTTTACCAACTGTCCAGTATTAAACATTGTCTTGTGATTATCAGCTGATTTTCTAAACAAACAAAAAAATCCAAAAAAAACAACAAAAAAAATATTTTCTTTCAATAGCCTTAGAATTCTGGAAGTAAAGAAATATTTTGTAACCTTTTTGTCCAAAAAAAGGGTTTCCATATGCTCAAGAATCTTATGAAACTGTCCATGGCCAAGTCATTTTACATTGTATGGAGAAATCCTTCAACAAGGATGAGGAGAAAGACCCTTCTTTGGAATATGGCTCCACACTTACAACAAGGTGAAACAAAGGCACACAGCTTTAGCTCACTCCTATCTAACCGTGTTATTCATAACTTTTAGTGACATTACAACTATCTGTTCAATTTCTACTGGTTTTCCATTGTTATGCCCCAAAAATGATTGGCTTCACTTCTAAAGCCCTTCTTCAAGCTGCCTCATACTTAGGACTTTCCTACAGTTGTCTGCAAAGTACTCTTAATTATCTCATTTCAAATCCTGTCTTCAATACGTTGCTTATAGAAAACTCACAGTTGGCTTGCTGCTTTCCTTTGAATCCCGGCTTTTTGGCTGACCAGTACTGTCACATTGCTTCCTTATGCTGCCCCGTCTGTCTAGCTCCATCTGTTGTCTCTTGCTTCATACTTAGATTATAAGCTATATGGCAGAGGAAGTGTCTTTCTGTTCTGAGTTCATTTAGTGCCTAAAACAGTGCAGGCCTGACCCATCATTAGGGCTTCCCAGCACTAAAATAATACAAACAAACAAATGTTCTCACAAATAACCCAGCTGGAATGCTAGATACAGACACTGCAGCGCAGACACTACAAGATGAAGGAATCAAATTCCACCAAAAATAAATTATGCAGCAATACTGGTCCATTTGGTCATCACCGCAAAATGTCCCTCTTGCTCACAATTGTGGCTTTTAGCTAAATTGTGTCTCCCGATAATAAAATTTGTCTAGTTCTTGTATTATACATTTTGGGATCAGCTTCCTGTGTCCTGGATGTTCTAAAGTAAGCAGCCTTGTGTTTTTCCTTTATCTATTTTACCAGAAAGATTAGGAGTCTGAAACCAACACCTTTGAAGCTAACTTTGATATAAGAAGAAGTGGACTCATAGTTGCATGATCCAAGGCATTGCCACTTTCTGATGTGTGACTGTGGGCCAAGCCTTATCCTCAGAAGACATGGAGGAACAGCAATGCTCCTCAACTACTCTGTGCAAAGTCTGGGGCTTTTAAACTCAATGACTTTCTGTGGCAGTTTTAAACTACACGGGAATTTTTTTCCTGTCCTTCTAGGTCTTGGCTGGAATTTTGCTGTCTCAACTGCCTAGCTCAGCAGTTTGTGCTTCATTTTCTGTCCACTTCTGGCGAGGCTGGATTCCAAGTGGCAAGGTCCTAGATTCTCAAAAACAGTACAGAAAATATTCCTTATCATCAAATCAAATCTCTACAGGTGTAGGACATAAAGATTAAGAAGCCACTGTGAGCAAATCTCAGAAGAGCTTTGATGCAGAACTCCCACGTGTCTCTGATGCTGCAAATGATGAATTCTGTAACATGCCCAGAACTCCACAGATGCAGAATTTGAGTCTTTTGGGGCTGACTGATATGACTTTGGGAGTTCACGATGCTTGCAGTCATACTCACAAGTTGCCTGCAGGTTCTGGCAAGGGATGTGCTAGGGTTATAAACTTATTCCCATTTTCAAAGCTGCCTGTATAGAGATGAACAGAATTTGGGACAGGATTTCTCTTGCGGTTCTTAAAGTGCTGATTAGTTTAATTAACTTTTTCATGAAAGTAAAATAGGGAATAATTTTTAGCTATTTTCCTGTGAGATCAGATTATTAATGGGTCTCACTAACCTAGTTTTCTTCAAGCACCTCTCTTTCATATTGTCAGTATTCTGCTGATTTGATTACATAGAAGAGGTGGCAGCATGATGACTGCTAATTAGATCAGAACTCTCAACTTATTACCAGTCCACTTTTTCCTGGGTTTCATATGGCAGTATGACACAAATAAATAATGGGTGTACAGCTGGGTTTACCTCTAATGTTCAAATCACTCTCATATATGACTTCAATAAAGTCTAGTAGTTTGTAGCTTGAAGAACTGTTATGAAAGAAGACAGTGCTTGAACATCCAAAAGTTCAGTCCTAAAAGAAGGCTTTGCTATGAATAAAATTTCATATCTTCGGTGATCAAAAATTTCCTTGATCTTAGACTTTTTGGTGACAACATTAACAAGCAGTGCCCTTACATGCATGCAGGTATCAGCTGTAAAGTATGCTTTATATAAGGTCTGGATGTACTACTCAGGGGACTTCATCTCAGCACCAAATAGCTGCTCACAACTGTGCAGTGTATGCTGCAATAACCACAGGGTAAGTGGATGGGGATTTCTCTTTTCTAGATAAAAAGCAGATTACACATTAATCACATTTAAGTATCATAAGGACAACTGCTGAGTAACCTGCAAGCAACAGTAGCATGTAATGTCTCTGCAGATTGCATCTGGCAAAAAAAGCTTCATGAATCTATTTTGTGTTACCACATGTATGAGGGGAATACCAACCAAGCTACTGTCAAACCAATAAATAAATAAATAAATAAATATATTTCCATATTTTAAGGTTTACTGTTGCCCCAGACTCACATTCTAAGAATGCCAAGGAAGTTTTAAACACGGAGAAGAGGAGATGATGGAGGTCATGTAGGCACATTTTATATATGACATTCAGAACGCTTAAGGATGGTAAATCCTGTATTCTGTCTTCTCATCGATTGCTTTTTAATATAAAACAAAATCATAACCTGTCCAGGTGGCTAAAATTCTGTTTTAGCAGCTCTATCAGCTACTCTGAACTCAAAAGCAGCACCTTAACAGATTAACAGTTCTCCATAACAGTCTTTCTAACATTCAGTTTGCTTCTAATGAACATTAAGAATTAAGAGATGTACATAATTAGAGAGAAATGACTGAATGATTTTTCATTTTCTGTGAAATCTACTGTCAGGAAAGGAGATCTACTATGGGAACTAATGAGATTCTGATGATAGAATTAGTGCCAGAAGGCTATGACAAAATGAAGTTTAAACAGTCTAAATAATGCCACATGAACACAGATGATTTGTGCATCATTTTTTTCTCCAAAAGGAACAGCTCTGTCCTTAACATGCAGTTCATAAGTGTGTGGAGTGAGAAGAACACACAAAATTTAATAAAAGTAGATTTTTTTTTTTTTTCCTGTACAATTGATATTTCTTAGTCTAATTTGGGTAACAGATACTCAAGAGACTATTAGTTCACATATACTTTTTTTTCTTATTTTCATTTATCTACTCCAGGGCTCTGTATTTGTTTGTATTTGCTGCTGCATTGCCTGTCACTGAAATACATCCTTAACTATATATCATTTTTTCTCCAGATTTTATTTACCATGTCACTCACCAGCTAGCTTCATATAAGTATACCTCAAGCTACTGGAAAAGAACATTCCCTGCATTCACTGCTAATATCATTCCATAGACCGAGAGGAGTGCTTTATGAGAGATGTTGCTATCATCCAAAGACAAATCATCTCTATGACATATTCAGTCTGCTTTTACCCAGGGCTTAAAATCATACATCTACAACAGTCTGATGTTTAAGTTTGCCCTACAGCTTTCCTCTTCTGATAAATTAATAGTTGTTTCTGTTCAGCAACAGAAAGTTCCTCGTTTTCTCAACTACAGCTGCATGTAACCTCCCCCACTCCTGTAGGTAAGGATTCATCCAGAAGCGTCCACAGTCACAGCACTATGCTAAAATATATGTAAGTAGCATAATTTTGACCTTTCTTATGTCCAGCCTACACAATGAAGTTGCAGTTGTTCTTCAGAAACATGTAATAGTAATGGTCTTATGGTTTGCTTTTCCACTAAACTGGATGGAATTAAGGGAACAAAGAGGTGGCACCTTAGTTTCATGCCTACTGCAAAGAACAGAAGTGTTAGAACTGCCTTGAAATTTACCATAATTTTCTGAAAAACAAACAAACTAACTAAAAAACAACTCTAAAGTAATCATATTTTTCTTCTGGGACACTTAGTTCCTCTAGATAAATATTTCATATATAACTACACAAGCACTTCACAAATAATTTTATAAATATCCCAGTGACAGCAGTTGCATTTAAGCTTGTTAATTGCACCAAGCAACTACAGATATATACAGCAGTCTCACCTATAGTTATTAATACTCAGTGCAGTTGAAGTCAGTAGCAGCATTAGAATACAAACTTAGTGTCCAAAGAATCGTAATTAATTAAATACAGGAATAAATAAATGCAAGCAGTTCATTAACGCTGTTACTTAAAATATTGCAAGTAATTCACAGTTCAGAACAATGGAGTTCAAAGCAATACTAAGGTACCTCTTTCTACTTAATTTTGAGTTAATATTTTTTGACACATAACAGTGACACATAATTCAGTGACATTAAGGTAGGATTTGTATGGAGAGATAAAACTGATTAGTTATTGAAGTCAGAAAAAGCACAAAGACTTTCTCAAAGGGTAACCCTTGTCCCGTTTTGAGCTTTCTAAATAGAGGGCTCTTGAGTGTTATGATTGAGAACAATGTAAATTTATCATTTTTTTCAGTACGCACACATTTAAAAATACATCAAATCTCAACAATTCTAAAACAGAGCAGGTTATCTGTTGGTTTTTAGCAAAATGCACAGAAGGGATAGCACTATACCATACAAATTCTAAAGCATCTGCATAGCAAGACTTAGACTACATAATTCATTGTTTCAGTGATCCTACCTCACACTAAAAAACATCAGTCCCTTATCTAATAGAGCCATACCTCCTATCATGTTCTCCAGAAAATACGTATGCAAGTATGTGCACAAGAAAATTTAATATGAGGGAAGAGCACCTAACTTACTAATAACAAATAATGTTCCAAGATTCTTGTCTTTTCCATAAAAGTGATATAAATATCCAGTTTCATAAAAACACAACAAATGAAATTTTCCTGCATGTGTGGATACTTACTTGTAGCAACATTTACTTCCTCAGAGAAATATGTCATTCTTGCTCAATCTCCTTATTGTTACTTTCCATAATCATATCTTGAAGTGTCTAAAAGTCTGAAATATTTTGTGCTTTGATGTCAATACACCACTGTGTACACAGACAGTAAAGTTGGTCATGAAAGAATGGCATGTGTTGTTACAGTTGACTTCATTTCCCATTTCTGTTTCTGTTTTTGTTTTTTGTAAGAGCACATTAGACTGAAAGTTACTTGTAGGTGCAGAACAACATCAGAAGTCTTGTTCCAATTATTAGGTTGTCCTTTTTTTTTCCAACAAAAAGATTACATTCCATTTGAAAAATAAATGTTACTACTTTTTATCCTGTTAACTACAGTCATGTACAACATCACAGTTTAAAATGCTATCTACTGTGATGAACTTGAAGTCCATGTTGCCATTTTAGCTTACAAATAGAGCGCTCAATTTTATAGCCTTGTCTAACAATGCCATCTAATTTAGTCAGGAAGAGATGCAGGAAATAAAACTGTAGAGTAACTTTCTGTGTGAAATCAGTGTACTTTAGTCTGTATGCATCTTTTTACCGCACTAATAGGAAATAAGATTGATTGCAACTGTACCTAGAATGATATCAACTCCAAGTAGACCTGCAACTTCAGGGATGTTCATTTTTTTCCATTTCAACCTTTCTAGTCCAGGACAGGCAACATGATACTATAGCAAACCTAGAGATTACATGACACAGCTATGAAGACAAAATCAGACAAGACTCTAATTTGTGACTGGTCAGATCATAGTGTGCATAATTCATAGCCTTGTTTCCAAAGCAAATAATATCTTAAAGCAAGTTTCCAGATGCAATAACGGGTAGTCTGCAGCTATTTCTTCCTCTGCATAAATTGTTTGTCTTGAAATGCTGAAAATGTTTTGAACAGGAAGAACATTTCCTTTTCAAGACCTGTCAGAACTGCTTTGCAATTAAGGAGTGGTAGATTTGTGATACAAGTGGCATCCAAATGCAAAGAAGATCAGAATGCACTCTGTGAAGCATTGCCAATAAGTAACCTCCCCCCATCTTTTCAAAGCTGCTTCATTTTCTAATGTACAATTTCTTGAGAAATCAATATTCCATTCTCTTCATTCTGTCCTTATGCTTTGGAGAGCACTTAGAACTACTGATTTGAAGATGGGGTTTTTACTTATCACTGACTTTTCAATGGACCCTCTGTACTGCAATCCAAAAGATATAAGTAACATGAAAAAAAACAGTTAAGAGCTCATAACTCCAAGTTATGGTTAATTTAGTCTCGCAAATATGAAGCAGATTAAGTGCTCAGATCTGGTCCTCTTCAGCTGCAGATTATTACTACTATCCCCACCTAACTGTTACTAGATGCTATATCACGAATATGGTAATCTTTTCATTTCATTCTACTAGAAAAAATGCTACAATACCCTCAAAAACTCTCAGTTATCTCCAGATTTGGTGGTGATTTCTCGAGAATCAGTAAGGAATGAGTAGAAAAAGTCTCTTTCAGAGTTAGGGGTCAGACAGACAAGCAAGCCCTGCTGAAAAACTTCATTGTTGCTTGACTATGCTCAGATGAATAAACAAATTTCAGCTACCAGAGCAAGAAATGTAGCGTTGAAATTCAAGCATGCAATTTGATAACCATAGAAAAGTAAGCTGGGGAAGCAAAGTATCTCTCTTTTTTTTTTTTTTTTTCCTTCAAAATGGAAATTTCATACAGTACCTACTGTGATTAGCCAGGGAAATTCAAAGAGAAGAACATAAAAATAGCTTTCTCAAAAGCACCCAAGCAATGCAACACAAGTTGAAGATAGAAGTGCTGGTACTGTGCAAAAATGGGTATATTCAAAGCATGGCGCAAACACCAAGATTATATATTGCTGGTTAGTTTGCTGGTTTACCTAAACTATTTGTCTTGTGATACCCCTTGGGACATCTTTACTTTTATTTATTTATTTATTTTTTAATTCAAAAAGCTGAAATGCTTAATAATAGTCAGTTATAGGAGACATGGTTGGAGCCTGGGAACTAATTTCATAATATTTAGGTGGCTAAATGCCTTTCAATCAGTGGAAGCACCAATTTGATGAGAGAGTTCCTTTTTTTCCTTTGGATGGGTTCACACTAAAGTAATTCAGGACAGGTAATTAGAATGTTACAAAATAGTGGATTAACCCCAGTAGGCTGCACAAAATACATGTTTTGTTCTGCAACTGTATTCTTTTTTATTCTAGTTGGGAGTTTGTATCTTTAAGAGATTGCAAGTTCACCCTGCTTTACTATGGATGATTGGTTGCAGCTATATATATCTAGAAATAGATGCATTTGTTATATTTGAAGATACAAAAGCATAGAACATGTAGAATATGATGATACAGAGTAAGGCACTTTTTGAGGTGACCGTGGTGAGGCACTGGCAAGATTTTCATGCAGTGTTTGTTGCCACCTTGATATCTGATTCTGTGTACTACTCGCTGATTCATGAGAAATGTATTTGTGCTGCTAAGATTGGTAGGTACAGGGGAGGGAGATGTGTTGCCTGAAAACCAGGAGAAGGATTTCTGAGAAAACTGTTTTCAAGGGACAGTCTAGAATTTGTGACAACATAACACATTTCCTCTGTATATTCCAGTATGGCATAGTGTAGCAGCACAGGGGGAGCAGTTCTTTTCATCATGTTCTAATTTCACAGGTGAGTATTCAAGCAGGTTAGTCTCCAATTCGATGGATAAATGGCAGCTATGGGATTTGCAAAGAAAATAGATGGGGACTCCAGATCATGTGGACATTTATAGTAGTTCTTTCTGATTGTTCATTTGACTAGCTGAAGTATTTTCCTGTATCTTCTACAGAATAATAATAATAAGATAATAATAATATTATAAGAAGATGTGGGAGAATAGTGGGCACACAAAATCTCTTTTCATATCAGTACTTCCGATCAATAGAAAAAAAAAAAAAATCAGAGAAAGTCTCACATCAGGAAAATAATATTTGGATAGAGCTCTAGTATCCCAATAACAACTGGTACAAACTTATTACAGAATTTCTTAGTGCTATATTAATGGAATAGATTATCAGATTATAGAGCCATATCCAAATGTTAGTAGAAACTATCCCACAGTTAAAGATGAGCTAAATAACTCACAAGTTTATTTCTGAACTGATGTTATGTACCTCCTTGTAAGCAAAATGCAGATCACAGATTCCTAATTGTCATGCAACACTTTTGCTGGGAACTAAATTAGATTTGCTTCCTAAAAATTCCTCTCCATTCAGTGCAGTTTTCATTGTACCTTGGTACAAAACACCATAACCCTGCAGAAATAAATAACTGAACCTTGCTGGCTGACTGCACCAGACATGAATCATGACTCCACAGTAGATGGAAAGGGATGGACTTGTTTGTGGGTAGAAGAAATTAAAGCCCAGGGCCAAAATCTCTGCAGGAAGTCCTAAAAATAGCCAAACCTAGGAAGAAGCATGGAGTAAGCTTTCTCTTTTTAGTGTCAAATTGCTTAGTAAAATTGAGTTTTGGGAAAAAATCTGAATCAACCACAACTATTGGTTTTCCCACTTCTCTAAAGATCCTGCATACTGCCCAAGTTCAGGACTACAGTGTCACACATCATGCCTAGTAGGCCAGCATTTCAGCATATCATTTTAGTTATATCAGCCATCAGTAATTAATCATGTAAAGAATATGGAAGTTGTATATGTGAAGAGGGGGATGAAAGATAACCTAGTATTCCTTGCAAAATCGTTCTTCATTGCTGGATTCGCTTATAAAATACTCTATTGTCCCTCCAGTTCTAAGTATTTTACACTCCTATTTCATTTGTCTTTGCACTGGCATTGTACAGACGACTAACACAATGCAATTGGGTTTAGAAAACATGACCTTGACCAGCTTGGAGGAACTAGAATTATTTTGATACAGAAACAGGTGATTGAGGAGAAAAATAAAAATATAAAGGGGCTGGAGAGAAGAGGAAAGGAAGGAAATAATCTTCTTCATGCTCATTTTAGGCACGAGAAGAAGAAATAGGCTTAAACTGTAGCAGAGGAAATTTAGGTTAACCATTAAGAAAAAATTTCTAATAGCGCAGCAATGTATGAGAAAATAACTCCTAGGCAAGAAGCACAAACTCCATTTCTGTAGGCTTTCATGAACAGGTTAGTCAAACATCTGCCAAGAATTGTTTACATGCAGCTGATGCTGCCTTGAAGAGGGAAGATGGGACTAAATGATCTCTAAAAGTCCTTTCCAGCTTTATTTTTTTTATGATTCTGTAATCAACATTGAAAGGAGCTTGGCATCACTCCTACTGAAAATAATAGCAGTTTGCAGAGTGTTCTGTAATGGCATTCCAGATTTCCTCCGGTGCTAACCAAAGTGGAATTGTGTCTTGGTGGAAAGTGGGACCTGGAGTTCCAGCTATTGCTGGAAGAAAGGGTGGTCATTTATACAAAGTTGTGTTTGTCACACTTGTACCGTCTTGCATTATCAAGCACTACACAAAAGCAGAGGAAATTTGATGCTACTTTCAGAGTATTCTTCAGATTCTGTACTGAACTGAAGCTGACAGATAGCTGATAATGTTTCTCAGGTGAATGAGAAACTGATTTTAGTGTAGAGTTTTGACATAAATTAGAACTTTCAATATTATAAATATTCTTCTAAGCAAATACTACTAAATCATCAGAAAACTGTAAATAAAGGATATATTTTAATTTCAATGAAACAAAATTCGTAAAGCAAAGCAGAACTCTCCTGCATCTATCTAGAAAAAGTCTCCAGTATAACTCATGTTATACATGTGCTACCAGCCATGTTTTACTGTTTTCTAAACAAAAGAAACATTTTCACCCTCTCCCTATATAAATGCAAATGCAATTTACTCAAAGGATATTCCTTCATTATACAGAATTGCTTAATAATTTAAATATCCAGAAACTACAAATCTGAAATTCACATACACACTTTGCACTTTATGGACAATTTTCCTCAGCTGTTTTTCCAGAAAAAGATGCAGTCTTCTCTTGAATGTAGTGTGTTATACTCCAATAGTTTGTAGTGCAACTTGTTATGCTTTTTGCATATTGAAACATTTACAAGTAGCCAAAATCTCCCTACAAAAACCTCCTTTTACTCACAGTTGCAATATGCTATCTAAGAGTCTTTATCTACTTTCCCTGCTGATGACTAATCAGTATTTCTGTACTGTGGACAAAGATTCCTACATGAGTATATTTAACAGGAATCATTTATTTACAGGAAGAATAATGAATTCATCTGCACTTCCCCCCAAAAAAGCAAAAAACCACACAAAACAGAGTACCTTTCATTCTGAGATACTGATCGGAAAATGCATCAAAAATACGGAGGAAGAGTTCTTAACTTCCCTCCTTGACTCAGAATTTCCTGCTGTGGCAATGCAGGAATCTGAAAATTAATGGATGATGTTAAGCATAAGCCATACTATGAATGATTATTTACAAGTTTTTCTATTACACTTGCAACAATGAGTCTGAGAACATCTCAAATGGTAATTCATTTGCTCCCACTGCCACATCCTCACAAACAGCATCTCTGTTTTACAGAGAGCACAGAGAAACATCATCCATCCCAACGCGAGGAACCAGTAAGAGCACAAGGACTAGCATCTGCTTTAAATGTGCGTTCCAGCAGTAGTAAATCCCAACAGACCATGTAAATAGTGGGTCCCTAAATGGGAAGGGAAAGGGATAAGTATATAGACCTGAAGCGTTGCATACCTGGAAAAACGCATCGGATGATTCTAGCAGGACAAGTCTGAAGACTAGATATGTTGTTATGAATATCATGGTGATATACCACTCTCAGAGGACAAGCACGTGTAGGTGACCTTTTTGAACACCAGTTTACCCCCCAAAAAATCAGAGTATACTACCTTACTAGATTTGCCCTGCTGCAAGGTAGATGTTTTAACTCCCACTTGCAGTCAGATGCAAGAGAAAATATTAAGACTATGTATTACTGAATCCTAAATTAAAAGTACTAAATACATCTAAAAATAGCAGGAATTAAGCACAGAATGGGTGAAAATAGTAGATACATTTTCATCCTAAACTTCCCACAAGAATGTTGCATTGAGTCACTCTCAACCCTAAATATAGTTTGCAATTCTAATTTCCTTTGTAAGCATTCATTTACACCCTAGCATGTTTCAAATGCTTAAAACAACTTTATTGAAATGACAGACTTAAAATGACAAGGTTGGTCTTTTTCTGCTGCTGTTCATATTCCT
The DNA here is from genome assembly GCA_013399175.1 of Odontophorus gujanensis. Lineage (NCBI taxonomy): Eukaryota > Metazoa > Chordata > Aves > Galliformes > Odontophoridae > Odontophorus > Odontophorus gujanensis. The sequence continues at coordinate 309,964 of VXAB01012692.1, read as the reverse complement.
GCTTTGTGCTTAGCAATTTGGAAAAACTCACCCAAAATTAGCATTTTGGAGACACAAGGATTTTAGAAAGTTTAATATAAAAAGGAATTATTCTAGAAGTCCTTCATATTCAGGTGCTAGTTGGAAGTTTCTCCCTTTTGGATGGACTGCCTATCATATTTCTATGTTAATTAGCATTCAGCCACTTCCTAGCTCACCATTTTCTTCAGTATGAACAATAAATCTATTTTGGTACATGAATTGTGTCTCAAATTCAAAAATATTTACTGAAACCCTAAATCCATCCTTGCTTTTCCTTATTTTTATTTTGTGTGTATTCAACTGATCCTTGGATTTTACGTATTTATTCAATCATGTACAAACTTTTCAGCCATTGGTCTATATATATTGCATGGACCTGCTAATTCCATATAATTGAGGTTATCCTTGTCGCTGTTACCACAGACATTTGTCTTTTTCGCTGTGCTTTGCAAGTGAGATTAGAGAAATAATCATCCAAAACTGTTTTTTTTTTTTTTTTTCTTCTTTCAACATGGGTGACTGCAGGCAGGAATAGCTCTGATACTGGTGAAGCCCATATACTGCTACAAGATGTAGAGCAGTTCTGCAGTCAGATATGATCCACCAGACTGTAGGAGTTCTCAGAGAACGGTGAGGCTCAAACTAATTCTAAAAAGCAGCGTCTGGTGAGTTTTATGTTGTTGCCACTGCTTCATGTTCTGCAAAGACCTAGTCATTTGAATGCACTGTTCAGCTAGCTGTATGCATAGGCACAGCACTACACCCAGATGATAAAAAGTAAATGCAGAAGTCAGTCTTAGCCTTGGAACAGGCAATGCTGACTTGGGCCCACTATGTCCAGCAAGATATGAGCTGACACAGACCTCTCTGAACTATCCTTCCTATAGTTCTGTTCCATAATTGTTGAACTGAGAGCTATCTGAAGCACAAAAATAAGTTGAGATGCAACCATAAGGGAAAATGTCCTAACAAGCATCACTTCTATAGCAGTTGTGAGCTCATTAACCCCAACCTTCAACTCCCAGCTATCTGTGGGTGGTTTGTATTAATATCTTTGCAGTACTCAAACTAGCTCTTTCAGAGGACATTTCTAGTGATTTTCATAGTGAAGGAACAACCATAAACGTTGCCAGTGGTAAGGGAGTTCACTGATACAATCTCACTCTTATTACAAGAGTATTCCATTAAGATGTATTTTCTCAGTTCACTCTTCAATTTTACTAATAGCAAGTTTTGAACTTTATGCCTTTTCCTTTTCCTTAAATATAGTAATTGAATATACAGAGCACAAAGTGTGGATCTTCCCATCCTTCATCTTAAAAGTGTTTTACTTAATGATAGCTATATTAATTCAGTTGTGACCACAGTCTTTAAACCTAACTTCCTACAGTAGCTGCACAATATTGATTGAAAGAATCAAACGATTGTCTATTGAGCAGCTCCAAAATTTAAGAGCTGCTTTTAAGTAGGAACTATCCTTATCATGCTTTTAAACTACTAAGAAAAGAAAGCCCTGACATCCTTCTGTCAACATTTTCCAGAGCCACAAATTGCTCACGCATTAAAAATTGACTTGGAATGGCATAAAAAGGACATGAAGAAAATGTATTCTTGAAGTCTGAGCCTGCAAAGCCATTGTAATTTCAGAAAACACCATAGAGCCTAAAAAGACAGCAGACACAAGGACTGAATTTAACTACAGATGATAATTTATTTTCTCTGTAGTCTAGTAACTCAATAAGTGTTTAATAGTTTCATAAATAAACAGATGGATGTCATCAAATGCCACAGAACGATAAATTTCATTGGTCTCTATATAATTTCACATTGCTATATACCATAAATAGACAGTAGAAGCATCTTAGCCCAAAAGCATGATAAAATAAATGTGGGAAGGTAGATCATAAGTAATTGCATTGTCCCAGTGATGAATGAAAGTTTCCATGATGGTATGACTAAGAATCAAGGAAGGTCTCCACGTAACTATTTCCAGTGGTGAATTTAGAACAGATTTGTCTTTTGTTGGTAAAGAGGTGCTTCTTTTCAAAGAGTTTGAAGTTAGAGAAAGGAGAAATAGGTAATGGGATGCCTGTTGAAAGATTTAAATCACATATAACTTTATACTCGAAAGGTTTATGGTTCTAATTTATCTGTAAGCCATCTGTTTCACCTACTATATGTTGACAGAATATAAAAGCAGACCGCCAGTTTCCAACAGGAAGGACACATATCATTCAGTGTGCTACCTGAACAGGGATTCGTTCACATTACCTTATTTTCAAACTCAGCTAGAGCTAGGCATCTGTTGGATCCTCAAAGTTCAGCAAAAGAAAATCATCTGCTTGCATGTAGGAAGGAATGTTGCCAAATAATACCCTCAGTTTAGGTGAAGCTGCACATTCATATGGACTGAATGCAGAAAAGAAAGACCCTATTACTGCATGCTTTCTATGTGAGAAACACTGGGTCTTTAAACCAATACCAACAGTGTTAGAACAAATCACTAATGAATGGCATTGTCTGACTACCAAATGTTTATATTTGTGTGAAATAAATAATACTTGTGAAAGTTTCCTGTGTTTTTTTTTTTCTGAAAAAGAAATTCTATTAAAAATGACAAATATATAACCACCTTCAGCAAGATTTCAAATTGAGAACCCCACATGTTTTTCAACTACCTTCATACTTTTTCTGTTGTTTTTTTCTTTGTTGACATTTGTACAGTTCACGTCAAAAGAAGAAATGCAATCTACAATCTTTTTCAGTTTTGGAAAACTTAAATCTTTCAGAGTGCCCAAGGATTTCCCTGGAAGACAGTCAAACACCTAACTTCCTCCTACGTATGACTTACTTCTCTTTGTACATCCTACCAATTCCAGTGCGATTCTGTAAACCCTGCTAATCCAGTGGCCTTCTGCATGACTGAACAGGCATGAATCTCACAGGAAAGAAAACATTCTAACCTTTATACCTTTCATCCAAATGAGAAGTTATAATTTGATGGCTAGATATTACAAAAGTAACAAAACTTTCTGCCTATTCAGTGATTAAAGGAAGATTAATATTTCTGCTTTTCTGAATGATTAAGCTGATGAGTCTACACTAACACTATGTATAGCACTCACCTACTCATAATGTACAGTGCTCATTTTACAAATAGGTTCTAAAAGAAATACCATGCACTCAGAAAAAAAAAAAAACAAAAAAAAAAACACCACCACAACCAGCAACACAAGTATAGGATCTCATCAGATGAATTAAGGGATAGCTGCTCCCCAACCCTCCACTCAAAGCCCACAGCAGGATCCTAAGGCTGTCCATGCCATATGACAATGAAGGGAGTACAGAAAAGTGGGCAATTTAGGGAGAGAGAGGTCTATCAAGGAAGGTACCGTTCAGGCGGATAATGGAACAAGAGTTAGAAACAGAAACAGACAAGTTTTATGCATTGGCATTATGGCAATCTGAGCCCTAGTTGTGTAAGAATGCAAGAAAACAAGGGCTGGTAATGTAGATGTTTAATAATCTGTCAAACAGTGCCATATAAATTGAGAAACGTAAATGCTGCTTATTTCATATTAAAAGTTGTCTAGATTCAAGAAAAAAGAATCATTTATTGATCACAGTTAGCTATATGATACTTGGCAGGAAAGAACAATTAAAGACTGATAAATGAAGAAGGTACAAAATGCATCGACGTATCATCAAAGATTGTGCCGGATCAGTCTGACCACTTTCTACAAAATGTTAACTGATTTGCAAGATAAAAACATGGTTAAGGTTATTCTATCTAGATTTGTGAAAGGTATTTCATACTGGGGGATATCAGTGGACACAAAAATGATAGGAGTGATATAGGAATAATGGAGATCAGACAATTACATGAAGGGGAGAAAACAGTAACTATAACAAAGGAGACAGATGAAGGTATAGAATGGCAACAAGAATCAGTCTTTTGACCAGTCTTTTTAATATTTTCATTAAAGATTTCAGCATAAAAATAAGGACATGCTGCTGAAATTCAGTCATGATAAACACTGGTATGCATCATCAATACAGAGAAGGAGCAGAATATAAAAGAGATTGTTGTGTGACCTCAAGTGTTCAAGGAATATAAATGTACTCATATTCTTCTGTGCTAAAGTCAGAGTTTTATCTTGGAGCAAGAAGAAACTTATACATGAGAAGTTCATTGTTTGAGGAAGGAAAAAGGGCAGGAATGTAAGGTGGACACAGAACGACCAAGTTGGAAAGGGTTTCATTGTTAAAACAAAGAAACAAGCAACAAAAAAAGAATACAGCAAGGAAATGTAACTGCCATTAAGCAAGGCCATGTGGGACTTCAAATGGCACTTGGTACAACCTTTCTACAAAAGGTAAAAAAGACAGAACTAAAGCTAAATCTAGGACAGTGCTACAAAGATGCTCAGAAGACAGAAGATCATGTTTCAAGTAGACCTTATTTGCCTTTCCTTCACTAAATAAAGGCAGAAAAAAATGTATGACTGCTCTGCTAAAATATATGGGTGATACATGTCAGGTTGAAAACAAGAACTTTAGATAGAAGAACTCTTCCACAGAATAAACAAGGATAATTATCCCTGGCTACATTTAATTTGGAAAATTGAAGTATTCTAAAACTACCATTGTGATCAACAGAGTGACCTTCCAATTTAAGTAGTGTAAACAGAAAACAAAGTAACCCTTCCAAACTGATAAAAAAGTTTACATATCATTGACCTTGCAAGGTCTGTATTACTGGCTATATTCTGACATTTAATCATATACATCTTCAAACTCCTTCCAGCTGATGGTCAGCTCATATGTTTGCTTGAAGGATGATGATTCTTTCACAGCAGCAGCTTAGGATCATGAGCAACCACCACTGTCTCTGTATTTTTCATGATAAGTGGGGGGGGGAAAATTGGCAAATCTGAACATGACCAGAAAATGACTCATCCAGTGCCATAAACAATTGAGGAGATGTACACGGATATGCTTATAACTCACAGAATCAGAACTTCTATAGCAGATATTATTTCAGTTCCCATTTTGCATTTAAAGGTGCAAAAGGTAACAAAGGAAAAAAAATAGTATTTCTAATACTCTGAAGGAACTGTGATAATATTTGTTTTAACAACAAGTAACTACTACACAAATAAATGTTTATAATATTCAACAGATTTTAACTAATGTCTCATTTTACTGAGTCCCTCTAGGGCAGGAAATCCAGTGGTAAAGTCGTAAAACAATCATCTCAGCCTCCTTTGTTCTCTGTCTCTCCCCCCCACCCCCACTTCTTTTTTTCCCTGATATCCATATAGTATGCAGCTTTTATTGGCCAATCAATAAGTTACTTCTGCCAAGATTTGTGGAAGACACATTGCTAACATCATACAGTATGTTCTTCATTTTAAATTGTTTACATCCCCTCTCAAATAAATACTTCAGAAATAAAAAGGAATCAAGATCCTATGACTAGAATGATGCAAAAAGTAATTCATAACAGATCCACCTAAAATTCTTAACGATATGTCCAGACAAAAATCAATACTCACTTCATACTTCATCACTCACAAAGCATACTATGCTAAGAACATTTAGCTTTTATTTTTTTTAAAAAAGGTGATGTCTTTATTCTACAGGTTGCAAATAATTGTTTTGGGGTTTGAGCTTGGGTGTGAAGCTGTCTGGTTGGCCACTGGGTCTTATTATCTACTTTGTTTTTGCTATTGCCATAAATATTTTTTAAGTAATCATCAGGACCATCTGCTACTTACCACTGTGTTCTTTTCACAGTGTCAGTACTATAAACACAGTCTGCTTCCTCATTTGATGCAGTGCAGAAGAACAAAATTAACCAGAAAATAGTCATGCCAAAAATAGGCATAGCTATTTAAAAGAAAGCAACAACTGCAAAATGATCTTCAGAATAGATGACTTCAGGTTCCACTGAGTCTTAAAAGGCCATTTTGCCAAGGATCTCCAGCTACTTCTTTTGAGAACAGATTACTTGACAAATTTACCTATCCATCTAAAAGTTGAAGTTACTCTTCAACATATCAATTAGTCTTAACTATAGTTATTAATCTCTTACAAAGAGAAATTTGATTTTCTCACACATTTCAACTCTGTTTTTTGTCCATTTCACTGGCAACATACCATTTGCTAAGGCAGAGTACCTCTATTTAATAACCAAAATTTATTTCTGTATGAAATACTCTAATCAAATATATTACATTTATATTACAGAAAGATTTAACTCAATCTTCAGTTTAGATTACATGATGAAGGTAAAGAAAAAATAAATTAAGTTTCGTAAGGTAAATATTCAAAAAATAATCCACCTTATCTGCAGATTAAGATGAACACAATCATATACCCACAAGCTATGCTATGTGAGTTGGCACTCCATGGCAGTATCATTCCTTTAAGGTAGAGTTATACTTTTTGTGGGGGACTGAGTGCTTTTTTTGTTCCCCTCCCACTGGAATGGTGAATTATATTGCGATAGAAACCCTGCTTAGTTTTTGGTCCAGATAAGGTGCCTGACTCACCAAGTCCTGAATTTTAACACAAGTTCTAGGCACCCATGGTGATGTGCGGTAATACAGTTTGGCTCATTCCCAGTTGTATGTTATCACTTCAGAGAAGATAAATAGAAAAGTTTTTTTTTCTTTCAGTATTTCATAGGAGAAGTCTTATTATCTTGTTGTTCTTTTTTCCCCCTTCTCGTGGGTGGTATGATGAATTCAGTTTTACTCAATACTTTTATAATGCTTTCCATATTTGCCAATCACTTTATTCCATCTAAATAGTATCATTAGATTATAAATATGAAATCATCATTTTTAATAAGAAAATCCATCTATAACACATAGAAAATAAGCTGAAAATTTGTCTCCAAAACTAAAGAATGAGAGATGGCACAGTCTGTAGAGGCATTCTGGTATAGAACAAAGAAAAGAATGATGCAGAAATACGTGTACATGTGTAGGGTGCCCTGATAACACTTTGATGGAACTAAGAAATAGGCTGAGGAAAAAGAGAAAGCAGAACCATGCTTTGTTTTATTTAGACATGTCCTTTCAAAATTTCTCTTTCTAGCAATACTATGTTTCAGAGTCTAAATAACCAACCACTTATGAATATCTCTACTTTTCTTCTCCCAGTGTCTATTATCATAATCTTTCTTCGCACAAGATCACTATATACATACATACACACACACACAAAAAAAAAAAAGCAAAAAAAACCCACCAAGTCCTACTTCTCAATAAGGGAACCAAAGGTTAAAACCCTCTCTATACGAACTCACCTCTAGGTTAAGCTCTTCTCCTTGTTGACTTTTATTTGTAGTTACCAGTTCAAATGTGCCTATAAAATGCTACGTGCAATATTCTCAGAACTATCTAGCTTAGGAAAAAAAGGAGTCAGGGGAGACTTTATCACTCTCTAAGACTACCTCAAAGGAGGTTGTTTTGAGCCAGGGTTCAGTCTCTTTCCCCCAGCAACAAGCAATAGGACAAGCAGAAATGGCCTCAAATTGACCCAGAAGAAGTACAGGTTGGATATTAGGAAAAAAATTCTTTACTGAAAGGATTATGAAGTCATTGTCCTCAAAGGGCTGTTTAACAGATACACAGGCATAATACTTAGGGATATGGTTTACTGGTAGACTTGATAGTGCTGGGTTAACAGTTGGATTTGACGATCTTATGAATCTATGATTCTATGAATCTACAAAAACTATTACATATAGTTTTGTTTACAAGGCTCAGAACAATTGATTACTATAATTTATAACAACTACAAGTTATTTCATATCATAAGGGACATATTAATGTAAATACGCATTAGAATTTTGAATTTTAATCAGGGAAAATTAGAACTAGTACTAAAAAGCCCTTGTTACTGAAAAGCCCATGCAGAGCTAATTGTCTTGTGGAACAATTAATAAGTCATTATTTGTTAAGATGTTGAGTACAGGGAAGGCAGACGACACGGTAATTTTATTGATTCTGCAATCCTACTGTAGCGTGCTGATTGGGTAGAATTGAATGCCACAGTCAGAGCAGACAGAAGTTCTGTTTAGATTCATAGATACCAGAGAACAATTTTCAGACAGAACTGTTGGAGAAACCTGGTGAACATAAAAACTTGCTAGAGTATTTCTATTTGTAGCAATAGAATGTTGCATGAAGTTTTCTAGGATGCACATTCCACAACCTACACTGCAAAATTACTTCCAATGAAGTTGCTCTATTAATTAACACATTTTATTTGGATTTTAATTCACAGGTGTTAAAGTCTAAAGTTAGAATCATCTCATTTAGTCATTTAGACACAACTTTAAGAACATTCGTCTCACTATCTAAATAGAAGAACACCTTTACTGGATGCCCTGTCACTTCAACCAGCTATGTAAATTTTGCTATGTGAGTCACATATCAACATGTAAATAATTCACAAATTACAAATTGCATCCCTTAATTCTTTTTTTTTGTTTGTTTGTTTTGAAGTGCTCTAGCTTAAGGTTTCTCCTTGTACATTAGAGCACTTCCTAGCCTTCTCCAAGAAGGATGCAAACATTTATCATAGAGTTCTATAAACTTTTGTACAGTACCTTGATACCTCAAAGTGTGGGATTTAGCTGGCTTTAATAACAATGATGACATGATCACAGTTCTTTTAGCAGAATTTATCACACTACCAGGCTATTCTTTCTGCATTGCCCAATATATCACCAGAGTTGTATTAAGACCTTGAAGGAGCTATTCTTGGTCTTTCCACTGCCAGTAATTCATTGGCACCTTTTTCTGCAATAAGCAATTTATATACTATGCTCTTGTTCCTCCTATATTTTTGTCTTGTCTGTTTTGTTCAATACTCTTTGAGATGCATAATTTAGTTCTTTCTACAGGTCTGATTGCAGCTGCTCTCATTATTAGATCTCTTGACATTAAGCAGTATTTAAGCACTTTAAAATGTGGTGTCAGACACTAAACCAAGAGCAGACAATCCCTACCTTCTAGAATGTGGGAACACAAAAACTGTGGGACACATTCATTGCAAATGGTTGCTTTTTCAGAAACATCCTTACATTGATGTATGTGTAATATACTCAGGGATTATATAAAGGATCCATATTTTCACCAACCTCTGAATTTTGATCTGATTGCTCAGGTGCAATGTAACTAATGAGACAATAGAAAAATTAGTATACACATTCTATCATTTTAGCCACAGTAGAGGCTTTTTCATCACTGCTAGCATTCCTTAATGTTTTATACTGATTATTCTAACTTGTAAGTTAGTAATTTCTACCTTAATTCAAGCAAAATTTTATTTAAAACCAGTTCTTATTCCAGATGAATATAATTGAATTATTAGGGTCCTCCTCAAAGCTAAAAATATATAAGGTCTCTTGCACCACATCTAACCTCATACAATGGCAATGTTTATTGACTTCCTGAATTTTTAGAATGTTTAACTGTAAAAAAAAAAAAAATTGTTTTATTATTATTCTTAAAAAAAAAAAAAATTGTTTTATTATTATTCTTAAAAAAAAAAAAAATTGTTTCATCATCATCATTAAAAAAAAAGAAAAATTGCAACTTACAGTGAATAATGTTTCAAATAATTTATTTCTCACTATTTCATCTGAATCTACAAAGTCATCAAGGCCAATCTCTATGAAATCTGCCTTGGACTAATAATTAATGCTAAATATTTTAACTACATCAACCTAGTTTTGTTTTGTATGCTCACAGTATTTATACTTAGAACCAAACAATGTCATAAGCCTCTTTCTGTGAAGTTCTGAACATTTTGTGCAGGTTGTAGAGAACGCTCAGGTCTCTAATGGGACATATGGTCCCTCCTAGAGAAGTTTTTGCCATGCATAGCCTTTGGCCAAAGCCCACCATCTGTAGTTTCAAGTTTTTTTCCAGCTGCTGATAAAGGTGAAGTATAGAACATATGCTGTAGGAACAAGTAACCTTTACATTGGAATTTTTTTTTTTTTTTTGCAACATTCTGGGAGACTATGTAAGCACAGTATTTACTAATATAAATCTGGGAAACAAGTAAAACCCACTTTTGAGCTTAGTAGGATGTTAAAGACATACTAGTAAAGCCCTATTAACTCCAGTACAGAATAGCTTAGTTATCGATTTTAAGGAAAATGCAATGCACAGCAATACACGTAGTCTCTCTCTGTATTTCAGACATATGCACATAAGAAATAAATCTCACAATCTCTCACACTGAACTGAATCTTTGACATATCACTTAAAGAAATGTTTGACACGTTGTCCGCTTTGTCCTAGAATGATCCCAATAAGCTTGAAAATAGTTACATGCAAGTAATAGAGGATTCTAAAATTACTTGGCAAGACATAATTGCTGACCATATGACTTACATCCACCTAAATATCATTGTTTTAACCTAGCTTAGGTGATAAGGGAAACCAACTGCACAGCAAACATATGTCTGCTGTAAAGAACTTCCATATCATTTCAAATGACTTGGCACAGTTCTCAGCATCTGTTCCCTGAAAGTCCAGGAAAAGAGCAGCAGGTAGTGCTGCAGGATAGGAATGAAATGAATTAGTGGAGTTACAGGGATGCCAACAAACTTGCATAATAGCTTCTGTCCGGACTATATACGGTTACATACAGTGAAAGCAGTCCATGAGTACCAAAATTCATTACACTTAGGAAAAATGACTACAGCAATATAGTCTGATATAATCTAATGCTTGAATCAGCATGGCTGCACACCTCAAGCAATCCTATTTGCATTTGACCCAGAACAAAGTGGGAGCTGCAGAAGGGACTAAAAAATGCCGGGTGTTTCTAAATAGTAAAGTGTCATAATAAGTAACAGAGGAAAAGGATTTAAAATATGTGCTGCAAAGCTGATAGAAGTAATAAAATAGAGAAAAACAGCGTATGTTAAAAAGAGGTACATTCTTTCATGTTGAGAAACTGAAAATGATATCTGTTTCATTGTTGAACTCAACTAAAGGTTTGAAATGTCTGTTTGCTCTGTTTTTCACATGCAGCAAAGACCAGCAATTAATCTTTAAAAGACTCAAATAGTAAATAGAAACTGAAGAACTAACTAGTTAAGCACATTTTACTGCAGAACAGCACACAGGTAAAGTAAAAACATACAACAGCAACAAAAAACATTTTAAGCTCCTGTTCAATGATGAATTTTAATTTCTTCCATAACATTTTTCCGCGTAAGACCATAAACACCTTTGTTTTGTTTTCATTTCCTTAAAACACAAACAGGGAATACTTTAAGCATCCTTCCTCTTTCACTGTTGTTTTTGGAGCACTTACATTTATATACTTTTTCCAGGCAATGCATTTGACAAAGTATCAGTAACATTTTTGTTTCCCTAGCATGCACAGAGACTCCAAGCCATAAACTGCACTTTAAGAATAAAATCCTCATCTCAGAGCTCAGGAAGAAAACAAACAAACAAGCAAACCCAACCAAACAAACAAACAAGAATGCCATAAGGCACAAAGGAGAAGAAAGCTGATCTTACTACAAAGAAAAGTAACTGAGTTTGCGCTCATCATTATTACTCAGTATTTTTAATCTCTTAAATGGATTTTAAAATTTACGATGATATCTCTTTTGGCTCTTAATAATAAAAGTTAGCCTTGAAGCATATTTCCTGTCTTAGAGGAATATTTTAGGCCCATACCATGCAGCATACTATTCATTGAAAAGGTGTTTATTTTGGCAAACCCGCCAGTGAATTCTGAAATAGTGAAATGCTCATTTGTGCAGTGCCAGACTACTGTCAGAACTTTGTTATCATTTCCATTTTGTATCATGTCATTACAGGCAGTACTTAAAGGATCTAAAAATTGTGGGTAGGTACCTCTGGCTTAAGAGCTATTTTATAAGAACAATGGCTATAATAGTGTTGTACAACAGTCTAACAAAGATCAGATGAGATAGATCACCATGATAAATACTTCCAGGTAATTCAAATGCTACTTTAAAATGAGCAAGAATCATTTGCAGTGTGGACACCTTCCTCATGAAGCAGGCAGATTCACTCACAACATCCCAGAAGTCATTCAACACGCATTCTGGTAATTGTTAACATTTTAATTGAATCCTGAACAGCATAGCATTGGCATTTATTTCTGTTGGTGCAAAGAAACTTAGTGCACTAAATGTGAGCTCGAAGTGAGAGTACTCACTGATATTCCCTTTACAGAATCACTTACAGCAAATGAACTGAAGTTATAGAAGTGGTCACACATGAAAATGTTCTGTCCTGTAAAAAACCGATGTGCATACATGCTATTTCAGGAAGTGCTGAAGCATGCTGTTGCACACCAGCCCGGTTTACCCACTGGGCTTTTTGTATGAGATACCACATCAAATTCTAGATGAAAATTCCTCATTCAACACTGAGGCTGAACTAAACACCTTGACTGGATAGCTCCCTGTATTCATATGCTGTGCAATATTTTGCACATGTGCAATTGTCCACACAAACTGCGTTGCACAAGGATGGACATGATGCCCACCAGCACAAGCCTTACCTGACTGGCCCGGGGGTGGGACTCCTGATGATCCTCTTGGCAGACATAAAAATACTGTGAGGACGGCAGCTTTGTTTCCTGAACATGGCTCGATGGCAATTGGTTTGGGAGCACCCTGGAAAAGGAAGGGACTCATGTAACAGCTGATAGAGATTTCTGCTTTATTTTTATTTGTATGTCTTTATTTTAAGGTTCACAGTAATAGTATAAAGGTATTTTTTTTCTCCAATTAGTTCTTTGTTTTTAAGCAGATTGTCCTACTCATATTAATTGACTGAAAAATGGGCTTTAACAGCCCACACTGCAAATCTAATCAAACCGAAAAAATGAAATGATCATAAAGAAGGTAAAATTGTTCTCTTCATTTTATACCTCACTAAATCTAGCAATTTCAGCTTTTTAAGCTTAGAAAATGGCAAAACATTTTTGGTACACACAATATAGTATCTGAGAGCACAAGAAGTCCCCATATCGCAAGAATGAGAAGTACCTGTCTGAAAGAACTGTGCTTTAAAGAGCCAGCTATTGCCCAGCATTCCCAATGTCAAAATCATTAAACAAGAGAAAAAATATTTATATATATGTTTAGAGAGACTCTCCTTGAGTTTCCCAGACCAGTCGGTCTGTCTTCTCTGAATCTGTCCTGGTAAACAAATGGTTACCTTGAGGTGTGTCTTTCCTGATTTATTTATTTATTTATTTATACAATAAATACGAAACAGGTGCAGTGATACTTAGTAAGATAAACCCAGAAATTCCCTTCAAACGTTAGTTGCTCGATTATTACCCTACTTTGTCTCATATAAAACTAGGATAACAACACCTTTCCTGGCAGGAGGTATCCGCTGTTACTAAGCATTTCTCTCTTATTAACTATACAGATCTTTTAATTTACAGTTAGTTTTTGTCTAAATGGTTGCTACCATATCGCTCTCAAGTTTTCAAGACACTGGGATCTAGAAGGAAGCAGAGCAGTGTACAAAGGAACAGAATCATAAGTTTCTAGTATGAAAATTTACTGTGTTTCCAATTTTACACCATTCTATATTTTGTGCTTGCTAAGAGATAGGCATTTCAATTTTGAAAGCTTAAATGTTTAGTCAGCCACTAAAGATATTTCTGAAAACATTAGGTCAAAATCAGCATAAGCATTTGTTTCTCTTCCTATTTGTAAGTTTTTAGAATGTCTGTCATGTTCCAAAGCAAAATACCAGTTTGATGTTTTCATTCAAAATTCAAAGCCATAAAACTTTCCATTTACATGCAAAATGCAAAGTATGTATAAATGTCAACTGACTCAAATATCCTAAGAAGAATGAGAGTTTAGCCAAGTTAAATATACTGTGAAGTACTAGATAGAAAGAAAACAAAGGGTTTTCTTACATCTTTGGATGAAATTATTTTCAATTCTTCTACCTCCAAATAACCAACGTTTATTACTGCTCAGCAGAGATAAGGAAATAGAGAATACTGCAATAAATAGAGTGATAGATAAATATACTTAATTTTACTACTTGGTCATATTTGAATGGCATTTTTGTAGATTCATTTGAAGCAACAGCACTAAGATAACTCGGGTGAGTAGTGTCATCAAATTTAAAATTGCCAGCACAGTGAACGACAACCTCAATTATTAACATCTTACCAAATGATCACACAAAAAATAAAATGCCGAAAGTTTCAGCTAACAACGATCACTTTTTTAAAAAAGAGCATGAAGAAATGCGGTTAAACTGAATGGACTGGATCTGTAGCATCTAATGTTGTTTTCTGTAACTTCGTGGTCTGATGTTGGCTAAAGCAATAGGGGACAAGAATAGACTCTGAGGCTGTGTAAGCTGGTGTGTATATGTTGATTTCCATTGATCTACAACAAGCAAAACATCTAAACAAGCACTATAAGATTATACACCAAAATTAATGTATAAAATGGGTTAAAAGAACTGTACTAATACACTAGCAGAATTGATTGCACTCACAAAAGCAGTCTCAGTGGATTACTGGAAATAAATAGAAAAGTTTTATTCCGAAGGTTTCTTTGGCTGACAGTAACCAGAACTGATGCAAATCTCTCAACCAATTTTTTCCACTATTCCACACTTCCATTCACTTCTTCTCTTGCACTTTCAGTTAACGGAATATAAGGCTTCCCAAGTGCCATCACTCCTGTCACATCTCCCTGGGACCTAAACACGTGCCCTTAACTCCAGTTCTTCCTTCCAGTACCTTGTTCCAAGCCATCCAAATGGGGATGCAGCTCTCTGCCACTTAAACTCTGTTCACTGTGGCCCTCACTTCCCACCTCACTTTGTCATGGCTCTCCATCCTTAGAGAGCATTTGCTATTAAAAATAATTAGTATTACTAGCACAAGTAATGGAGCATTTAAGTCATCTCTCCAGATTTGTCACAAAGACAAGTAAAATAACACTGTTCCTTTCTATTTATGCCTGTCAGTGTCTAAGGGCCATTTGGACTGTGCCCTCATCAATGTGCTCCAGCTTTTGGTTCACCCTGGAGGGCTCAGGCAGTTGGACTGGATGATCTTTGAAGGTCTCTTCCAATTCTATTCTATCTAAAAATGCAGACAACTTGAAATCATCATTTGAAATTGTACTTTGGAACACAACATAAGAAAACATCACTGAAAGGAAAAAAAACACACCACTATCTTTTTATTTCATGAATAATTTTTGGATTATAAATCAAAATCATGACATTTCTCTATTGCTGTGTAATATAATACCTTTCATTAATGGGTCTTGTTCTTTTCTGTTTGAAGCTTTTACTAATACTTTTCAAAACACAATTGGAGGAAATCTTCAGATAAATATTTTTCAGAGGACCTCGCCCAAAAATCAAATGCATTAGGAATTTTCTTATAAATGAGGATCCTTTACAGAACACTATGACTGAAAAGGCAGGTGTATTATCTTACTTCACATCATTCAGATTTGCTAGCAAAAAAGTCTCAGAAGCATGGAGCAAGTGATAATAATTTAGATACCCCAAGGTTTGCCTGTTGTTTAAAGATAAATACATAACCATGAATCAAACTTATTTCTCGGTGACATAGCATGGTCTCTGAAATGTGGCATTTATCAATGATTTTTCAAGTTTTGTTTTTCGTTTTTTTTTGTTTGTTTGTTTGTTTTGTTTTTGAAGAGATAAGGCACGTTTGCTTGCCCAAAGCACTTAGCTACCATGATTTACTTACTAGAATTATCTTTTTTTTTTCCCCTACTCAAAAGTGACTTAGTTTTTCGCCAAAAAGCACAAATGACAATCACAGAGTTAATAAAACTTTATCAGTGGAATGTAGAATAAACAAACACTTCCCTTATTAAACAGCCCTTCACTCTCCAACACCCTTTCTTACACACTGACAGAATGTATGTTGGGTGGGAAGGGGAAGAAAACCAGAAAGGAATAAAATTGTGAAAGAACAGGTATTATTCTTGATAGTGATAAAAGACGACTAAGTCAGTGGATGTAGAAAGCAGAAAAAAGGGGAGATGGCAGGGAATAAAACAGAGAATACATAAAAATTCAAAATAGCTTAATTACAGAAACCAAGTAACAGAATTCTTCCTGAGGGCCTACATTTTGTCAAAGAAAACATCCTCCACTCTTCAGATTTGTTTTCAAGAATCTAGCTGATGTCTACCTGCCTGAGCATGGGAGGAAGCAATGAGCTTGGGGAAGATTCTTGGCTCACCTCTGGTCTGTTTCTACCAGAAATAATTTCCAACTGGATTTTTTTCCTCAGTACAAAAGGCAGAGAAGAGTACCACTGTTACTGGCAGAAAAACAGCTATGTTTGTATTAAAAATATTCATTTCTTGTAAGCTAGCACACCTGCTTTGTTATGACTAGAAAGAAACAGAACGATTGTATTTTTAAGTATTGAAAACTCAGCAAACCTTGCACTGTGTTTAGGAATAGCTCAGGTGAGCAGTTACAGGCACTCAACCCAAGAAAAGCCTGGGAAATGCATTCTGCTGTACTTAGTTAGGAGGAGTGGCAACAGTGCAGCAGTACAAAGAGGTGAGGGGAGCAGAAGACAACAATGACTAAGGAGATGTTCGTGGGTCAACTATAATGGTTTGGAATCTCTTTGGACAAAATGCACCAACACCTCAGCACTGATTCTCATCTGAACATCAATGAAAATACTTCTTAAACAATAACAAGCGTAAAGAACTTTACCTCTGCCTGTATTCCAAGAATTGGTTTCTTACAGAAGTGCTGTAGAATTTCAGATTTTCAGTATAAAGAAAAATTGTATGTGTATATATATATATATATTTTTCTCTTTAGCATTCTAAGTTAGGTGCACCTAATTTTTAAAAGTGCATTATTATACCATAAGACAAATAGATCACAGAAGACTAAGTGGCTCCAATCTCATGCCAAAAAAGCAATTAGAAAATTGAATCAAGGAATTAAGGATTAATGTGAGCATCTTACACTTGTCAGCAGTAATAAGTATTTTGACAAGAACCGAATAAGCTTTGACAATGTGCACAAATACAGATCTGATATATAAATCAAGAATTAAAATGCAAACAGCTATGCATTAATCATGTTTCCTAGCTAAAATGGTTTAAGTTCTACTTACAAGAATTCACTATAAATAAAACAGTCTCTTTTTCTTAACATAAATAAATAAATAATAAAAGCCCTTGACTTATTTTTCTTGTTTTAGTAATAAATGATGCCTATTTAAACTTAGTTTTTAATCATATTATTAAAACAGAATTAATCAGGTGAATTTCACAAAAGCTAAGCTTGTTGGCTTGGCAAATAAGCAACCAAATCTGTTGTTATGGTAAGATTAACACCAGTCTGAGAATGTAAAAATGCATTTTTCTGTACTTCAGAGGACAAGACTTTACAGGGAGAAAACAGGAAATGTTTATTCTGAAGGGGTAAGGTGAAGATGCAAGGTATAATTTATGCATACGTTATGTTACAAGAATGCACATTTTCCTTTTCTCTTGGTTTTGGGTTACTTTCCTGAGTCCTCTGATTATTTTCTGTTTTCGGCACGACTTTCTCTGAGTTGATTTCTGAAGTCTCAGTTTCAGAGAAGAACTTCAGTACATAAGTTGGCCGAATTTAGACATCTACATGCAAAATCAAGAGCCTTAATACTATTAATATCTTAGCTATAATATTAACATTTTCCAAATTGCTCTTTTCTAGGTACAACTTCATCACTCTTTCATCTATTGAAGATAATGCTACCATTCCTGCAACTCTCCTTGCTCTGACTACTTCCAGTGGACTAAAGACAGAAAATTCAACGGTGCAGAAGAGGAAAAGAACATCCATCTTCTCAAACTCATAGAATTTCATTGATGTCACTTGCTTGGAGCATTTGTCTAGAGAAACTCTAATTACCCCCAGGAAGGGACTTCAAAGACCAGGTAATTCCATCCCTCCTACCACAAGCAGGGACAACTTCCATAAGACCAGCTTGCCAAAAGCCCCATCCAACCTGGCCTTGCACACCTCCTGGGATGGAACGCTCACAGCTTCTCTGGACAACCGTGCCAGGGCCTCACCACTCTCTAGGTACGAGGAAGAAATTCTTTACTCAGTCTGAATCGGCACTGTTTTAAATTGTTAGCCCTTGTACTGTCACTACAATTAATGAAGCTTAATGATACAGCAACAGGAAAAAGAAGCCCTTTCACCAGACTTCCTTTGTGTGCCCACAGAAATACACTTTAGGAAATACTGCAAAGAAATAAATCAGCAAGGCCAGAGTTATGAACATTTTTTTCTTTTTTCAGCTGGCGTAGGAAGCTCTGGTTCTTCACATGACCCTGGGGTTTTACTGAAATTATTTCATTCACTAAAGATTTTCACTTAATCCATGCCATAGAGTTCCTCTCACAATTAGTGAGTGGAAAACCTTACCTCAGCTTGACCTGCAGAGAAGTCCTAGAACCTGAGAGTCATCAAGGCTCTGCACTTCTACACTACAGCTTCTTTTGCCTGAGGATCTCCCAGTGATTTATAACTTCAGCTAATGAGGTCTCAGTAGTCCGGGTGAGGTACATATCCACTTTACCCACAGCAGTAAAAGCTGCAGAGCATCTAAAGACTATCTTAAAATTCTTCTGCATGTACTGAAGGAGACTTGATGGAACTGCCTTGCATCTGCAATGGAGT
Organism: Odontophorus gujanensis; assembly: GCA_013399175.1. Lineage (NCBI taxonomy): Eukaryota > Metazoa > Chordata > Aves > Galliformes > Odontophoridae > Odontophorus > Odontophorus gujanensis. The sequence continues at coordinate 291,176 of VXAB01012692.1, read as the reverse complement.
CACCCACCCAGCACTGACTTCCTGGGAGGGGTCTACCAGCACCCGCTCAACCTTCCAAATGGACCAGTTTCCTCTGAATACTTCTATGGCAGCTAATGGAGCTCAGAATAATGAGCTGATGGACAGTATAATGGAACTTGAACAAAATCAAGCCAACTTTTCTTTTTTTTTTTTTTTTTTAAAGTAATTTTGCACCACTCCTTTAGCAGAAAGTAAATCTCAGTTATTTTCCTTATTACAAAAATGCCATGGAAATCTCAGATTTATTAGGACATTAATTTCCATAAGAAAAACAGTGAGAATTAAAAAGAACACTGTGATTTACCAAGCTGCGATTATGGCACCAGTGATCGAAACACATTGTTATCCCTCAGCTCATTGTTTTATTTCCCAGACACAACTGTACCAATAGATAACAGTGGGTCACGTTCATTTTCACAGTCTTTTCTGATTAGAAAAGTTTATATACAGATGTTGAATCTACGTATCAATTTGAAATTTCTTATGCTCAGAAGAACTGTATTTCTATTACATGAACTATATTTGCAAAACAGGTGTGTATTTATTTGTAACAAAGTTACTCTGTCTCTGTTCACCTAATAGAAGACAATTTCAAAAACTAATGTTGTGTCAGATAACATTTCATTGGGAAGAGAATTATGAATTGACATTTTGATTAAAGTTGAAGCTATGAGGAACACCTGCAGATGCATTTGTTTTCAATAGGGTTCCCGGAACAAGCTCCAAAGCAGGTTTCCTGTGGTAATTCTGCTGAATTTGGAGACCAGTGTGAACTATCCTGCAGTTTTCTCAAGTTTCATGACTGGCTGGATAGAACACAAGATATTGAGCTTAAATCAAAATATTAAATGGCAATAAGACACATTACATTTTTCTGTCTGTCTGTGTATGCCATGTCCTATCTGCCTACTGTTAAATAAACTGGAGTTTATGTTACTGTTACATCTTGCCCACTAATAAGAGTAACTTCAGGTTAATCTGCAAAAATATTGAACAGAACTTCCAGTGAATGGTGTGTGAAGCAGTTGTACTGGATTACTGCCAGAGGAATCCCCAAGAGCCTCCAGAATATTCTCCTATTAAGCTGTCTGAGTCTGATTAAAGCTTGGCAGTGCTAACATCCAGGAAAAAAAAAAAATTATCTTGGCAGCAGTTAGCTAGATCCTGTTGGGAAAAAGAACTGAGACCCTATGTCTGTGGCATATACGAAGCATTGAGTGTCCTCAGATACTTTCCTGTAAACTCTTCCTGCTGCCATTTCAAATTCAGTAAATCAAAGTGGTGCTGTGCGGTGAAGTGATGCTAATGGGTATTTGTTTTCCAGATGGGTATATTTGTTGGGTCTCCAAGGATCAGAAACAAGAAGAGGAGAATTTCATTATTCCTTTACAATTCAACCTTAAAGGCTCACGTCAATTAAAATTCACATTTTCACTGGAGACAAATCACTGACAGCCCATCACTAAAACTTGAGCTGATAAATTAAAACCAGATTGTCACTGCCCTGTAATAGAGTGGTTACTTTACCACTGTTCACCTGCAAAACGTGAACATGGTCCCTTCAGAGCCACCTCACCCTTTCAGGGTGGGAAAGGAAGTATGCTTAGCACAACACCAACTACTTTATTCGGAAGCAAAAGCAAACTAAGGTCAACATTTCTAAAATGCCCATGAGGTGGAAAAACATGTCCCACTCTGAACAAAATGTTGCCCATAAAAATTTAATCTGTCCTTTCTGCAATGACTGTAAGAGAGTATTGAGAAGTACTGCCTCATGGTGTTTTCCATGATCATAGGGACCTCATTCTTGAAGCAATGCAGCACCACAGAATAATTAAAGATATGGTTTAATTGTTATTTAGGACAAGTCTAGTACACCAGACTTCAGGGGTTAGAAAGGCAAGTATAATTAAACTATATTTTGCATTTCTTGCAAAGAAAATACAGGACACCATATGTCATCCAAAATACACTTCTAGTGAGCTTTTCTTCAGCAGTGTCTTCTAAGGCTCTTTTGTGACCTTCTGGACACATGTAGGTTGCATAGCGAATTATAAAGTAAAACATTTATCCCTTGGAATCATAATAATAAAAAAGAACTAAATCAAGACATTGCGAAAACTAGCTGTCAGCAGAGAGGATTAAAGTGCAAACTTGGCAATATTCGTAAAGATAGAAAAAATGGTAATGGCACCAGAATAACAAATGATTTTCTATCATGACAACTTCCACAGATCACAGCCTCCCAAACACAAGTAGGCACAAACGAAATGTCTGAAAGCATGACATTGCTTTTCTTCCAATTGTCCTTGCTATGCTCCAAGGGCAGCTATAAAATGCAGACACCATAGCCAAAAACATTCTGAAACAAATTACCCACCATTTAAGGTTTGGAAGTACATAGAAGTTTTCATGCTAGTGACCACGTGTGGTAGGATACTGGCGATCAGATCATGGCTGCTCTGGCAGCAGGAAGAAGAAACAATCAGACTTCTCTACCCCAAGGAAAAGGAATATGATGGGAACAAGAGGAAACAAAGTTCTGCTCTTAAGAATCTTATGAATTAATTCCAATTTTAAATATCTATAGTCCTCACCTTCTTAAATCAGTAAAACACAGACATAATACCAGAACTACGCTGATTTATATCAACTACAATCTGACACTGCATTATTATTTTAACAGTTTTGTTGAAAAATCCTGCAAACAAATGTAAGTATTATCACCTAAGTTTACTTTCCAAGATTGTTCCCCATCAAGGTTGTTAAGACTTACAGTGATCAAAAACCATATGAGAAACTTCTCAGAAAAAACATAAGAAAGGAAACTCTGCCTCAAAGGATCAAACCTGACAAATAATTAGGCACATGATAATTAGCGCTTTGTGAAGCCGTTGTGTTAAAACAAATAGGATTACTCGCATGAATGAAACTGTTTATGCACATAACTTGTGTTGATTTAACACGATAACATGGAATACTTAATTTTATTTTATTTTTTAATAAGAAATAGGAAGAATAGTCTTCCTTTAAGGTACTACAAGATACGTGTAAATTTTTAGCAAACCAGTGAAGCTTAAAGGATTTGAGGATTTGCTGAACTTGAGATTCCTGGATCTTGAATTATTTTCCTGACTTATGTGGAAAGTGTCACTTTTTTTTTCCTTTCTTTCAGAAATCACCACATTCTGAGCATGCTGAGTCCCTCGTGCACTGCAAACTGAAAATAAGTAGCTGGATTATGCTCCCATAGTGCAGTTCTGTTCTACTTGTGTTTTCTATGGTACAGCAGGGAACTTCTCTTTATTTTATATTTTTTATTTGTATATAGTCACCACCAACAGAAACCTACTCCTATCACATGAAAGTACATTAAAATCTTAATTTCTTTTCAGAAAACGTTTGAGCCTTAAAGTTTACATTGTAAAACCCCACAGTTCCCAGCAGTAATACTTGAAACANCTGTCTCCTACTCCTATCACATGAAAGTACATTAAAATCTTAATTTCTTTTCAGAAAACGTTTGAGCCTTAAAGTTTACATTGTAAAACCCCACAGTTCCCAGCAGTAATACTTGAAACATCTTTTTTCCCCAAACACATACCTTCATCAGAGCAAACTGACCATACTTATTTTAAGAGTTTCCTTGAAAAGACTCCCATTTTTTTGATCTTTTTGTTGAAACTTGCTTCAAATCCTCGAATTCCATGAAGATATATACTCCATCTACTATTTTTTATTTCAAACACAATAATTTATTTTCCTATAGTTTTGTACTTTAGCGCACTATCAAGAGTAAAACAGAGGAATGCTTGACCTGTTCTTTCAAAAGAATGAAGCATTTACTTTTTGCTATGTGAGTTCTAACATCTTCTCAATGACTAGTATTAGGCTAATGAGGATTTCATCATTATTTCTAATTCCTCTTCCCTCCCTTTTCCCACCCCTTCACAACACCTTTCCAGTCCTACAGTGTTCTTTCCACAGAAATAAGTGCCCCATATCAGATGTCACTGGCTAATATAATAAGCAGAAGAAGCAGGATCTTATTTACTTAAACAATGGCAGAGACTTGAGATCAGTCATCAAGCAGATGCTATTTCTGAAGTTGAAAGTGTTCACAATGATTGTTACTATAGAAACTAAGCTTTGTAAAACATACCAAACAAACACTTCTTCATTAGCTAGTACTGCATCCCAACACTAAGTTATCCACCACACGTGTTTTCTTTCTGGTTATTTATTTTCAATAGCAACTACAAGACAGGATTTCTATAGGTCTTAAAAGATGCTGTATCACAATACCAGTCACCCATAAAATGACACATGCTGTATTCATTCAATGCTAAGCTCCAGGCTGTTTCATTTCCCTCCTCCTGTGGGCAGCCACACAAATCAGAGCTTCCCTGCTCAGCAGCAGTGAAAAACAGGAACCCACTGCTAATTCCTGTGGTTAGATCAGAAGCACAAAACCAGCAGTGGTTTCTAAATGCCAGCCCCAGCCTCTTTAGCAATTAAACTATTCTTTGCTCCTTAAAAGACTTTGCAAAGCATGTGCATCACTCACAAAGCATCTCTCAGCTGCTGGCCATACCAAACCAACAGTTCAGACCTGTTGCATTACTTGTGAATCATTCTAGAAAAGCTAAACACTGAGCCCTGGCTCCAGCCTAGCAGCACAGGACCCCTGACTGCATCTCAGTGGCAAAGAGCAGTTGTGGCTGTCTCTACCAGGAGACTTAGAAATACCCCATTAAATTAATCTGCAAAGAAACCACATCACTCTTGCTACAGCTAAAATACCTACAGGCAGATAACAGGGCACACTCCTACTGAAGTTTAGCAGGTCAAACCTGGCTTGCTGTTATACCACGCGGAAAACTGCATTTAATGCTACCTAAGTGAATTAGAAGAAATGTTCTACAGAATACATACATCAAGTGGATATTTGGTAATGCTCCTCCAGTGTCCTTTTCATTTCCCTCAGAAGGGGTAAAACTACAGTGATTATCAAGATGGATGGTATCAAATTCTGATAATTCCAAAGTAGGTCTGATTCTGAACCTGCTGCTGTGTGCATGGTCTCCTCTAATTTTTTTCACTGTTTTCCTGTACAAATAGAATAATTTTGCTAGAGTCTTTCAGAATCATTTTGGCTCTCTGTCATGTAACGCAATTACCATTTTTTCCTAATACCAATTCTATCCAAGGCTTACAATTTAATTTAAAGCACAGCCATGATTCAGGTAACATTGAGGATTCCTGCTTTTCATTATTGCAAAACAAGACTATTCTAAAATGCAGTTATACAGAGAATGATTAGATGTCCATAAAAATATACACAAACATGGAAAAACACATGCCATTGGTAATCTATTTCAACACACAATACTGCCGCAGTGAGGAAAGCAGAAGAGCACAACTAAGAAGCCAGTTAAAAATTTTTAGTTGTGTCTATATAATGAAGATTAAAATAAAAAAAATAGCCCGTAGATCGTTTTAGGTTTAACGAAAGCATGACAAAGGAAGTTTTGGAAACAGATGACGAAGCAAGATCACAGCAGGCATGTTGTATTAAGGCAGGGCTACTAGTTAGAACTGATCATGTGTGACTGAATGCAAGGAATGCAGATACTGGATGGCAAATGTCCTCACCAACATCCATTAAGGAAAGGGCTGCTGGTATGCACTGGGGTTACAGAGGGGTTGAAGTTCAGTTGCCTACATGCTATAGTGAAAACAACTTAACTGATTTTGTATGTTTGCGATTTCTCTGAGGACAAGATGCTAAAGAATTTTAGCTCTTTGGGCCTACCAAGGTCTAAGAAAGTCAGCTCTTCTGGAAAAGGGCACCCAAAGGACTATAACAGCTACCAACATACCTGCCTGACTCCTCCCCAATTTAAATGAGGAACTTGCCACTTAGAGCTACACCAACATAAAATAACCTTGAGAATGTGCCTAGAACAAACCAAATCCAAACAAAACCAAATGCACACATGAAGATGAATGGATGTTCATGTTGTGGAGTTGCCGTCCCTGGAAGTGTTCAAGAGGCGTCTGGATGAGAAGCAGTGAGATATGGTTTACTAGCTTGTGGTAGCAGTGGTATTGAGAAGAAGGTTGGACTAGATGATCTCATAGCTCATTTCCAACCTTGTGATTCTAAGATTCTATGATACAAACTCAGCTTTTCTGAAGGGTGTTTTGACTGTTTCCCATTCCGTTATCTTTTTTCTCAGTGTTCCATGTGGAGTGGACACACAGTGTAAAGCAAAAAAACTGTACTTACACATACATGTGGACATAATTACACATAGAAGTATGCCATTATTTCAAATGCCTCTATCAGATATCTAAGAAATCTTATGCTGAAGCAAAAATGCAATCAAAATTTTAAAGACCGTAAAAATGAAATTCTCTTGAAAATCTCCCTAGTTCCAGACAACCCACTGTCTCAAATCCGCAAACATCTGTTGAAATAAATTGCACTAAAAGGTTCTAGAGCCAAATTCCATAGGATTCAAGGATTTCATAGACATCTTTTAGAACTCTTCAGTCGCATGTTGCCAGAATAGTCTCTACTCTCTCCAGTTCCCTTGTCCCTGATTCTGCTGTTGTGACATTTCTGGATGACTTCCAGTTCTGACTGCTGTAAAGTCCTTGTTTCTGCAAAATCACCTACTGTTGAAATTTGCAATTCCAAACACTATCTTTTTTGGTCTGTTTATCAGCTAGCAGTCTTTGCTCAAGTAATCTTTGCCCTTCACATTCCAATTGATTTTGTCCTTACTCAAACTTCTATGAATTTACCACAAGTAACGTAACTTGAAATGTAGATGAATAGGTTTCTTCATTCAAGAAAAAAAAAAATTACCTTCATGTAACCTTCAGCGATGGTAAGTATCTGAACATACACTTAATGGCTAATTTAATTTGGGGATTAACATTTCATCCATTTAATCTTCATGTTACTGGGTTTTATATTTTACTTTTTCTCTCTATATTTAAACATTTTTCTTACGTCTATATTAAATGCCTTTCTGTTATTTGTGATTTTCCTCCATTTTCCTTTGGTCTTCAGAAAGTTTCCTAATTTTCAGTGAACTGCTGAGCAAGCTGAAGATGTTAATTGGATATCTCTCTTCTTTTTTTTTGTAAGAGTTTCTTATTAATGACTGTTCTTGTAGATGATAGAGATGTTAATCAATTTTCATCTGTCCTTTTAAAAGATTCAGTTAGGTCCCTAATTAACCATCTGTAAACAAACTGTTGTTCAGTAGCATGGTTCAGCCACTCACTGCAACTAAGCTGGTAAGGTCCTTCTGCTACCACTCAGCCCGGCTGTAAATATTTGACTTCTCTCAATATTCAGAGAGTAATTGGAAAAAGACAAGTGACTTACAATCCAGATTGTAGATCATTGAATTCTCTCTAAGTCAGTGCCATGGTTATTGCAAAAAAAAAACATCAGAAACAGTCTGGTTCTTTACCAATACTAAGCCATGTATTCCATAATTGTAATAAGTGAGCATAATGAAAATCATACTTTTCTATGATGAAGTTATGAGTCTTTATTTATAGAACTAATTTCCCAAAGATAAACATTTTCTTCCCCAAAAAGAAAGGCACATTCTCAGCATTCGCAAAGATTGCGATCTTTCAGATCATCTACAATTACCCATGAGCAAATTATTTTATATTTTCTACAGTTTCTAAACAATATGTTTGTTGGCTACTTTCCTTTTAGATTGTTTTCAAAGTTGCTCTTTACCTATTTATAGTCTATGCCTCCTTCTATAACTTGAAGTGACCACGGGAGTTTTTGAACAGCTCCAAGCATGGTAACGTAACTTCTCTAATAAATCTCATCTCCCACCACCTCCTGGAAACCATGCCAATGCACCCTGGGAATCCTTCTTTATTACAACATACACAGTAAGATATATTTAAGGCAGTGGATATTTACCCATACATCCCATTTCTAGCATGCTGTAACAGTGCATATACTCTCCCATAGACTGGGTGCACAATCTCTAAGTCTTTTCTTGAGGGCTACTCATACCCATAAGAAAGATACAGAGATTAAGTTGTTGTACACACTTAAGAGCAATTCATAGCACAAAAGGAAACTTTATTCTTTCAAGTAGATAACTTACTGATGCATGTCAGTATGATTTACTCATTTTTACTGCAAAGGAGCAGATCAAGGGTTTTACGTTTTTTTCAGTGCCTCAGTATGGCTATGAAAGTTACAGATATTCCCTCCATTCCTGTTAATCCACAACAACACTCTTGTGTTATGAATATGAATATTGGATCACTGACACAAAAGTAGGAACACTGAATGGACTGCTTTTAAATAGCATGTCACACGAGCAGAAAACAGGACAGTCTGTCTGTGTATGCCATGTCCTATCTGCCTACTGTTAAATAAACTGGAGTTTATGTTACTGTTACATCTTGCCCACTAATAAGAGTAACTTCAGATTAATCTGCAAAATATTGGATGGAACTTTACATAATTTGGCAGATGTGAATTTAGAGGCAGATGTTCATATTTTGATTCAGGGACATTATTTCAGTGATACCATCTTACATTTTCCACCAATATATCATCAAGAGATCCTTGTGACTCAGTTCAAGCACTTTATTCTCTAATTGTTTGAACAGTTTTCTGGACAACACTTGTATGTAATTAGAACCCTACTACATAGTCATTAGCAGTTAAGAAGGATCATCAGTAGTTGAAAAGAAAATAAAATTAACTTTTAATCACTAAGGCTATAACAAAAAAACAAACAAAAAACAAGAAAAAAGACAAGACACAAAAGAGGAAAACAGAACAACAAATCAGATCTACCCTGAGGATTTTCATCCCCCTTATTCCACAACTCTACTTTTCCGTGAGTCAGTGATCTTCCTCAAAATCCAGTTTGTTATAGCACATTCATCTCATATTGATTGCAACAGATTGTATAACATGAGATTTTCTCCTGTCAATTTTCCATATCTTCAAATGTAACATCACATCGTTTATAAACTTATAAATGATGCCACTATACCACATGTTACACCACATATAGCCTATTGCACTCTTCCTTACTCTTGTTCCATACATAAAAACACTCATTGGATACCTAACCTAACTTGTCCAATATGTAACTCAGAATGCCAAGAGACTTCTCAGTTCTTAAGCCCCAGAATACACCTAAAAGCTATGATATAAATGCTTAGTATTTTATTAGCTATGATATAAATGCTTAGTATTTTATTAGCATCAGTGCAAAGTTCTTAATGTGCTATCTCATGATCCTAGGGACTAGAAAATAAAGGTTTAGATCATCTAAACTGCAAAATTCACAGTTTTTCCTCTGAGAAACAAAACACCTTCCTCTGGACTTCAGATTTCTTTGGTACAAATGGAGGAATTTGGTTTTATAATCTAAGAATACAAGAACTTAACCACAACTTAATACCAGAATTCTCAATTACTGTTTCTTTTTTCCTTTCTGTGAAACAAGTGACATATGCATAATGTATGGCAATGTGATCCACAGAGCTTTTTATTGATGACTGTTTTGCGTGATCTATAGAACTCACACATTGCTCATATTTATGAGTAATGCAGTCCTCCCAAACTCTTGCTCACAGACATAAGAGATGAAAACATTCAATGAACACCACTTTAGGAAGGCCACATTATTTTTTGAATGTCAGAGCTTATGCAAGTCAAACTGAAGAAGGCATAATGCTGACATCATCAATTACACACTAAATTCATTATGCATGTTAGAAAAAGAAGTTATTTAGAAAAGATATGTGAAAATTTTCCCCTCATACCAGTTTTTGCATATTTCAGATTTAAAGCCAATGTCTTAACTTCCACCAAATCAACTGCAAAAAATGGACTGTAAAAATTTTCTGAGTTTATAATTTAATCGAGTAGGGACTGATTGTACTTCCTGTTTTGTACTTAATAAATAAGAAGGTTTTTTTATAGCATGTATTTCTAGTTATTTTTTGATAGCACCAAGGTTCCATAGCTACATGCCCCAACCCAGAGAAGTTGTGTATGTCCCATACCTGAAATGCTTGAGATCATGCTTGGGCAGCCTACTGGGAGGTATCTCTGTGTATGGCAAAGAGGATGGAACTGGATGGTCTTTAAAGATCTGTTTCAGCCCAAACAATTCTATGGTTCTGTGAGTTACATGTAATTATTAGGGACAGAAGCTTGCATGGCTTTTTAAAATATTCTTTTTTAAGAATTAATCTAAAGTGTCATATTTATACATATATATGTATATATTATTGTATATACATGTATAACAATATAATATGTATTATTATATATATGCACACACGCACGTATTTACAGTTGATCACTGCATTTCTTCTAAACAAAATTCTGAAAAACTTTATTCTATTTAAACTCTACTTAAAATTTTTATTCTAAAAATATCCCAAATATTAAAAAGCTATATTTTACTGTCTTAAAAGATAATATTTTCTCATTTTAATGCAATGATTGAATATTATAGTTATATTCCTATACATCAATGTTAAGTATTTGCTTTGCAAATTTCAGGAATAAATCAAAGGTTATTATTTCAATAAAGAACAGTTTTCAGTATATTAAATAACAAATAAAAAAAAATTAAGTGTTGATTCATAGAGTCCCTAATCTATCTACCTATAGATTTTTAAGTTTCTTCACTGGACATACTTCATAAATCTTTAGGTTATATATTTAAAATTATTCATAATCAATAATAGAATCAAAGAGTTGGCAGTTAGTTCATTTTAAAAAATACAGGCATGCAATTTGTATTTGGCCAAAGTGGTTAAGTCAGAGACTGAAAAACCAGAATGAACTGGTGCAGCTAATTATGGCCTAATTCCAGCTTCCCAAATTGAAACAAATGATTGAACTGTATCTGCCACATTGAATGGAAGACCACTCAATCACCTGATATTTTACCAGCATGACAGCCTACAAGAAAACAGTGACTTGTCTTCATTTATCTAGTATGATTCTAGAATTATTTTCCTCAGAAATTCAGAAAAATTTTGTTGTCTTATGAAAATGACATGCTCAGTTCTGAATAAATTCTAAATAAATAAATGTCATTTCAAAAACCTCTCCAGCCCTGACTATTTTTCCATAGAAATGAAGAGGAAGAGAAATACTTGTCTAAAGTTGGTTCAATAGAATAAATAGCCCTACAATAAAAACCAAAACAAATGGACGATAATAAATTTGTTTAAAACAGAAATAAAACTTGTAGTCAATAACATATGATGTACATTTAAACTGGCCCAACATATTTTCTGTACTATAAACTTTAGACATCTCAGGGCTCTGCTTCTGAATATTTCACCAAGATGAATAAGACCATGCTGAAGTGCTTTCCAGGTTCAAGATGTGCCTATTACACTGTTCTGGGCTAAGAAAGGCTTGAAGGTATGAAAATTCTGAAAGGCATTTATCTTGCTGCACATAGAATTCCTACCTGTACATTATTTCACGTTGGTACCTATTGTAGAAAAATAAATAAATAAAATTCACACAGCTTATCTTTCAGTTAATTTTCACATGACTAGTAAATTAGGAATTCCTAATATAAACGATTTGAGAATGGATTGAGAAATAAAATAGATGCAAGCCCAAATGATTACACAAACAGCTCCGTGAGAGGCAGAAGTATGGATAATAATCTCCCTTTGTTTCTTTAAAAGTAATAAATTTAACTAGCCTGTATCTGCCATAACACCTGGTGACGGTCAAGCATTAACTGTTAATGAATATTTAATTATTTCCAAGTGGGACAGTGCACCTGAATGATACTAGTTTACAGCACGCTAATTGAAGAATTTACCTAGGAGATGAGAGACTACTGTAAGAAGGATGAGATCTACAGTGGTTTCCTAATGTTTCAGACCTCATCAGAATTTTGATGCGTAAGCTACAAAATATCTGTGCCCATGCTTTTCTGCTGCTTTATCCTGGAGATTATATCAACTCACCAAATTTCTCCCGTCTGGACCAGAAGCCATTCTGAATAATTCAGGTTTCTTCAATACATAGAAGTGGTCCTCATTTACAGCTAAGAGTTTAGTTACTACTTATCTTCTACTGAAATCTGGTGTCTCTTAAGAGGGACATCTGACATGTGGGTCAGATTTAGATAGTGATGAGATTTAATAAATCTTCATGTCAAAACAGGATGCAGTCAATTACTGGCTTCTCTTTCAGCTGTACACACTTACAGGTGTATACTGAATCTGTAGATGATTAGCTTATAGTAAACTTGGCTCAAAAATAGCTGAGGGGGATCAGTTTTACTAGTCTTGACTAAATTTAGAACAGAAAAAAACCAACAACAATAACTAAAAATCCAAACACACAACAACCACCAACCCCAAACAAGTTCGTGCTTGACATTAAGCAAAATTTGTCTCATCTGACAACTTCATTATACTGCACCCCTGACAAAGACCAACAGGATGAGATGTTGCTATTCATTCAATAGCAGTGTTCAGTATGAATTTAAGATAGTACTTTCATACCACTTACTAATACATGCTAACTATTATAACATCATTTGTTTCAGTCACTCATGGCCAACATTTAAATACAAAGTAATAAGATCAACAACTCCACTGACAGGGTGATAAATTACAAGAAACCAAATGAGTATAGGGTACTATACTTGCCATCATACAACTAGGGAGATTGTGAAAACAGCAGAAATCTTTGACTCAGGAAATTAAAAGGTGATTTTTAAAAAAAAAAAATTTAAATTAAAAATACAACAAATAATTTCAGGTGTGCTTATACACAACAAATTTTTAAAAAAAAGACATTTTAAACTAGTACCCACATAAATGATAAATCTTTGATATTAAAGACTCTGCCCATTCCTGGAGATATTCAATGTCAGGTCTAATTGAACTGTAGCTGTCCCTATCCTTTGTAGGAAATTTGGACCAGATGACCTTTAAAAGTCCCTTCCAACTCAAACGATTCTATGATCGTATGTTTCTATGACTTAATCACACTTGCACATAAATTACAGTCTCCTGAAACTCAAGAATTTAAAATAGAGATTCAGAATATAACTCTACTGACTTATGCCAGCAAAAGTGAAATAAATGATTCATTAAATAACATCAATTTAACTTTTTTGTCCTTTTTTTCCTTAGTCCTTATGGAATACCTTTGGAAAAGTTCAGTCATTTAAGCTTCAATTGAGTTAACAGACATCACTGCATCTCCAAGCCATTTATAGACATTAATCATGCATATGAAATTAAAAATGAAATGTGTATACATTTTAAGAAAGCCAAGGTTTTGCAGTCTAGATTTAAATGTATATGACAAAGACTAGCAGTTCTTCCAAAAAAAAAAAAATTCTGCAAGAAATGTTACCAAGTATTAAAGTCAGGATTTCAGTGGCTGAAATAGCCACAGACTTGAGTAATTTAGACTTGCACAGCAGATATTTTCAAATGCAAACAGAATTAACTTTTCAAAGTGCAGACCAACACTTAAGAACTTCCTACCAGTCAGTGTTCTTCACACCTGTTTCAGTGACATAAAACAAATTCAATGGAAGCAAGGCAGATTGCACTGAAAAAAAGTGAATTACATTTGAAATGTCTCATAAATATTATATAAATATGAACTTGATCGCAATAAATGACCAAGTTGAATTTAGAATTGGAATTCTATTTTAATGAATTTTAGGGAAATCAAGAGATCATTTTGTAATCTCACACCAAATTTTGCTTAAAAATTCTTCCATGTTTTCTCTTCCTATAAAACATGTTGTGAGAGTTACGGAATTGAACTTAACAAATGTGGTTTGTAAATTGAGTAACTTATTCAGATGAATTTGGCAGTGTACAGTGGTACCCTATTTATTCTCAGAAGCCATGCCTCCCCCCTCCCCCAGTTTACTCATTTCCTAACGGAAATTGCAAGTTAATAGAAAAAGCAGCACTGGAACTGCCTCACATCCTATAGTTATTAATTAAGCAAAGTCTGGTTCAGTAACTCTGGATACTAAAAATACAGAGTTAAACAAAGCCCAGTGCCTTTTGACGCAAAGTTTCAACTTCGAAGCTGCTCTATGAAACTTATGCAGTAATATCCTTCTTTCAAGGAGTTGCCTCACAATCTCCAAATAAATTAATAAACAAAAATGACACAGAAAAAGCACTAAAACAGCTCATGGTCATTTCTTTTGAAAGACTCCCGCATAAATTGCAATAAGCTATCACATACAGTAAGTATAAAAATAAAATAAGTATAAAATAATTATGCTACTGTCATGTAGAAGCTGTTTGCTGTATAATTGTCCTCTGTTCCCATATGTGGATTATTTTCCTACCGTTTATAAAACATGAAGGTACGCAACCTGTTTAGTAGATAACGTATTACAACAAGTTGATGATATTTAATAGTGAGGCTTAAAATACTCTAATGTAGGAAATTTTTAAATGTTCCTGATGTCTGTAGATCTTACACGATAATTTATAGCTGCAGTTGGTATTGAATGTCAAGTGTGTAGGTAGCATGCTAGGAAAAATGTACATAAACTCCCATTATAACAAGACTGTTCATGGTTCATTTCCAAAAATGAACAGGTTATCATTAAAGTTTTTTGAATTGAAGGCAATAAAAGGTCCAACATATATGTGAAATATCTCCTAAACTCTGAATGGCATTAAATACATTGAAAACTTTCTGCAAGTTTAAAAGCTGGAATAAATGCTATAAATGCAAGCTGAAAAAGGACATCCCAATGAATTATATCTGTGCACATCTATGTTGCTGAGAATACTTGAAAGCAAATCAGTATTTATCCTATGTGAAAACTGAATACCTACTTCCTTCAGAAAGCTTGATGGATGGGATCCCTGCAGTTAAAAGCAATAGGAAGGAAAGAAAATTGCCCCAGTACCATGGGTTTTATGAAAGATTAATGAAAATTGCTTATTAGAGACGGACTGACATTCTCTTCTGGTTAGATGGTAAATATTTAGTTTGTTTTGCTCTCATACGTGCTTGTTGTACTCGAAACAAAGTATTTGTCAGGTGTTCACTATGTTCGTACAAATTAGAAGCATCAAGTGATCCTTGTCACAAAGTATCTTCAGAGGCTGAAGCTTACATCTCAAAACGGGAAAAGGAAAGGTGCTTGCCGAGGAAGTAGAAAATTCCTCACGCTCCTCATGGTAACAAAGAGGCACAAAATTACTGGCAAGAGAGTATAACACAGATGCAAGGCAAACTCCCCAAGTTTACCCCTGAAGGAGCAGAAGCTGCTTGGATGACACAATTTTCCTGTTCAAAAGGGGATGCCAGCTCAGGCTTCAGCTAGATTTTTTTTTTTTTTTTTCCCCTGAAGTAAGCAGAACCCTGTCTCCAGCCTTGTCTCGAGCTATTAACACCTCCATCTGCCAATTTCTGTAGCAACAAAGCCTGCACTTTGGCAGGCTGATCCTGAAAGAGCAGGGCCCAGGCTGCCAACCTCAAGGGCAGAAACACACATGGGACTGAACCAACAAGAGCTGAACTTAGAGAAAGAAAGGAAAGAAAAAAGGAGGAATAAAAGACCACTCAACAATACACAGAAGTCATACGATGGTCTGCATCCCAATTTCTTTAACTGTTAGAATGATGGAATAAAAGAATGACTTAAGTTGGAAGGAACCTCAAAGATCACCTGGTTCCCACTCCCCTGCCCCATGTAGGGTTGTCAACCTCTAAGTCAGGCACCAGATCATCTGCTCAGAGTCCCATCCAGCCTGACCTTGTGCACCTCTAGGGATGGAGCACCTACAGCTCCGGGCAGTCTGTGCCAGTCCCAACAAACATCGTCTTAGTTGCTTTCTTTCATGGTGCATCTCTTACGATGAGCAAAGAGACATACTGAATACGACAAACAGTATGGAAGTAAGGTCATCAGCCCAAATTAATTTATTTTATTTTTGTTCCTTACAGGCACATTTGCTCTACTGCACCTGAGCCCCAGTTCTGTTCTCCAGTCTCAACGCCACTCAGGGCCTGAGGTCCTTAGGATACCTGTGAAAAAGCTTTTTAATTAAAGTGCTGAAATTTTACTACAAAGGTTAAAGGAAAGCCCTTCCTACAGTGTGTGCCATATCACATGTGCTGATGGTGTTTCTGCTGTAAAAATTACCATAAATTATTTCACACACTCCAAAAAACAAGACTCAAAATATTCATTTCAGGCCACACTACCCTCTACTCCAGTCCCTTTAAAAATCATCCTTCTTCTCTTAGAAGAAGGTGTAAGAATTCAGGATAGCTTGCCTGAGACATTTAATGGGTTAATCGAGCAGTTTGGGGGGATACAAGAAAAAGCATTTAGGTTAGAGGTGCAGTTGATAGGGTCCGATCCCGAGGGCTTAAAATATTCTAAGCCAGTACTGTCACCAAGCGGCTAAGGACTTTAAACTATCTATTTCTTCACTAGCATGCCTCCCAGGTGCTAATTTATCCCAAAACAACCCTTTATGTTAGTCACAATAGTCAAATAGTTGTTTACAACTAGTCTTTTTCTTGAAGATTGCCATTTCTCTTATCTTGTTTGCCTGGCAGCTGTCCTGGGATTCTTCATTTTCCAGTAAATAGTGAAATAAAATACCTGTATTTTTCTGGGCGATCTTTATTTTCCTAGAGCATGAGATTAACAGGCTAGGAAGTGAAATTCTGTGTAAGATCTTATTTCTCCACCTCTCTTGCCTTAGTTTTCTCTGGAAAACCAGGTCTGCAGCAGGAAAAATGACCACTGTTCTTGACCCAGCAAGATTTTTTAAATTTAGAAATTCCCTTACTTAAAATGAAACACTCCTAACGAAGAAAAAAGCAGAAGTCAAATGACTCTCACACTTTCATAACTCTGTGGTGTTCACTCTCTCTTCTGCACTTAAAAGCAGGTTCCTTGATACTGCTGTTTTTGCAGAGTTTGCACAGTGCAAACACGTGTAGGGGGAAAAAAGTACAGCCTATCATAATAATCTTCAGTTATAAGTGAGATAATAATGCAAGGTTTTTATTGGCCTGCCAAATACTCAAACAGAAGATGCAGAATCTGTAAGATAACATTCCAAGAAATCTTTTAGAATCATTAACATCTTCCATAATGCCATTTCACTGAAGTGTTGTTATTCTGGAGATATTTTAAGAAACCAAGTTTCCAGGTAAAAAAGTTGAAATACTCCAAATTTTAGAAGTCCTCAGAAAAACCTTACAAGTTTAGTTTCTATCCTTCCCATCAAGCGTTCAGGAATCTGTTTACATAATTCACGGAAGGAATACACATTTCTTCCTTCTTTGATAAGACAAATATACTTAAATCATTCTTTCCCCCCTGCATATCGTTTTTTAAACAATATACAGGAGGGGAAAAATAATGAAAAAAAAACCAAACAGCTAGATGAGATTGGTAAGTTCCACAGTGATGGGAATTTCTTGCTCTCAGAACTTTCTACTTGTAATTATCTACGTACTCCATGTGTGTGTATATTGATATGATGCTATATTTTTTGTCTGAGCTTTCTAGAACATGAAAAAGGAAGGGTAAAACTGATACTCAACAACAGGGGTAGGCTGTTTTGTTAAAATTTCAGTGAGACTTGCACAGTTTCTCCAGTGCCCAGAGACTCTGAGAGCACATAAACCTAAGCCATTAGGCTATTTTATTTTTGCCAGGAGAATATGTTGCAGCTTGCAGCATGCAATCTGTAATCAAGAGTCAATAGAAACAAGGAAAAATAACCTTTTAGTCTTACTCCTAAATCAGGGGATTGCTCTGTTTTGATCAAGTCTGACCTAAGAAAACAAGCAGATGTAGACAGCAAAGCTTTAATCTACTGGCAGGTCACTGTCTGTGGAGGAAAAGATGTTCATGGAAGACATTCAGATGCTACAGTGATTGCAACAAGGATCCAACTAACAAAAACGTTCAGAAAGAGGTAAGATTACGAGGAAGTCAGAACACTAGAAGTTAGTCTGGGAGAGCTACAAGGTATTACAGGAAAGGGCCTTGGTAAGAGCTGCTCTCAGTGATAAAGACAACTTATCTCTCTATTGCAGATATTGAGGAAAAAGCCTGTACCCTAAATGACTAATTTCCGCATAAGAAGGGATGTGGAATGTAGAATAAGGGGGGGGGGGGGGGGGGGGGGAAGCGGGNCGCAGAGGGCGCTGAGGCCCTGGCCCGCGCGGCAATCCAAAGGAGAGAAAAAAAAAACACAGATTGCTGGACTGGGTTTAAGATCAACATCAAGTCCTTTAGCTTGCTCATTACACCTATAACATGCAGGTTAACACACTTCACAGACTTCCGCTTAGTAATTCTTATAACAATCTACAAATGAAAATCAATTTTCTAGGATGAAACTAACAAATAGCAAGTAAGACAGAGCAGAGGCTTCCATCATCATCAGGCTGTGGAACAGGGTCAGGCACAGCTCAGAACTGGCCACTCTTGACTGCCTGAAGGACTTAAAAAAAAAAAAAAAAGAACAATAAATTTACTCAGAACTGAAAATATTACTTAAATGTCTGCTGATGCAGTCGCACTACTGACTTCTGCCATACTAAAAGATTAATTAAACAGTAAAAGAGAAAATCCAACTGAAATGTTGCATTTCCTGCAAAGTCACTTCTAAAAATTACAACTATAGTTCAGGTAAGATTGCAGTCCTTAATGCTTTTTTTGGCTAGTTTGTTCACATTTTCTTACTTAATGACAATGCTCAAACCAGTATCATTTAACTCTATCCTTCAGAGAAAATGATGCACCATCTAAAAATATTAACATAAATTTCACTGTAAGAGGATTAAAACTAAAGTAGTTCTATCCAAATTAATTTAGCTAAGTACACTAGATAAATAAATCAGCACCCTTCTACTCTCAGAAAGCACTCCAAGCAATTTCAAATCATTAAAAGTACTTTTAGTTCCAACATTTTGGCTCCTAGAACAGTCTTAATGGTTATATGACAGTATGTTCTACTACTGCCTGTATGGTTTTTATTACATGCCATGATCTATTTGATGATCATGGCTGCTTTTTAGAGAACTACAAAGAAAAACTGAAATAATGAATTATTTTTCAGACAAGACTAATAAAAGTGTTAATCAAAAATACCATAAACGTCAGAAGCTCTCATAAATCTTACATTTTATATATTCTTCTTGCTAAACATTCAGCCAATGGAAGAACAATCCTAAAAGGGAAAAGGGAGAGCAAACCAAGAAAGAGAACAGAAGCACTCTACGTGAATTTACAAAATCAACCAATTTATTTATCTGATCTCATGTATTTATTTATGAACTAGAATTATTCTCCTATGACTCAATTTTTGACACCTTATAAACATCTCACAAAGAAACATGATTATGTTTGATTTAGACTATAAAGTATTCCCATATGACAAGATACAGTCAGTTTTTTTCCCCTTTTACACTACTCTCATGAAATATCAAGTGGGTTTTAACACACTTCTTGCAGAATAACGACTCTGATACTCATCTTCGTGACTGATCCAGAGAACACGTTTCAGAATATACCTTGAAATGTATAGATTTCATTTATAATCAGTTTTTTTTTTTCTTTATGTTGACATTTAGCAAGACTATCTGTGACTTGACCCTCTTTCTGTCAACATTTAAATTCATTGGTAAGGAAAATGTAAATACCTGTAACACTGTACATTTGTTAGCAAGAATTCATTTTGCATTTCTATGAGGTTCCAAGAATATTACTCTGGAAAGTAAAATTATAGAGCTGTCAGTTATGTCTGTTGGATTCTTTGGTGTTAGTATGATGCTATGAATTTTCAGGAAATCTTTGTGAGGTTTCCATAGAGCTGTACAGATCCTTTGTTCCACCTATGGTGCAAATATCTGCTAATTTGCCTCATGTTCCACCTGAAAGCACTGAGTTAAAAATTGAAATATAAAGCATCTAGATGCAGAACACATTAGAAAAAATAAAAAAACAAACAAACAAAAAAAACCAACAAGAAAAACCCCACAACCAAACAAAGGAGCTTCATAATAGAAATCAGACATAAATTTGGATGATTTTTAAATAACAATTTCTGTCTAGGTATATTTGCCAGTATTAGTGTAATCACCCAAATAAAGTTTACTGGAAGACTTTTCAAGAAACCAGACCTCCTGCAATTTTGAAAATTGAAAAGGTCTATTTCTCCAACCAGTGATGTTTCTCTCTCATTGCTATTTATTTTCACTCATCCTGCCTTTAAAACTGGCAGGGATAAGGCTGCTGTGAAGGGGCTGCCATGAGATCGTGCAAAACGCATCAGTGAAGCGTAATGTGGGCAACGACAGAGGCACAGGATATAACTAATTTCCCATTTTGTGCCTCTTCCTTTTTTATAATTAGAATTTTGACAGGAAAGAAACAAAAGCAAACAACAATAACAACAAAAAAACAAAACACAGCAACACATTTTACTGTCATTGTGTCAAGTACTCATAACTGTTACCCAATAGAAGTGTTTGGCTCCCAAGTACTAATGTTAACAAGATAACAGAGAAGAGAGAGAGTTTGGGCTGCCAAGCCTTTGCAGTAAGCTACAGTACAATTTCTAATGCAAATGATTCCCTCCTGGGCACAACTGCATTTGATTTGAAGATTTCTTAGCAGCCTAGATTTTCAGGCTACATTACCAAAGACGCTGCTTAGGCCATCAGCAGTTTGCACAAACATGCTTTCTGCCAGCAAAAGCTTCTCTTAGAAATGTTCTTACTAAAGATTTGTTCCTACAACTCTAAAACTCTGTCTTCATGATGCACACAGTGACTCAAACAGACAAGTTACTGAAGAGCACTGAGGCCAGTGCCAGACCTAATGGCATCTCCAGAAGTAATTTCATAGTGAGGAAGGAAAGAAGTTTTTTTTAAAAATACCATAAAACCATGGTGGAAATAATACCTATACAGACAGGATATAGTCTTTTAACAGTCATTTGATCTAAATTCTGTATTTTCAACCTATATTATTCACCCATCTTCTACAGCAGTGCTTACATTATTTGTCTTGGGAAGTTATTCTACTATACTGCATCATCATACACACATGCACCTTTCACCCTCAAAATAACGTGATCTATTCTTTTCACAATGACTTAAGCTAAGCTTCACATTCTGTTCTTTCACAGCAGAAATGAGTTCAAGTAGAATTTACTGGACACGACTAATATCTCAAAGAGAGAAAAGACTTGCATTACATCCCATTCCACTTTAATCATATCCACACCGAACATCTTCATGCTGAGTAGTTTAAGGGAAAAAGATTTGCAGTAACTGTACTCCAAGTTCTTTACAGTTCTGTCTCTAATGGCATGTAGAGGTGCTTTGACTCCTTAACTTAAGGGATGCAGTCCTGTTGGTCAAAGCAAAAGTGAATAGAACTGGCAACTTGCCATTCTTTCCAGTTGCTTTTGATGGGCAGGGTCAAGAGAACAAACTACAGGTTGCATAGTATTTGCACTCCTTAATGAACTGGTGGTAGCAACTAGCATATTGTAACGTTGAAGACAACCTGAACAGAACATAATTAAAGGAATTTTGCTTGTATTTTTAGCACTGCAGTTAACCCCGGAGAGACATAAAACAGGCCTGTTTAAAAAACTTTCTAACAATCACCTTTTTCTCTTCAAAGATGGATACCATACATCAGGCAATCCATAAGTAATTATTTAAGTTCTCTCTTCTGACTTGAAACTATTTTTTTTTAATCCAATTAAGATGTATTTTGCTAATATATTAATCTAAGATGTTCTACATCCTCCTCTTTCTCTTGATATCTGCTTTTTTCAATATCCGCTTGCAATATGTAACCACCCACAACCCTAGGGATCCTTCTACCATTTAGGAGGCAGAACTCAAACCTCTGCAGTTAAAGTAAATTCCAGCATTAAAAGCAAAAGCTACTTTTATATTTTTCCACAGGAATAAGAAATAAAATAATTACATGATCAATATCATCCTTCCAGTATGGGTGAATTTTTACCCTGCTGATATGTTGATCAGACAAAGTCAAGGATTAGCCTACAAGTTTAAATGAGTTACAGTTGAGTCATTTAACTAGATGGGGGGGAAAGAAAAACAAACCAACCAACCACAACACAAAATCTTAAAACAGACTGAAAGAAATCCCTCCAAAAATCTGTATAATTTAAACTTATTTTGCACATAGTTCATTTATTGTGAATTAAAGAAAAATTATCTTAACACACAAGACTGTACAACTTTTTTTCCCCCCACAGTATTGCCAAGTAATAAAGTTCATGGAAATTCTGGAACAAAACTACAGAAGAACCACTCAGGATGGAGTACTTGTAGCCAACATTTTGTTTCATTTCCAGAAAGAACAGTAAGAGAAGACAAGTGCCCACTTAGGGGAAGACTGCCATCTCCTACAGTTTGCAGTGAAGCTGCTCCCTTATTTCCTTGCAGCACAGGAAACCATCAGCTAAGGGAAATGCAATAAAAGTTGAAGGCAATGGCATTTCTAAAGGAGGGCAATCCTTCATAAGCTTTTCAGACAACTAAGTCTTTATATTTCAGCCTTTCTTGACATATTTCTGACTCCTCTATTTAGGACCCATTTGTCTGCAGAGCACAGAGATATTCCTGATTTGCTTATGAGGAATTTGAAAGTAGAAGGAATTAAATGGCAGGATTGTGCAGGACATCACTGGTAAAAAAATTGCACTGTGGAAATGCGTAAGACACTAAGAAAATATATATATTTTTTTTTTACAGGTAGATGTAATTTGTTTTGCAGTAAGTATGTAATACACAACATATGAAACTATTTTCCCTTAAGTGAAATTATTAACAATAATTCTGTATCAGCTTTTATTTTTAGCAAAGATGACCTTAAAGAACCTTAATCTTTTCTCTAAAGTGCTATACTGTAAGCCAAGACAATTGAACCCTTTTAGTAGGAATGCTGGGTGCTCCAAGACAAACTCTCAAGTGCTATTATCTCTGATACCATCAAACACACTATAATTTGTGCTGTGTATAGCAGTTTTGAAATGTGTCATAGAGACGGAGTGATTCATACTTTTTATTTTTCTTGACAATAGATGTTAATATTTCCTGGTATTTAGAGTGCCAGCTTTTTGACAACGTACATTGCATTTTGGGTTTGGCTTTTTGTCATTGTTATCCGAAAACAAAATTGCATGACTTGTTACAAAATGAAGCCTATCACCTGACTACCACTTCTGTCCCCTTCTCTTCCTATGGATACATATACAAAGTGTATAACTTGTGAGGTGGCAATGAAGTTTAGGGAGGTGAGAGAGAAAATGGAGGAAAAAATAAGATCATAAAAACATTTTGAATTAAATTTGAGCAGAGAAGTTTGAAGATTATGTTCTCTGGAGAAAAGCTGATGAATTTGTGGCTATTGAAAACACTTCATTCCTTTTCAGAGATTCACATTTACGGAATCTCAACTATGCAAGTAGTAATGTAGAAGTTAAATCATAAAATAACACATTCCATTATCATCTCACTTCAGAATATTCAAAATTAATGCTGAAATTGCCAGAGGAATATCTTAAAATTTGGTAGAAACTTCCAGAAAAACAATAGGCTAGAATTTCCATGGATGTAGGATTTTTTCTAGATTTGCATATTTAACTTCAGAATGCCCTTGAAAGCCTCATGAAAAGTTTCTAGATAGCACTGAGTACTAAGATAAATAAAGAGATCACAAGATCCCAGCCTTAGTTCTGCCTTTTAAAAATGATGTTTTACCCTTGTTTGAAAGCAGAAGTATTAAAATAACCTAAGTGTTTGTCTCTGAAGCACCACTGAAGACCAACAGAATATAAAGGTTTGTACAAAGGAGAAACTACCAAAAAGTGACATTTCTCATAATGAGAAGGTAGCATAGCTTGTTACGAAGCAGAACACAGAGAAGGCAGAATCACAGTTATCTTCAGAACTACAGCACAGTCTCATATGCCACAAAGAAACCTGACATCAAAGCCTCCTGGGATATGCTATGGGCTTGTTGGAAAACTGAACAGAAGGACAACGAAACACGCAGAACTACTACGTTTGGTACCACTGTCAATACTGCTCTCCAGTTCATACTTCCCCTGCAGGAAATATCTAGGAGCAAGCAGACTCTGAGGTTCTCAAACCGTTACTATGGTGAAAGAAAACCATTCTTCAACATCCAAAGGGAAATCACTCTTCACATAAGCTTTTTGCTTTCCTTTCTCCTACATCATATTGCAGCAGTAGTTAGCAAACCACAGTGGCTCTACCTATCAGAAACAGGAATGCTGTATAGCTCCACCTATCAGAAGTAGAACATCTATCAAAATAAATCTAAATACAGCCATATTTGCAGTAACAGATTTTTACAATACATATACAAAGTTTAAAATAAAAAAAGACTAAGTGAGAAAAACATGAAGGATTAAAGAATAATCATTACAAATGTATTTAACTAATAGCTCCCATGTATCTAAAGACAAGGTTAATCCATTAGACAAAAAAAAAAAAAATGCCTACACAATATCAAGCTTGGGATTTGTACGGCAGGAACTCACTGAAGCACAAGTTTGCCATAAAGACAACAGTCAGTTGAGCACTACATTTTTCCAGTTCAGTTTACTGTGCACAAAAATCAAATAGAGGAAAAAGCAGATAAGTACAATCTGGGAGACCAATAACTACTGCATGGCTGTATATATGAAAAGGAAGCACCACAGACAGTGCAAGAAGTCCCTTGCACCATTTCTGAATGTGTGAAAAACTAGAAAAGTTGTGATCTACACAAAAGTGCGTTCTTCTGGTTAGAAGATGCAGGGCTGCCCATAAAAGGCACAACAATGCAAGTAGAGCTTGAACCTTCCCAACAATAACCTGTTACATTTTTTTGCTGTGTGACAAATGGCAACAGAGGAGCAGTCTAACAAGATGGTGTCTGATGTGGAGGTGTGTATGAAACAAAGGTGTGCCACTGAAATTCTCCATGTGGAAAGGATGACACCCACTGACATTCACCAACTTTTACTGAATGTTTATGTACATCAGACAGCGCATTGAGCGCAGTGAGGTTGTCAAGTTGTTGTTGTTCTGGCCTACAAATCTAAAAGTTGCTGCAACTTTTCTGATAGTCACCTGCCTGCAGGAAAGTGCCCATCTGCCACAACACGCATCACTGAGATTGTTATTGGTAACCCTGTGTCTGCACAAACTGAACAGTTGCGTGCATCTTACGCATCCTCTGATGCTAGCAACACAAGGAAGAGTCCCTTTAGGCTCCATTCATATTTTCTCTTATAGCATCACCTCTGTGGCTGAAATTTAATCTTGGTTTCTACAATAACCACTATTTGTGGTACTATGGTACCCCTATCTGACTCATTCTGCGTTAAAAAAGGACAAAATCCCTCAGTCAATAACTCTTGCATCAGGCTGAGCTGCTTGCTCTTGAGGCAGCTCTTCTTTTAGAAAGATAAGCAGTTTTGATCAAAGACTTCCACTAATGGAAAATCTATCATATTCCCTGAATGATGCATTCCAATAATAAAATACTTTGGCTTTTTAAAATGTGCATCATCTTTCCTGATCAAATTCTCTGACTTTCAGCCTCAGGATCTTGTTATGTTTTGTCTCCATGATAAATGAATCCCCAATACCAAGCATCTACTCTGTGTGCAGCATCTGCCAGCCCCTATGACAAAGAAAATGAAACAGAATAAAACAGAAGTTAAAAGAAGGCCCCCATATGAATTTAAGACTGACTCAATGTTTTTAAACAAAAGATGTTTGTGTCTTGCCTCAAAAATAAAATTGAATTCTTCCACCTTAAATCCTACGGCAAAAGAATCTTCAAAGTCAAGTACTGAGGGTCAGATTCAAAGACAAAGCAAGAGCCCCTACCAGTCCCCCCACTGCTCCTCCAGAGAAAAAAAATTAGGACCCATCCAAAGTTAAGTTTCTCCATGCCCTTCCTACTCTGGGATATACATAATGGGGTTGATGTACTAGGGCAAAGGTCCTTACCATATACAGCTTTATAATGACAAATTACACATCTAAAGTTCTGTTGTAGTTTCACAGCACTTTTAGTTAAGCAATGAGAACATTAGTAGGTAAGCTTGGTGCATTTTGATCAGCATTAGAAGAAGCCACACTCACGAGAAAGGAGATGAAAACACACATTTTCACAGTAGACAAACAGTTCAGATTTATCAACACAGTGGCACTGCTAATTGTAACACAACAGAAAACACAGTAACGACAGCAGAGCAGCAAAGTCCCAGGCTGCAGCAAGTAAGGATTTGCTCAAACGCAACAACCATTGGCAGAGAAATAAAAGAAAAAAAGTTGCTTACCTTCAGAAGACCTCAGTTACACAGGGATCTCCAGAGAGATACCCTCACCTTCACTGGTAACCCTTAAATGAGGTCTGGGAAGGGGTGGATCCTGGCTCCAGCCCTTACTGTCACTCACGTGCATTGCATGCACCTGGCTCCCCTGTGTTGTTCCTACCTTCCCACCAGGTGTTCAATCACTGGTATAAACTGTGACTTAGCATTTCAATTGCACTTATGTTTAACATCAGCAGAAAGAAAGAAAGAAAGAAAAAAAAGTGTTTCAGAAATTTCTAGAAAATGCAAAATAAAGCAAACATCTGATCTAGTCCTGATTATTATTCACCTTTTAGACTCAGCATCAAACCTTTGACAGACCAAGACAGCTCTTGCACTAGAACAAAGCATGAAACTGGACCAAAAACATACCCATCTAGACAATGTGCTGTTTTATACCTTCAGCAAAATACCCAGAACAGGCACAAGGAAAACAAAATGGCTCTGTAGTTACAGCTGACCCTGAAAAAGATGTAGACCCATTCTTGCTGATGACAGTGCAACAACACAAAAACATAATATATTATGGGAGAAACAAGTAAAACTGCCAGGGCTGGTCAGTCTTGACAGTGGCAAAGGGAGAGAGGGAAAATTAAGTCAGATTGCTATTCCAAGTTGACCCATGGTTTTGGATATGATCACTTGTCAAGTCCACTCAATTCATCACTGTAGAAATACATTGCATAGGTTCAAGACACAGCCATGTCTTCTGGCTTTAGTCTCCACTTGGAAACATAGGCCAGGTCTTTTCACCATAAACATTATTCAATATCAAAGCATTTAAAAAGGTTTATTTTATTAGGGGAGTAACAAAACAGCATCAGTACATCAATGCTCAGGAGTAAACAATGAAATTTAGTTGTCCAGTATCTAGATATTTGAAATTTTAGTCATAGCTTTCTTTGTGTACATCCACATTCCAAAAGGTTCAGTGCAAGTAAAGTTGATGTCTTGCACATACAAACATACATATGCACCTCAGTATGAATTACTTTATGTTAGTCAAGCCATACAGAGACCTGCAAATGACACTTCCAACACTCATGCATAATTTTTATGACCAGTTAAGGCCATAGAAGAGGGGTGGGGGACAAGATGTGAGCAGAGAAGACAAGCAAGCAAAATCATTGATCAAAGATTGGCTACTGTCTCCCACTTTTCAAGCCAAAAGCTATACTTTAAGAGACAGTGTCTGCATTATTATTTAAAAAAACCCTATTACTTAGCTGAAAACAGTTACTAGAACTGTTTTTAAACAGGGATAGCTGGGCAAGACATAATTTTTGAAGAAAAAAATTCAAGTTACAGGGGCCTTTTGAAAGAAGTAGACTTATACGTCCTCATCTGATAACGACAGGCTTACTTAGGCCACCCTGCTGGTAAATGCTTTCTTGTTGGTGGTGATTTATTAAAACAGCTGCTACTATTCTGGTCTTCCCCTTGAGAAGTCTGTCTGGTGGATGTACTTAAGAACAGAGATACCATAGATACCTGAATTCTAACATATTTACACATTCCCAGCTAGCACAAAAGGTACTAAGTGTGTAAGTTGATATACAGACAGAATTATAGAATCCTATCTTCTTCTATGACAGTGAAAGTAATTAAGTCTCCCTCTGTGGGAGCTGATGCAGGGAGAGAAAAGCCCTTTAACTTTGGTTCACTGTGTGCAGTGAAATGCATTTCAGAGGCATTCTCAATTAAGAAAATCTGTTAGGTAATAACATGTTAGGTATCAGACATACTTCGAAGGTCAACTTTAACAAACACTGTTAATGAAATCAAATCATAATGTAAGAATCTAAACAAAAAACATCTAGAAGAGCTGCATTTTATAATAAAAAGTGAAAATAAGGACACTTTGAAAAATAAAATAGTACAATGAATAATTGAGTTTCAAGTATACTGAATATTTAGAAAGGAAATTTATGAAGTCCCTAAATATCTTCATATCAATTTAACGTAGTTCAATATGTCAGAGTAGAAAATCAATTCAAATGACCAGGTAGATATGACCACATTGTGAATGTCAGTTCATTGACTCAGTGAACTAATGGTATTTTCAGTTTAGGTAAGCCATTAAAGAAAAACAAGATTATTACTTAATTACCTCATCAGTTGCAGGTATAAGTATGATAATCTTATGAACCAAGTACAGTATGTATTTTCTGCATTTTACTTTCTTAGCTACACATGACAACCTTAAGTCCTAGAGTACCCAATTTTAATACAAGAACTATGCAATTAAATGTAATTTGCAACTAGAAAGCAGAAAAAAAAATAATCAAAATGCATGTGAGGGTTTTAAGGAGTTGCAGGAGAACAGTAGGGGGTGTAGGCATGTGACATTCCACAGTAACAAGGCAGGCTGGCTGGGTGCCTGTCAGCCACTAGAATTGCACCCTGCAAGAACTCAGCTGCAAATCTTTGTTTCCTTTATCTCTTTCATATCTCTGCAAGTCTCAAGGGAAAAGGCAAAGACTTTGTCTTTCAGCTGGATTTCTTTCATCCAAGAATGTTCTTCATCCAAGGCCAAAGGTTCACCATATCCTAAAAGGGCCTTTGGATCTGCATGTTCAGTCATCTTCATCCAAACGTATTTCTTTGGGAGCATTATTCAGTCCTTGTGGTCGATCCTAAAAGAACACCGATAAAAACTGTCTTCACTCCTTCAAATATAATCTTCAATGGCTTTATCTTTAGGACCACTGTATGAGAGCATTGTATTAAAGGTGCAAAATGGTAAATGACTTATTTCACTTAAAACCACAGCACATTAAACCACTTCTATCATTTTGGATTTTGGCCAGTGTTTTAGACATGAAGCTTTCCAAGATGAAAAGGACTTTCTGGAAATGACCACAATATTTTCATTGTGCTGGCCACATAATTTAAAAGATGCATAGGTAGTGTTTTTCGTATACTAAAAAGTATGAAATATAACCCTTAATATATGCTACAGTAATACAAAAGTTTTCCATCCATCAGTATTCTACACCTAGCTTACTTAAATTTTCTTCCATTCCATGTTTCTCAAAGTCTTCCAATTTTTTCTTTGCTCGTTTCATTCTCTTCTCCCCAATCTTCCCTGAGCTACATATTTACTTATTTCTTTCTTACATCTGTCCAAATACCTTTTTTCCTTTTACTCTTTAGGTAGCCTCTCCCTGCAATACATACCCTTCTCCATAAGTCCTACTGATTTTAGTCTTCATCTTTCTCCTTCTGCATCACCTTTAACTATTTCCACCTCCTCAGTCTCTACCAGCTCTTGGCCTCCCACCCCTTTCCATCTGCTTTTCACTATTCTGCAGAACACCTGATTCAGATGAACAATTTCTAGAACAAGGGGGCAATCCTGCCTTGTTCTTACAGTACAGCTGAGAAAAACTAGAAGGAAGTTTATCTTCGACATCACTTAGAAAGAAATACACAATATGAATCCTTCTCTGCAACCAGGGTTGCCAATTCTCATTATTTCATTACAACACTTGAAATCATTTTATTGATACTATAACTGCAGCTTCTGAAAGAAATATGTCTAAAAAACAAAACAAAACAAACAAACAACAACAAAAAAAACACCACAAAAGGAAGTTTCAGGGTCTGACAGACAAAAGAAAAGCATGAAACATGATCCTGTGTCAGCTTAGTGAATCACAGATGAGAAAGGCTATAATTCAACTGCAATAATTTATGGTATTATGATTTTTTAAGCTAACAATGAAACTGTTAGCATTCTGACTCACAGCATTTTAGGGACAGACATAACCTGATCTGAATTAAAGTACAAGATAGCAGCTTAAGTCCATGCTTGACTTTGAACTTCATGGGACAAGCAGTACTGACTGGATGGTTCAAAGATTCAAGAAAGGAAAAAAAAGAAAAAGGACAGCTGCTTTCAAAGAGTTACATGAATACTATAAAAGAGTCACTAATTATCCCAAAATTGTAAACCTAGGCAATAATATTTTCTACTCAATTTTCTTCTCAGTTTTTGGCTAGAAATGACAAGAAGTGAAAAGTGTTTTGCACACTGGAGATTTCAGGTCAGTAAGAAACAGAGGAAAAGCTCAATTTTTCTCTTCAATCTGAGATAGTTCTTCCTCTCAAAAGCCGTTTCTTGATCTCACTTTAGAACTGGTTTCCCCCGTTGTGAGAAACAGACAGATCAGGTAAAGGATACTAATGAGGATTACTTTTTCCTGAGACAGAATGTAATCAATACCCTCCTTAACAGATCCTAAAGAGACGCAATTCAGAAGGAAAAGGGTTGTGGCTTTTTGGCTTTTTTTTTTAACTAAGCTTACAGGAAACTTTTAATTTTTGTTTTATGTTTTCTAGAATAAATATAGTTAAATAATCTCCTCTGTTCCTTTATGATTCTATTTACTTTCAGTTTAAGAGCAGAAAGGATTAAAACAAACAAAGAGTTTTTTGTTTGTTTCCCAACATAAATGATGCCTCCTTGCCCCTGCCTATGCTCCCGTGACTGGGTTAATTACTTAGAGGAAATATTACTCTATCGGTTCTGTGCTGAGGTGAATTAAAGACAATGAAGGGCAGAAATCAAACCCGTATAACATAATTTTTTTTTTAAAGATGTTAACAGGGCACATATGGCTCAAAGTGAAGTTTTCTATTGACTCTCTTCTGCCTTCAGGGCTCAATGAATGCAGATCCGACTTTAAATCTGATAAGACTTCAATGGGATTTAGCTTGTACAAATCTCTAGCCTTCAAAGTTTACTAATTCTTTGAAGTGTCCTCTATTCTTTATTTTTTTGTGTGTGTGTAAACTAGATTTCTGTACTCTAGTCAATACAGAATTTAAATCTGAAAGGGGATAGTAACATAATTTATCATGTACTTTCTTGTAAAAGTTAATATCAAACTTGCTTCATCTTCACTACAAGTGTAAAATAAAAATTTAAGGCAGATTTCCTATAGGCTGCAGCTGACTGACTGAAGGCAAAATGGGAGTGACCTCTCAGGTCAAAAATTTCATGCCTATCAGATTTTGAACCTCACATATTCTATAATTAAGAGTCATTTTCTGGATGCTCAGGCCTTCCCAGATTTATGAACAGCTCTAAGATGCCGCAGTCTGTCTTGGCACCTGATGGTAAGCAGAAATTAGCACTCCCCTGCTGACTCCTCCTGAAAAATGCAGTACAATAACATTATCAACGAGTGAACCTGATGCTGGTTCAGTGTTTTCTTCGCAGTGGTGAAAAAGTATAAAATACTATGAAGTGCTTGAAAGCATTCACAAACAATTTTCTCAGTGCCCAGTTCTCAGCACTAAAGCTAATTGTGGGTCAAGTCAATGCTAAGACAAATCTAAGCTTTGCAGCTGTTGAAATACTTAAGCCATATCAGATCTTAAAATGATGTCATAGCAATGCAGTTATTGCTTGCCTGCCATGGTATCTGCTGATGGCAGTTGAAGTTCTTGTTCATCAAGGGGCCCAAATAATTGAAACAATCCATCTGCTCTATGCACTCCCTTTCTGTCTCTACTGTGATTCCTTACAGCCTTGTGATATTTGCCAGTGATGTCATACTCAATCAAGCAGTTGGTGGCCTGTTTGATCTCTGGAGAGCCACAGTGCACTCCTGTGATGTTGCATAGGTAACTAAAGTAATCCACCTGTTCCAGGCCTTTCCCTTGAAAAACCCAATGGGACATGATATTTGGCAGTGACTGTCATAACTGATCAAGCAATTGCCAGACTCATGCATATTTCCTGAAAGCTGCTGCTGTTTTTCATCATGAATTCCAGATAATTGAAATAATTGTCCTGCTCTAGGGCCCTGCTTTGACTCCAGCACTTTCTGCAATGGGACATTTGCCTATTGTCATCTTTCTTTAAGAGCTGCTGCAGGAAGAGGCTTTGATTATTTTTTCACAAGATGTCATAATACTGCAAAGGAAAGTGACATTATTCACTTACTTTGTGTGACTGAATTTCCAGACACTACTGCTCTCTGTGCTCACACCGTGACTCACAGCAGATACATTACACTGCATCAGTCTCAGTGGTAGAAAGGTGGAGGGAGAGGAGGGAGGGAAAGCATGCAAGAGTATTGTAACCAGGTTGATAGTGGGAGTCCTATTACCTTTTTTGTGTAATGAGCACCAAGTAATTTAAACACTCCAGTGCTCTCTTTGTTAAAGGGACATATAGTAAGCCTTATTTCAGCAGATACGGAGACTACAAATATTTTACAGCAGACCTAGTACCCTACCTTAAACTCTTCACCACGTACAGCTAAAGGACACATTTGCCTTTCGATTGATATAAAGATTTTAAAATAGTCCAACTAAGTGTAGTAGCCATAAAAAGCCTTTTTGTGTTCATCTTCTACTGCACGAATAGGAGCATAGATCTTACTTGTAGTCAGATTATATTGTTCAATTTTATTTGAGAAGAACAAAAATACCACATTCACCTACTAGATTACATCCCACTCCTGAATTTACTGTCTTCATCTCAAGGATGGATGTTCAGTCATGTTCATTACTCTGCTTAGCTTCTGAGCAGGTCACAGACTGACCGGCCATGACTGTAAGAGTTTGGCATATCTGCAATAATCTTGCAAGTGTCAGTCAGAGCTTCCCAGCACTTTCATTAAAATCTAACATTTCTGCTGCAGTACTTTTTCTTTAGGACTTTGTTATTCTGCCCTACACAAAGCCCAGGACATAGAATAGCATTCTTTTATTTTTAAGAGACGTCTTCTCAGATAGTATCCACCTCTAATAACATCCAACTTTTCTGAAGCCTAAGCTCTTCTTTATAAATACTTTTTACAGCTCCTTGTCTTCATACAGCACCAAAATGACCAAGGAGAAATGCTGCCAAATCTTATACTGGTACAGATAGGAACAATATCAATGATATTAGAGTTACAATTATTATTTTTTTCCATTATTATTTTTTAGATATTTGGTTGAACATGAAACAAATTTATAAATGAGTAGATCAGTGAAGATTGTTCACAAGGAAACTACATGATGGAAGATCTTCAGTTTCCTTATCTGACATCAAAGTTGGTTTGATACAAGTTTTTGTTAGAATACTGAAAAAAACAAACCACCCACATTTTTACTAAATGACTCTTAAATAGAAACTGTGTTAGTTTAAGGACATATGAACTCAAGTCTCAATACACAGAAGAGGTTTACATTTGTAAAAAATGAGTTTTTAATTTACATACCAGGACAGGTGGTCACTTCCAAGCCTTTTGTCTAGAAAACTGCTAGGGTTTGTCCTGCTGTCCCCTATAGGAATTTCTAATCTTTGGGTTAAGTTCTTACCTTGGGTCCTCGTGGAATTGTAGTACCTCCAGCCTAACTACTTCAGCATTACTCACAGGATTTCTCCCCTAAACTGTGAAATAACTTTTAATTATAAGAAACTAACCTGAAAGTAGAGTTGCTCCTTACCTTTCTGAGGAAATCTTATGAAGACTTGATTCACTGCTTATGACTGTTTGCCAATGAAGGACTGCGAGAGAATGACAGAGGACACTGTTGCATGTGTGCACACAACATGGGGCACAGGGGCAAGAAGAATATCAGCCTTTTGATGAAATATTATTTTTATTAAAGTTTATTTATTAAAAAGTACAAATGATGACTAAATATAGAGAAATTAAAATGAGCGATTTTTTTTTTTAAGGGATAATTGTCCCTGGTTAACATAAGAAAAGAGCATCACAGCTTTTTGTCATCAATTAGATGTAGTTATGCATCATTAATTATGGTGGCATGCCAACAAGAAGTCAGACAGCACAGTATAAATGAGGGAGAAAGTATTCCTATAGCTTGACAATGTTATGGTTAAAAAATAGTAAATGCTTACATAGCACACTTGTGGGAGGAAATCACTCTTCATTTAGACAGTTGAAAATCTGGGGTCCGATTCTAATCCCTGATTTAAAACTGAGAAGACTAAACAGAGCAAGGTGATATGAATGAAAGAGGAACTGCAGACTTCAACGCCTACCATTTAAATCTGACCAGACAGGTTTGCACATGGCCATAACACCAGACAGTGAGTTCCTGGGGGGAGGGGGAGGTCAATAACAACTTGACTGCAGCAGTACAATTAAAAGTAGAAAACCTAGATTTTGTTATCATGGTATATGGTTTTAGTAATACAATCTACCACTGTAATTATAATTTTTATATTCTGTAGTCAGTAATCTAAATGCTTTCAGTGCCAGCTCTTCTAGCACACACAGTTGTCACCTGGGGTACTGTAACTCAGCAGAGATAAACCTGTCATTTGCTTGTAGGTTGTTATCTGACCCATCATCGAGAAAAAATTTAAACAGATTTTGTTCACTTCAGAATAGCATTGTTCCTTAAAATCACTTTTAATCAGATAATTACTACTCCCCTCATTCCCTAGATTGCTCTATTTGGGCAGACTAATTTGTTTGTGAACAGTAAATGGGAACAAGATTTGCAGCTTTGTAGGCATTTCTAATACCTTTGTGAAGTCACAATACCCTACATGATGGCAACTCTGCATGCAATACACAGTGTCTATCCTCAATCCTTTCAATTTTACTTAAGAAGTTAGAACTACATATACAGATTTGAAGACCAAAAGCTTCCGGAGTAAACAGCACTCAGGTTCTAATGATTGTCACTAATGGAGTCAGCACAACTCCTTGCCAGCAAGAGGGGCTTGGACAGATTCTGATACTGCTGCTTCCTTCTCCAAAGGGAGAACAAGACTTGGAAACAAATAAGAAAAGTTGTGCCAAAGAATATCTCAGAGATGCACCTTTTCATTGGAGAGCTGGAATTGTGTTACGTGAAGATTGTATCACAAGGGAATGTTGTATAATAAGTTGCCAACGTTTGTTTTTGTTTTTATTTTCTTTATCAAGTTATGGCTATTCTTTCCAAGACTGAAAGTTGATTTTTGATTGGGGTGGGTTGCAGGCTGTGGGTTGTGTCTGTTTTTGAATTAAAAAAAAACATTAACCCCGTTTCTCGATACTCAGATATGTCCTGTTCCTCAACAAGAAGAACACAAGATGCAGTTAAACTGTAGTGATTACAGCAATGACAACAGAAATGGACTGTGGAAAAAAATATACTATTTATCTTAAGTAGAGAAATCTTGTTTTTAGCAGCTTGCACACACAAACCTCCCTTGAGATACTAATTTAAAGACTCAAACTGTCTGGTCTCCTGATGTTGCTTAATTTTTTATTTTTTTTATTTTTATTTTTTTTATGAAATTACAGGGAAATTGCTAATGGTAATATTTAGATTAGACTTATCAATATGTCAAATCAAACATAGCAAGTTAAGTCATGCAAGATACACATTTCAATACAGAAATATACTACTAGAACTGATCATTAAAAGCATTTAATTGCATGAAAATTTAGAGGGGAGAGCAAGAGAAGTAGGGTAATGAGACTGTCTTTGAACAAACTTAGTGGATAAGAATTGAAACAAGTATCAAAAATAAATAATGTTGAAAACCACTATGCCAAAGGAATGAAAATCCCAATTTGTGCATTTTAGCTTGTTATAAAATATATTAGAAATGAACTTTAAAATTAGGTTTTTCTGTATTCAAAATTGCATTTCTTTTTTTTTTTTCCTTCAAAATAAATGCCTTTTTTTTTTTATGTTAACCACTGCTTTTGTCTAACTGTTCAGCTCTCTTAATGGCTAACACATCTTTCTTTTTAAGTCTCTTTCCGTTGCTATAGAACTTAGATACTATTCATCTATTCACCGTATCCTGCCTTCTGCTTAGGCAGCAAACGCTATTCCTAGACAATGGTTATCATGAGTAGCTATAGCATCATTAACTTGTCTCAAATGCCCCATTTTTGAAGATTGTTCTTGTTAGGAACAATTTTGGAAGAGTACAGAAGAGCTAGAAAGGGCTGAGTGTTTTAGATTAGACTATTATAGTAAAATTGAGCATCACAATCAATTTCTCTGGTATCTAAACTGATTTACTGCATCCTAGTTCTCCTCTTTTAAAAAAGGTCTGGCAATAAATATGCACACACATCAGAAATTTGGTAGTAGTGCTAAGCCTCCTGTGTCCCTTTAGTAGAGTTTGTAATTGAGAATGCACAATTCAACACAAAATTTGAAAAAAATGCTTTTACCTCAACATTTAAATAATATATTGATGAGATCATGGAATCATAGAATTCTGATAAGGGACCTTTGAAGATCATCTAGTCCAACTCCCCTGCAATGAACAGGGACACCACAGCTAGATCAGATCACCTAGAGCCTAGTCCATTTTCACCTTGAAAGTCTCCAGACATGAGGCATCCACCACATCTCTGGGCAACATTTTCCAGTGCTAACATCTCTCAGATGTCCAGTATCTCTCACTGAATCTGCTAATTAATAGTGGAGGATGGAGGTGATGCTGAGATAATCCTTTATTGTTTCTGAGGTATGTTAGCAACAAAGAAAATGGGATTCGTCCTCAGTCACTCAGCACAACTATTAAATGTAGGTCACTCTGAAAGTAATGCCTCCTATTTATTTCCATAGAAACTACAACAGATGAAAAGACCACAATAATGCTGTTTAACAGATAAAGTTCTCAGATATAAAACAGTATCTTCCTGCACAGTCACCACCGTTAGCCAGGCAATTTTTTCAACTAAGAGCCTGCATGGCATACTTATAAAAATCTGCATGGCTGTGTAAAATGTGGCCTGTCTTTCATTCTCATCTCTGTCAACCAGTGCTGAAATGCACTACCCACCACTTCACTGTGTTCACATTCACTGTTTTCCATAAACATTCAGCAAGCATTGATGAACATAAATGGGTGCCTTTTTTTCCACATGGAGGAATTCAATAACACACTTTTACCTCATACGCTCTTCCATGTTAGATGCAGTTTTATCAGACCCCCCTCTGCTGCCATCTGCCAAGCAGAAACAACATGTGACAGTATATTTGAAGGAAGGTTCAACCTCTACTGCCACAACACCATCATCCACTTTTGATGTCACAGGCCAATATAATAAAACAGGAGGCATTACTTTCAGAGCAGCACTCATACCAACACTCATTCTAAGTATACAGTCAGATCCACAGCCTTCTCTTACTGCACTGCGAAACCCAGAGCAATTTGTGCATAACTCAGCCTTGTCCATAAACTGTGATGCCACCCAAGGGCCCACCAAGTCCTCTTTAAATTCCAGCAGTTACACAACCCAGCAGCACAGCAGCATATGCCTCCTGGTTCTTGAATGTTCAACTCCACTGACTCTCTGGAATGCAGGGTCACCAGGAGGGAGAGATGGCCACCATTCTGGTCAATCCTCCTCCCTTCCTTCCCTGTATATATATATTTTTATGATTTATCACCTCAAAAAGTGATTTTTTATTTTACCACAGAAGTAATAGTGACTTCTTAAAAAATGGATACTGACACTTTCTATTGGCTAGTGTTGTATTGATACAACTAATTGGCATCTCATATTGATTTTTCTAGCCAAAGCAAAGTTTCTTAATACAATTGTTCAGATTACCAAGAATTAAAGATAAAATGCTTAGATATACCCTTTGTGTCCAATAGTAGCAGTCAGGAAGGCCTACCTGAAATCAAGTGTTGATTGTGCACAGAGAAACAGAGGCAAAATGTATTTGAACTGTTAGATTAATTTTGTCCTGATACTTCTAGCCATGGCTGCTTTTAGGCATTTGAGAGCCCAGACAGAATCTAATTCTGCATCCCTGTGTTTTCATTCCACAGAAGACAAGTATATTCATTTCTTATTTATTCATCTTCAAACCATCTTTAAAGAAAAAGAAATATTCAGTGACAATGAGAACTCTGATCACTGACAGTGAGAACTCTGAAGAAGTATGAGAAAGATAGATATGAAGGAGAAAAGGAAAAAAAAAAAAAAAAAAGAATTCATTCGTTTAGAATGGCAATAAAGTTCTTCTATCACAACAGTCTTTGGGGTATCCCTGCAGAGAAGATAGCTTTGCTCATATCCTTCAGTATTTCAGAAAAAAAAAAAAAAGTATCAAAAAAACCCACTTCTAATATCTTTGCAAAGCAGTAACTGCAGTTTCTTGATAAATTACTATATTAATGAAATTCTAATTTATCCTTATTCTATTAAAACTGTTACTTGGCTAACAACATCTAAATACACTGTATGACTGACAGTTTTTATTCTACCAAACTAAGCCCAAGAAAGGATGCCATGCATGTTTTCAAAGGACAGATAAAATGTAATCTAAATTTACATTTCAAAAAATTTGCCTATGCATGTGAGTTGGTGAATACATTTGCCAATATTATCAGATTAATTTGCATTTTATACATTCAACTTCAAGTTTCAGTGTTACATATTTCTTCAGATTGAGGTGATCAAGGCCATTCTCCTAATTTATAATAGGAATGCTGTACCTATGTTGGTAGAGTAGGACTCTGTACCAGGACTTAAATATTGACACAGAAATACATTCAATTGATTGTATGGTTTTAATGTAATATAATTTATTTTATGTTAGTTAAAAAAAAAAAAAAAAAGTGTAGGTTGTTACTGCA
Organism: Odontophorus gujanensis; assembly: GCA_013399175.1. Classification (NCBI taxonomy): domain Eukaryota; kingdom Metazoa; phylum Chordata; class Aves; order Galliformes; family Odontophoridae; genus Odontophorus; species Odontophorus gujanensis. Next base: position 252,082 of record VXAB01012692.1, on the reverse strand, counting down.
GAGACAGACAGACGAGCAGACCCTTCCATTAAAGGGAAATCTTGACTTAAAGAATAATCTAAAACAATGAATTTTGGCATCCTTTGCAGACCCACTCTGGCCAGTGGAACCCATATACTTGAAGCATTTGTCCAGAATGACAGGGTGGCATGATGGATACACTCATTTTTAATTTTAGCATTAAAAGTCTTATTTAAGTGTGAAGGAAGGTGCCAATATCTATTAAGACTTGAAAGACTATGTTTTTTATGGTGATATTCATCAAAACATTTTTGATGACTGCTACCTCAGTATTTTCCAGAAATGGCTAGCTCTTCCAACATGCACCTGCACAGCCTTCCTGACAGAATGTAAGGCAATCTTTTCTGAAACAATCTACAATGGTAAATACAATGGAGTTAGGATTTGCTGTGTATTTTTCAAATTAGGATGTATAAATTTAAATTTTGCTATTAATTCAGAAATCTTTAACACTTATTTAATTAGTCTCAACTTAATAAGTAGCCAATGGAAACTAAAATGGTCAAGTTGTGTTGATCAAAAACAAGTCTAAAAGTTAATTTTCTGAATGATAGAGTAACAAAAACAAACCTGAGTAACACTGTGATTAATTAATTGATTAGATGGTTCCTGTTGAAAGTTATATTCAATAAGAGTCTGTCAATACAAATTGCTTCATGAAGTGCTAAGAATAATGGGTTCAGGTGCATATTAGAATTAATTGTCATGAATGCCAATTTACAGGAGAAAAATAGAGTGGTTATCACCTAATTTAATTTCAGACAGTTAACTTATTACAAATAACTCATTTTAGCACTGAATTTCCAATAACTTGACTTTTGTTAAAAGTATCATCTAATAAGTTTGCAAATTTAAATTCTTCCATAAATAATTAACACAGCCTATAATGTAGTTTTGCCATTGATTACTAACAGAAAATTCACCAGCTGTACTTCGTTTGTGTCTTACATACACCAGCATTCTACCTACTGGCAGCATGTTTGACTACAAATGCATCCCTACTGCTCCCATAGTAGACTCGATTAGACTCTACGAGCTTTCAAGAATATTAGGAAAGATGCAGCAATGTTGCTTCTGCATAATCAGCCAAAACAGATTATGGGGTCTCTTAGATCATACGTGATAGCAATTATACTACACTTGGAAGCATTTTCTACACTTCATTTCAGCACATCTGGTCAGCGTTAGTATCCAGATGCTGAATAAGATATTGCTTGCTGGTTCACAAGCAGAGTGATGCAAAGCTGCGCTGTGTGGAGGGTTGCAGGCATTAGTTTGTGAGCATTCAACCATTTGGCTTGCCTAGGCCACACTGAGTGAAGATGAATTGTCTTGGGCTACACATACAAAATAAAAGAAGTTTCGTTACTTATATGTAGAAAGACAATATAGTTAATGTATTTTTTATTAAAACAAAAAAGAGGGCAACAAAAACATTGAGTGAGTGAAGATTAATTGTCTTGGGCTACACATACAAAATAAAAGAAGTTTCGTTACTTATATATAGAAAGACAATATAGTTAATGTATGTTTTATTAAAACAAAAAAGAGGGCAACAAAAACATTGAGTGAGTGAAGATTAATTGTCTTGGGCTACACATACAAAATAAAAGAAGTTTCGTTACTTATATATAGAAAGACAATATAGTTAATGTATGTTTTATTAAAACAAAAAAGAGGGCAACAAAAACATTGAGTGAGTGAAGATTAATTGTCTTGGGCTACACATACAAAATAAAAGAAGTTTCGTTACTTATATATAGAAAGACAATATAGTTAATGTATGTTTTATTAAAACAAAAAAGAGGGCAACAAAAACATTGAGTGAGTGAAGATTAATTGTCTTGGGCTACACATACAAAATAAAAGAAGTTTCGTTACTTATATATAGAAAGACAATATAGTTAATGTATGTTTTATTAAAACAAAAAAGAGGGCAACAAAAACATTGAGTGAGTGAAGATTAATTGTCTTGGGCTACACATACAAAATAAAAGAAGTTTCGTTACTTATATATAGAAAGACAATATAGTTAATGTATGTTTTATTAAAACAAAAAAGAGGGCAACAAAAACATTGAGTGAGTGAAGATTAATTGTCTTGGGCTACACATACAAAATAAAAGAAGTTTCGTTACTTATATATAGAAAGACAATATAGTTAATGTATGTTTTATTAAAACAAAAAAGAGGGCAACAAAAACATTGAGTGAGTGAAGATTAATTGTCTTGGGCTACACATACAAAATAAAAGAAGTTTCGTTACTTATATATAGAAAGACAATATAGTTAATGTATGTTTTATTAAAACAAAAAAGAGGGCAACAAAAACATTGAGTGAGTGAAGATTAATTGTCTTGGGCTACACATACAAAATAAAAGAAGTTTCGTTACTTATATATAGAAAGACAATATAGTTAATGTATGTTTTATTAAAACAAAAAAGAGGGCAACAAAAACATTGAGTGAGTGAAGATTAATTGTCTTGGGCTACACATACAAAATAAAAGAAGTTTCGTTACTTATATATAGAAAGACAATATAGTTAATGTATGTTTTATTAAAACAAAAAAGAGGGCAACAAAAACATTGAGTTGGACATGTGTGCTCAGTTCACCCTCGACTATACTTCATCTTTCTGAAGTCTTTCTAGGTTATTTGGTGACAAATGTGAACTGAGAATCTTCTAATCTGGGGTATATACACTGACTGTCTAGACAAGAGTTCAGATCAAAAAAAAATTTCTGCTTGAAATGAACTAAGTTCTAGGAGACTTCCAAATCACTTTTCCCATTTCTTCCACAGAATTTGTAATATATACCCAGAATTAGAAATTGAACCATCCAGACAAAAAAAATCAGTGAAGTGTAAACCAGTTATTGCTAAGACAGTTTACCAAACAACTCAGTTGTGAAATTGTAATGAACTCAGGACTGTTTGAGCATACTTCCTCCAGCTTGGTACTGCAGTCATCATTTAGCATCCAGCAGAAACAGGTTACTGAAAACAGTATGTCCTGTATTCTTCGTTTAACCTGCTGTGAATACTTTTATCTCAGAATGAAGTGTCTAGGGTTAGATAATCCAGGAATGTGTGTGCTAAGTAGAAAATGAAGTTAAGAAATTCTATTCACTTGGAGCCTTTGAAAAACAAAGCAAGCCATTAATTTCCTAACAGCTCCTAGAAAGTTGTCAGCTAGAAACAACTTAATATCTTTATGGAAAGATCTTCACCATCCATTTTCAAAACTTCACTGAAATTCAGTTAGCACTAATCAGGTACAAATAAGCAGTTAAATTATTGCAGAAAACTAATATTATGTGATTATTTTGTACTTTTCTAATATGCTTAAAGCTTCATGTCCTTTCCATTTACAAACAGATGTATAGGAGTTGTAGACAGATTGATATGTCCTCGCAACTGTTTGCAGGTTCTAAAAATTGATATGCTAGAAAACATACTTTGCAGTGTGTAGAACTAAATTAGCTTTATTAAATACATTTTAAAGGGGTATTAAATAAAAATCTACAAGTACCAATTAAAATATAATGTTTTGAGACTACTTCAAGAGGCAAAACAAATGTAAGTGGCTTATAAATTTATCACAATTCTAGTTCATGTATTATTTAAAACATATACCCACCCCCCCCCAAAAAAAAAAAAGTGAAAAGAGTGAAAAGCATTAATCATAAAAAGAATATAGTTATAGATCCAAAGGAACAGCTATGACTGAAATAAGGATATGTAGAACTTCCATATCTATTTATAAGACACTGATCCACCAAATTTTCTTCACTGTTTTGCTAGTATTCAAGTCCAAAACTAAATTCCTGTTGGTACATAATCTTCCATACTTGTTCAGAATTTACTGTAGTATATGCAGTTCATTGTCTATGTCTTACATGAGCACATAAAGGAACACTAAACATACCTCAAATTTTCAATAGAACGATGAAATTTCAGGATTAAATAGGCCATAACAAATTACAGTATGCAACCTGTTGTTAATATAGAAGCAAAGGTTGATTCTACCTCAAAGGGCAATTCATAAACAACTCATTACAGCAGCTCAATTGTATCAAAGCTTTGGTTAAAAGTCAATGCAAAAATGAGAAAATCCAAACCCTCTTTCCCAGGGCAGCAGCCTAGGTGATGGATCACATTTTCCCTGACCTTGCAGAGCTCTTGAACTCCTATCTACATAGTCACAATCATGACAATTGACAAGACCCAGTGGTCAGGCATGGAAACAGGCTGCCCAGGGAGTTGGAGTGACTGTCCCTGGAGTTGTTCAAGAAACAGGGAGATACTGTACTTAGTAACACAGTTTAGTGGGCAATATTGATGGCAGTGGACAGTTGGACTAGATGATCTTCCAGGTCTTTTAAAACCTTAATGATTTTGTGATTCAATTCTGAGATGATTCTTTGACTCTGCCAGCTGATGGCCTTAACATCCACCTTTAAATTTACAGTGATTGTAAGGCAGTGAATTACTTCAAAAAGAACAGTTTCAGCAGTCCCACCTCTGTTTTGAAAGTTACAACATGAGCATCTAACTTCAGGAGATTGTATTGAGTTGTGAATTTTGATCTGGCACAACAAGCTTCTTGCAGCCTGTTTTAGCAATTTTTGAAGATGTGTCCCTTTGCAGTATGCCATCTTGGTTTTGCTGCATACATGGCTTTTGATTCAAACCTAAATCAGACAACTAATAAGGGGTACTACTGCAAGAGAGAATACAATACCAGAATCTCCTGGGAGAACTTTATCCCCATCCTTCATTTGGTACTTTTAAATTGACATATTTCTGAATGACTGCTTGTTAAGTCTTGTATTTGTAGGAATAGCTGCAGTAATTATTGGGTTATATTTTATGGCTTCTGTTATGCTGAATGTCATATCTAGATTGAAGATAGAAAGGTTCAATATAAATACTATCATTTATGAGTAAGACACTGGATAGGGAACAAGAAAACCTGGGCTTGTTTCCAATTTTTCCCACCACAGTTTTCCTGTGTGTAAAGTGGGATGATTATCTGCTGGTATATAAGAAGCATTTTTATACCTAACATGAAAATCAACATTGTTCACTAGTAGACTGTTTCAAATAGCTACAAGGCTACTAAAGTATTGAATTACTACAATATTTGCTTTCTCTCAAAGGTTTTTATCTGCATTGTATTGGATTTACTACTATAAATTATTTAAGACTATGAATTAGCAGAGGACATTCACACTTCAGGAAGCCTGATTCCATCCTCCACAAATACCACTTAGATTATGACAATGACTTTTAGATAATACCGAAAAACCTCACTTTGTTAACCATGACACTTAAAGTACAGTTGTTTAGAAACATTTCAGACCATTAGTACAGTAATAACTCTGCATCATGTTATAGGAAAGGAAACATGAAATATAACAGTAGCTGTGTTGATCTTCTCAGAACAGGCAAGCAGCACTAAGACAATTCAGACACGTTCATACAGCCCCATTTATTCCAATAAAATGAATTGATTTTATTCTTTTGTAACGACTCCTTTTAATTTTGATCTGCACTCACCTTATGTTACATGTGTATTTGCATTATTACCTAGTCAGTCACATGTATGAAGACATAAAACTTCACTGTAAAGCTAAAAAGGGCATTCATCTCCTTTGTAAATACAATATCTGTTTTAACATGATTGCAGCTTACGAAGAAAATACTAAATTTCATGCATTCATGTTTATAAGAGAACCTTTAATACTAGAAGAGAATATAGATTATTCAAACAGACATAAAATGATCATTGTTTAAAGCAGTTATTTGATTATTTTCCTCAGAATCAGTAACAAACTTATTAGGAATGCAGATTTAGGGATTTCAGAATAATAACTGTTTATATTCTCCTCACTTTATTTTACTCAAGGGGGTGGAAATTCTAATAGACAATTGATAAGTAAACATGTAAAAAATACACAGGTGTGACTGAATATCTTCAGGAAGATGCTATTAAACATAAACAGGTATGCATTAGTTGTAGTATTTAAAAAAATACAAAAACAACAAGCAACTTATTTATAGAAGAACAGTATTACATTTGCACATCAGAATTCCTACAGGGAGGTACTACAGCTTTCACATGACTAAGCCTATTTCGTGTCTTACAGCTTGCATCCATATTACACCTAATTTGATTGCATGCTTCTAGAGCTAACTGTAGCCACGTTATTGCTGCCAGAACACCACCACCTCCAGACTGCACTGCGATGCTGGTTCTCCCACATTAAGTTCATTTTGCAATCACACAGGAATGCTCTAAGTAAAAGGAAGGTATACTTACATTTCCCTCCTCTGCTGCTTTGCTGTAGTTGTATAGACATGGTACTTACTGCTGCTATTATAATGGGAAGTATTGGTCTTAGGTCACAGCTTTTACTCACTCCATCACTCACTTTTTCCTCACACAACTTTCCTTTTTTATTTATGGTGGGTAAATGGAACTAATTTTACTTACCAGCTACTCAGCTTATTCACCGGTTTTACAGACTGAGACAAATGATGGTATTCATCAGTTATTTTCTATTGAACCTCAGACCACTGTAATCTTGCAATGGAAAGATTTAGATACCCACTCAATGTGGGAAGCCCCATTTTCATTGCAGAGATCATTCCCAAGGTCACCGTATCATACAGTCAGGGATGCTAGCTAGCTTTTCTATGCAGAAAAAGAGTTTTTAGGTACCTGAAAACAACTGTTGTATTTATAGCTTCTGTATAAAAGAGGAAGCTGGTACTATTTGAATCACTGCAGAAATGACCAGAGGTGAACTGAACTGACATTCTGTTCTTAACAGAAGGGGAAAAAAAAAAAAAAATACAAGATGGCAAGCTTTCTGTAGTTTCCATTGGAATCCCTCTAGGCTTTATCAAAAGTTAACACTAATGCAGACTACTCACTAAAGCCATAAATTTCTAAGAGTTTCTTCTTTCTTTATCAAGCTTATTTTACAAGTATCATTTTTAATACATATACTCCATGATAGAATAGTTCATATAGGAGCATAACTGAAAATTCATTTGACCCAATATCTCTGGTAATGGTTAGTATATGAAATATGATCTTTCTCATCTGGTACATGTTATCTTTTGCTTGAAATGTGGCTAATTACCATCATTTGTTGGAGATTAGACAGTTCACAATCACTCTTTGTGTCACACTGATTTCAACTTTGTTACAACTGCATGAAATAGGTGACAGTGAGTGTCTGAATTGAAGTTGGAGAAGATTCACTGTCTACCTAAATTATTAATATACTACCTTTGGTGGTACTTCCCACTTGGAAAATGAAATACTACAATGAATGAAAACATTAATGTATTAAATGTTAGATTAAGATATCTATAAAAGTAGATGAGTAGTCAGCATTAGTTGCATCAGATCATACATAGCAAATAGAAAACTTTTTTTTTTTGTTGTTACTTGCAGCTTAAGTAACACATAAGCTTTGGTTCCATTCTTTGTATGTAATACTGAAGACACATAGTCAGATACAAACACTTCATATTCTGCAGCAGTTCTGTACCATGCTACAGAGCAGTTCTTACAATATACAAACAGTAACCACAAGTAATTTTCTGTAAATTGTATCACAGTGCAACCGTCTATAAAGAATATGCTTGAAACTTATTTTTTCCTTTTCTTTCTACTTCTATGAACAGCTAAAACAGCATTGCCAATTTGCATAGAAAACAATCTTAGTGCACTTCAGCTTAACTTTATTGAATTTCAGCCCAGGCAACACACACTAAACAAGGAGACCACTTCCACAGCTCACCAGTTTTCCAGACTGACTTCCACAGCCAGCCATAGCTTTTCACACTTGCTTTCCACAGTATTTCTCAGTAAGAACCTTCAGGCAAGTTTGCTACTTAGTTGGATCTAGTTCTCACTAGAACTGCCGTTGTTTCTAATTGGGTAATTGATTAAGGCTGAGCATATGTAAAGACCAATGAGTTAACCCTCTCTGGTTTGTTACTCCACAGACAGCACATAGTTTACCACAAAGCCTCTTAAAAAAATAAAAAAGAATAAAAAGCAACAGCACAACAAAAACCAGAACACATCTCATCATATGTAAGCCACAAACTGATAACTATGTTTTCTAACTACATATGCACTTTCAGTATTTATATGCATTCTTTAAAAATACTGTGCAAAGCATAGAAAGGCACACATTGAAAGTACTAAAATGTAAAGTACAAGAAAAAAATTATGGACTTTATCAGATAGTATAATGAGAAATAAAACAACAAAAAATGTGCTTCACCAAGAAGCAAAAGCATAAGAGAAGATTTTGACAACAATCACATGCTGCTACTTAAAGATGTTCTTGCTTACTCAAAAGCTCTGTAGTCAACACTTTATCTGCGCACAAAAATAAATAGTTAAATGAATAAATAAAACCTGAAAACCTGAGCAACATGGGTTTTGTTTTGTTTAACTTGGTTTGGTTGAGTTAGTAGAGTACACCTAGACTCAGCATAACCTCAATGTTATGTACACAGGTATACAGAAATCCTGTCCCATCAATCAGGAAAGCTAAAGCTAAGCTGAAATTGAAACTAGCAAAGAATTTGAAAGGAAACAGGAAGGACTTCTGTAAGTGTATCAGAAGCAAGAGCAAATACTTATTGACAAAAATGCAGACACACTGTGCAGTGGGGCAGAGAATCTAGTGGCACAGGGTGCAGTAATAGCCATTGTATGTCACACCTCCTTTGCCTTAGCCTTTACTGGTAAGGACTTTTCTCAGAATTCTTAAATCCATAATCCTACAGGCAGAATATGATGGAATATGGCATGGTGGATACTACCCATAGTGGACCCCTTAAATAAACTGGATTTAGATAAGTCCATGGGATCAGACAGGAAGCTAAGGGAACTGGTCAATGTCCCTAAGAAAACACTATTATCTGACGTCAAAGAGATCAGGGAGGTTTCTGCTAGAAGAAAAGTGTTACACATATCTTCAAGAAGATCAAGCAGGAAGATCTGGGGAAATTTGGGTTGGTCAGCTAAACTAGCTGTTTTTCCATCCTATATTAGTTTATGATTCTATTGTGCATGATGAATGCAGTTTCCTACCAATTATGTTTATTTCCTAATTCCAGTTCAGTAAATAAAGATATTGAATTTCAGTTTAACATGAATTCTCCTAACAAGGCTCAGTTCTTTATTCTTACCAATATAAAATTCTCAAAACAACTGGAGAGAAGATGTGTTCTCTAGTGCAGTAAATACTCAGCTAACAATTAGTTGCATTCATCTGTGACAGATGCTCACCACATTACCATGTTGGTGTGCCGAAACATAATGGTGTTTTCTTCATAGTGATGAGGAAAAGCTGGTTAGAGTTAAAATTGGGCAAAACATAGCTGAGTATGGAAAATAAATTTGAAGACATCACAAGTTCAAGGAAGGTGTATCAGACAGTGATTAGCATAATATGCTCTTTAGAAGAGCATTTGGCTTTCTCATTCATTCCCAGCTCTCATTAAGCATCTTTCCATATAATTCTTCCTGTCTTTCCCAATTGATTTGAAGTAATTTCCCCACATTTTGGAAGATAATGAGCTGTTTGTTTTATTTTCAGCTCTCAGGATGACTGCTGCTCTATGATATAACTCAGATTTTTCAAGCTCTTTGAAAAACTATCTTAAACACTAATAGTGCATACCTCAGTAACAAAGGCTATTGCAGAGGTTGCTGTAAAAATGTCAGACTACCCCTTACCTTCTGCACTGGCTTTCTAAAAAATGTTAGTTCACAGATTCAGAACTCATCCTCAGGGTACTCGGTGGTTCAGATGGACATCTAAATCACTGCCTAAAGTCATGATGGCTTGTGATCAAGCATTGTGATCAAGTTGGCATTTTTGCTCATCTCGAACAATGGAACTTTTTGGAACAAAGCTATTCCAGGTATCACAGAAGATGTAAGTTCCTTAGGATTAGATTAATAACATGAATGAAATCATATTAGGTGTGCAGATCTTTCTAAAACTTCCCTACCATATATCCCAAATCCTCAACAAATTTTTCCAAAAATGCATGGCAAAATTCATTAGAAGAAGCTTATTTTAAAAATTTTTCTATTTATTTTGCAAAATATAGGTAAGTTGGTTATAAATAGATCATAGTGATACTACACTCTGTAGTTCAATGGATATTGTCCACGTTAGTTTCCTACTAAAACAGAAACAGATGGTGTAACCGTTTTGGAAAAGAATGAAGTTAAATAGTCAGATATGAAGTTAAATAGTCAGACTGCACAACTTCTCTGAAAACTGGGAAAATAAAAGCGTTTTTTTTTTTTTTTATATATTTTTGTAATTATTATGCACTTGATCATGCAAATAAAGCCACTATTCCTCAATAAATGCATCAAAGCAAGTATGAAATTACACTAGTTTAGTTATTAACTATGCTCCAGTGGATACATATCGTGCTGGACTTGGATGTTATGCAACTTTACCTTCTCAGAAAGTGAGTGATGGGAGAATGTTGCACAATTTGTGATTAAACACTGAAGGTACATAGGAGTACACAACAGTAGGTTTTGGAGATTTTTATGGATGTTTAATTTATGATGTTTATCTGGCTCTGTTTAAAACAAAATGGTAGAATATTTTCTTTCTTTAAATATGGTTTGAGAATATTTGTCATTTGAGAAAATGGAATATGCACTTCATGGCATCCACATGTCCAGAGAAGATTGATCTCACTAGATCACATTACCAAAGGCATTTCAGCTCCTCCTGTTATATTTAGTGGAGGTCACAGTCAGATGTATTTTGTTGCAAAACACAAATGTTGTGAGTCACTGAATCACGCATTTTGTTTTTACACGTAAACTAATATTTAAGTGTGTTCAAAATTTGATTCCTTCCTTTTAATAACAATTAAGATGTTTGCACATCAGAGTAATTCTATTTATTATCTCCAGATGGTTCAATATTTATACATCCTTTTCAAAGGCCTAAGCAGTGGAAGCAAGATGCTGACAGTGTTTCCTTAAACTTTCCATTTCTTACAAAAAGCTGAATAATAAAGATAAGAGAAAGGTCATCCTGCCAAGGATATGGTATGAGAATTAGCACTGGGAAAGTAGAAATTCTACCTGACATAAAAGTCCAGTAATGTGAATATATACCCACGACAAAAAAAAAATAAAAATAAAAAAAAAAATTCATACATATCTGTTCAAAACTTTATTTCTTCCCTCTACTACTAATAATATTTTACAGCTTTCGTTATAGGAAACTCTAATAGATTTGTAAAATACACTGTGTATAACTGGAAGCAATCACACATCACAAATACTGCTTACTCATTAGAAGGATTCCTGTTGAAGAGATGGCTCTGTTTCAAACTTACTGATATTCCCAATTTCACTGCAGTCTAACTGCTTTTGTAATCTCTACTCTACAGAACTGTCTACTACACTGCAGTATATCATCTGCAATCCTTTGATCTCCAAAATAAATTTTACATGGAACAAACTCCTTTGGAACTATTAAAGAATCATACTACTGGGTCCTAAAACCTGATCGGGGTTAATCATTTTTTTAATTCTAAGGATATTATATTTTTTGCAACAAAAAATTCTGGTTATTACTAAAACCATCATATGCAATGATTCTACCTCTGCTTTGTTTTAGCCAGTGAAATTAAACCATGTCTTGTAACTTACTAAAAACTTACTTCTTGTGGCTTCTTTGAAATTGTGAGTTGTGATCTCACCACAGAAATGATTTAGTCTGCTTGTAATTATTACCATGATTTTCTAAATAACCATTTCAAAAAAATGAATCTACTGCTCACAATATGAGCAGGAAAAAATAACATCTAAACTGTAGAATCCCTCTTCTTCAGCTGAGAAGATGGGGAACAAGCACTGGGCAGCACAATATTAAATTCCCCCCACTGTGATGATGAGCACACAATGAGAACAGGGCTTTCATCTGCATTTTGTACAACAACAAAAAAGAAGAGTTATCCCAGCAAGGAGAGAGCTGAGCTTCAGTCTCTTCTAAGTCCAAGAGTGTGTCACAGTCTGCATGAACAGGAACATGTTCAACCTTGTTCACACTGAGCCCCTGTGCAACTGGAAATTCAAGAGCCACAATGCACAAAGCAATCAGGCAAAACCAAAGTTAGATACTGAGATGGAAAGAACACACTCTAGCTCTGAAAAATGCATATAACTAGAAAAAGCAGCCTGGCAGAGAATGGCATGTGCAAATCAGGCATACAGAAAGGCCCAGACAAATCATGAAAAACTAAAATATATGTGTTCTTTGGTTGTCTTGGTGGTAAAGTTATTTCCTAGCTTTGGTAAGTTTGTTTTAAACAATTTTAGAAAAATTACATAGTTGTGCATTTGTTATCCAAAGGCAAGATTCCCCAAGAAACCTTTTTAAAAGATAATCCTAGTTGTGCGTAAACATTTATTCTGTTTTGCATTCACTGTTGTTTTTACCTTTCTACCTTATGATACAAGATTATATTTATTAATGAAAAAAAAATAGGGCATGTAAAGTGTCATTTTTCATAACATTTACAGACACATCTATACACTTCTGCTTGAAAACAATCAGAATGTGTATTATGATACTTTCAATTTGCAACTACGCATAATACAGTAATTTAACAATTTCTATTCACAGCATGCCAATATTGCCGAAACACCTACATTTAGCTAGTCAGCCAAAAATCCTGCTAATTGTTCCAATTGAGCATAAAATTTGTTGGCAATTCTGCTAGAAACAACTAATATATTTATATCAAAGCAATTTCTACAGTTATCTGATTATGCAGTACAAAATACAAAAATACATTTTGTGAAGTTGAAGGACACATTTTTATAACCAAAAAACTTGAATAAAAACAGTTTTTCTAAACTAACTGGATTCACATGTCCTAGAGCTCAAAGGTGAATCAACAGTCTTTATCTTCAAGACAAGTTAGCATGAAATAGCAGGAGTCCAGGTTGGAGATACAAATCTTGTATCTGTCACATTCAACACATTCTTATAATGCCTGGTCAGTGAAGGTAAATTGACTCAACAGAAATAAGTTATCAAATAAGAGAATTCAGGGATTAAAAATGTGTTTCTGTAAGTTTAGAGACTGCACACATTCCAGAACCAATACAGAATTCTAAAAAAATCTGTCAAATGACAACAATTTTAACAATTAACATAGAGTATTTATGGTATAAAATATCTTAGTAATGACATTACTTGGTATCATAGAAGAATCTTCAAGAATCCTTTGAAAAGGAGAAGAGAAAGGTTTGAAGGTAGGATTTAAAGTAAGCCAGTATTTTAGGGAAAAGAAAATTTTCCAGATAAATAAGACTGAAGGAATGAGCAGAGGAGAATGTACTGAGACAAGGTCAAAATGTAGCACAAGACAATGGACTTCTTGAAATACTTTCAGGAAAAAAAAAAAAAAAAAAAAAAACCACAAAAATTGAGCCCCAATATATATTTTTTTTTACAACCACGAGTGNCAAACAGTAAAATAAAAATATTTTAAGAAAAAAAAAAAAAAAAAAAAAAGCCACAGAAATTGAGATCCAATATAGATTCTTTTCTTCAGCATCAGGTGTATCATCTGACTACATTTCTTTGAGATCTACTAGTTTAGGATGTATGGATTTTGAAAGGCTATAAAAATGGTAATGCTGTGGTTAAGATAAAAAATAATTACATCATGAATACAGACTTCAAGGAGAAAAGTTAAAGCAATTCCAAAATGACTTGGAGATCACATGAAGTCGTGGAAAAACTTAACAGTGTCTGATCTTGGAAGAAAACTGAGGATGTAGATCAATGAAGGTAACAGCAAAATTGAAGGGAAGGGTCAAAAACATTCAGAGAAAGAAAACTAATAGTGCAATGAAGGCAATTAAAGACTTCAAACAACAGAAATGGAAAATGGTCAGAGATTTTGCAGAATAAAGAACTAGGTGGCAATCAGATTCATAGCAAAGGCACAGCTGAAAGGAGAGTAGCTAATGTAGCCATACATCATTTCTGAGAACTGTTTGTCCAACTTGTTCTAAAAAATGATAAAGGAAATTATATAACCTCTCCAGGCAACTGCTTCCAATGATTCATTTTATTATGAGAAGCTTTTCCTGATATTAAGCCTAAAACTTCTCTACTATAGTGTAAGTCCATCACAACTTTGCTGCCCACAGTGCACACAATGAAAAGATTATTGCTGTCCTGATTGCTACTAACATTTTGCATATTTGAAGGTTATTATTTTGCCTCCTTTCAAAACCTAGTTCCCTTGGCTCTGATTGCTTGCGTTGTTCTGGTCTAGATTCTCTCTCTTCCTTTGCAGTGCCACAGACTGGACACAGTATTTAGGCAAGGTCTTTACAACACTAAGCAGAACTTGGCTTACAGACGCATCATACGGACCATATGGATGATACAGTCTTGGAATTAATACAGGGTTAAAAAAAAAACAAAAAAACTTACTAAGAAAAAAAAAAAAGAGAATTAGACTCAGAAATGAGATGTCAAATGACAACAACTTTTCACATGCATATCCAAAGTATTCTGAGTTACAAAAGAAACAATGCACCCTTTGTTTCTGAGTGATGGTGATAAGTAACAGGGTAGATGTCTAAATGATGTTTACATCCCCCTGGGTCCACCTATGGCTTTTGTAGGCCAAGGTTCAAGACTTTACGCTTGTTAAATCTCATCTGGTTCCTTTCTGCCCAAGTCTCCAGCCCGTCCAGGTCTCACTGAATGGCAGCACAGCCTTGCAGCGTGTCAGCCATTCCTCCCAGCTTTGTATCAACAAACTTGCTGAGGGTGAAAGCAATCAGAAGAACCTGCAATTTGTTTTAAGTGATTGCTGTTGAACTGGCTCACAAGCTGCATTCTATACTTGATACTGGAGTTTCTCCAGCACTAATCAAATAGGTAGGAACAGGCTGATTAGCCAGAAAAACTATCCTTCCCTATCCAGGAGAATACCAAAAATATTGTGTGGGATAATTTCTAGTTATCATGTTGTAACAACAAAGAATAACCAAATCTGTTAATATTTCATACAAAATTAATAATATAACATTAGTATGTTACATAATATAACAATTGGTATGTTCTTTGAAGATTTTAAAGTTTAACTCTCCAATCAGGTTCTATGAACTACGCTCAAAATTGTAAATTATATAGCGTGACTCTTTAAATAAGCAAAACATGCAAGTACAATGGTCTTTGATAGCACCCCTAGCCAAATATGCAGTGCTTTTATGTTCAGTGAAAACACAGTGACCATTCTAAGAACAATTTCATCACTGTCTTCAATAAGTTATTACTTTCTTACAATGGGGCTTAATTTATACTGAGTCTAAAATTGGAAACTGAGAATATCAATGGTAGTCTGAACTGGTAAGAGTCTGTTCCTTGATCTTAGACATTATGTCAACACCATGATGAAAGCTGAATGCTGACAAAGCATACAACTAGTTTCATTTTGTACAAAACAGTGAAGTATGCTTAGTTTGCAGTTTCAAAGATTACTCATTGAATTATTCAAATTTAACAAGAAAACAAACATAACTTCACTGGATTTATTTATAAAGCAAGCTAAAAAGTCCTGACAATTTATTGGCCAGTGAAACCAGCAACACAGCTTATTAGTATAAGCTTCAATTACCCAAACTCCACAAAACTCTGGTACAGGATTTTAATGTGTTTTAATAAGTCACTCTGATTTCCAATAGCCATTCCTGGCATAATGATAGCTGCTGGTGCTGGCGCGTAACTTCCAATTCTGTAACTCAGATAAGTGAGAAAGAATTGCTGTATTACAGGGTTTGGAAGGGACCTCTAGACATCATTGAGTCCAACCCCCCGCTAAAGCAGGTTCCCTACAGATTCTCACACAGCTAGGCATCCAGACAGATCTTGAATACCTCTGAAGGAGACTCAGATGATCTTTACTTATTGTTTTCAAAATTGCCTGAAATTCAAAGCATGTTTAATATACCATAAATATTTCTTGCTGCTTACTAGAGAAGAAGGACAGATTTTATCTGAATTTCCAAATCCTTATAATTATCTTACCTACTCTGAAGAAGAGATGAAGCTATGAAGGAGCTGAATAGTAGCCAGAAGTTAGGCAAAGCAGGTCAGGAAAAAAAATATATATTTTGTCACAGAATTGTAGGTGTTGGAAGGGAGCTCTAGAGATTACTGAGTTCAACACCCCTGCCAAAGCAGCTCCCAGGACCAGGTTGCACAGGGAAGCATCCAGGCAGGTCTTGGACATCTCCAGAGGAGACTCCACCACCACTCTGTGCAGCCTGTTTCAGTGCTCCATCACTGCACTGAGAAGAAGTTCCCACGCACATTTGTGTGGAACTTCCTATGCCTCAGTTTGTGGCCATTTCCCCTCATCCTATCACCACACCCGGCTGAGAAGAGTCCAGCCTCGTCCCTTTGCCTCCCGCTCCTTAAATATTTATAGATGTGGATTAGATCCCCTCTGAGTCTTCTTTTTTCAAGGCTGGACAGACCCAGGTCTCTCAGCCTTTCCTCATAAGGGAAGAATTCTGTGCCCTTTATCATCTTTGGAGCCCTCTGCTGGACTCTTCCGAGGAGATCCCTGCCTTTTTTGTACTGGGGAGCCCGGTAGACTAACTAAAATGACTGGCAGCAGCACAGTGGAAGTGAATCTTCAAAAGTGATTTATATTTGAGAGGAAAAAAAAGGGTTCCTTACAGGAAGAGTAGAATATGAAGACAGCCTAAATGATATACCGAACAGCAAAAAAGAAATGAAAGAAATAAAAAATGCTTTAACACTGAGGGCACTAGGTGGAAATACATATCATGTCTATTGATGTAAGATGCTACTTTAATTTTTTATGATTCCAGTACTGAAAAGTACTGAAAAAAATATGGTGGTATCACAAAATATCACAATATTATCAAACACTGAACAGAGAGCTTTTGATGTTTTCTTTCTCTGTTCTCTAACAGCCTGCGCTAACTGAAANCCACAAAACTCTGGTACAGGATTTTAATGTGTTTTAATAAGTCACTCTGATTTCCAATAGCCATTCCTGGCATAATGATAGCTGCTGGTGCTGGCGCGTAACTTCCAATTCTGTAACTCAGATAAGTGAGAAAGAATTGCTGTATTACAGGGTTTGGAAGGGACCTCTAGACATCATTGAGTCCAACCCCCCGCTAAAGCAGGTTCCCTACAGATTCTCACACAGCTAGGCATCCAGACAGATCTTGAATACCTCTGAAGGAGACTCAGATGATCTTTACTTATTGTTTTCAAAATTGCCTGAAATTCAAAGCATGTTTAATATACCATAAATATTTCTTGCTGCTTACTAGAGAAGAAGGACAGATTTTATCTGAATTTCCAAATCCTTATAATTATCTTACCTACTCTGAAGAAGAGATGAAGCTATGAAGGAGCTGAATAGTAGCCAGAAGTTAGGTAAAGCAGGTCAGGAAAAAATATATATATTTTGTCACAGAATTGTAGGTGTTGGAAGGGAGCTCTAGAGATTACTGAGTTCAACACCCCTGCCAAAGCAGCTCCCAGGACCAGGTTGCACAGGGAAGCATCCAGGCAGGTCTTGGACATCTCCAGAGGAGACTCCACCACCACTCTGTGCAGCCTGTTTCAGTGCTCCATCACTGCACTGAGAAGAAGTTCCCACGCACATTTGTGTGGAACTTCCTATGCCTCAGTTTGTGGCCATTTCCCCTCATCCTATCACCACACCCGGCTGAGAAGAGTCCAGCCTCGTCCCTTTGCCTCCCGCTCCTTAAATATTTATAGATGTGGATTAGATCCCCTCTGAGTCTTCTTTTTTCAAGGCTGGACAGACCCAGGTCTCTCAGCCTTTCCTCATAAGGGAAGAATTCTGTGCCCTTTATCATCTTTGGAGCCCTCTGCTGGACTCTTCCGAGGAGATCCCTGCCTTTTTTGTACTGGGGAGCCCGGTAGACTAACTAAAATGACTGGCAGCAGCACAGTGGAAGTGAATCTTCAAAAGTGATTTATATTTGAGAGGAAAAAAAAGGGTTCCTTACAGGAAGAGTAGAATATGAAGACAGCCTAAATGATATACCGAACAGCAAAAAAGAAATGAAAGAAATAAAAAATGCTTTAACACTGAGGGCACTAGGTGGAAATACATATCATGTCTATTGATGTAAGATGCTACTTTAATTTTTTATGATTCCAGTACTGAAAAGTACTGAAAAAAATATGGTGGTATCACAAAATATCACAATATTATCAAACACTGAACAGAGAGCTTTTGATGTTTTCTTTCTCTGTTCTCTAACAGCCTGCGCTAACTGAAATTGTAAGCAGCGGAACCTTATGAATTCCTTTTTTTCTTTACTTCCCCTGGATATCAGCCACTTCACTATACTTCTCCCCTCCTCTTCTCCTCTTCAAATCTGGAGGCTCTCTGCCCTCCTGACTCCTTTGCCTCTTCTCAACTGGAGTAACTTTAGGGTAAGTAGGGAAATGGCATCCTAATGAAGGTAGATTAAGATGTAGATTGGGGCTGCCATAGGCAAAACAGGACTTTATTCTCCAAATTAAGGCAGAAGTGTAGTATCATAAATATGAATCCACAATAAGAGGTACTTCTTCATATATTTTGAATTAGGGCACTACTATAATATCAATATTTTTAGCATATGTGGTTCATGTGATGCTAAAAGTGAAGCAGGGCAAGGGAAAATCTTAGTTTGATTTCTTCTGTGTAAAGTTTAAGCTTTGAGTGTTGATATAAGACCAACATGACAGAATGGATGACAACACAAGACTTGTTAATGTCACATTATAAAACAGTCACACAGAAAGGCAGACTGAAGAGGTGAAGAATGGATGAACAATATTAGTTAAATTGGGAAGAACAAAGGCTATTGCCAGAGCCTGAAAACCCACTCAGACAAAAGAAATCAAAAGGAATATGACACAGATAATTTTTTCGTTTGTGAAGGAGTTATTATCAGAATACTGTCTTTTCATTGGCAAAACATTAAGAGAGATAGGCTGGCTACTAAAGACTCCAAAGTAGAAATAGAGCCCAAAATGACAAAATTTCAGTGCTCCTCTGTAGCCTTCAAGGTTTTATTTTAACCTGTTGCAAATTGCAGCTAACTCAAAGCAGATCCAAATATTATCAGTTGTAATATAAATATTTAAAGTAGGTATACTTTAAGTACAGTATAATTTTATCATGTTTTCTAGAACATATTTTCCAAACACTGGTCAAAAGTACCTTTCTACTGCAAAATAAAACTCTAGTAAAATAATTGCCCTAGATATTCAGAAAAAAAAAAAAAAATAGATAAGAAGAGCTAGAGTTAGCCAAAGTGGCTGAATGAAATTACCATGTAGGTAGTTATATGAATATTGACTTGTAACAGACCATCAGTATTAATGTTGAACACCAGCTGCACAAAACCAGCATCACATAAGCCAGATGTGTGCAACAGTTCAATGACATTGCTCTGTGATCAGAGGACCCATGGATCAGTATAATGTGACTGAAAGCACAATGTCAGTAAAAATGTAATAATATCACCCAAAGAATCAGTGAGTAACACACAACTTTAACACAAGAAACAATGTGAGGAGACATAGTTCCTCTCCATTAAAACTGAAAACCCTCGTATGTCAGTTCAAGATCTCTAGAATGACAAGGGAACATTTGGAAGGGAGTTAATGTATATTGCTCATTTTTGCTGCAGACCTCTAACTTCAAATAATCTCAATGGACACCAGATATCAAAGGATTATAAAAACAAATCTAAGATTCTAATATAATACAATAAAGAAAACTTATGATTACCACATGTTATTCTTTTCCTTAAGCATTGTATTCCAAAAATAGACGTGTGATCCAAATTCCCTTCAGCCCAAACAAGATCTGAGGTTGAAAAACAGAATGGCAACTACAGTTTCTAGTGTCCTTTTGCAAATTCAGGATAGTCCTGGATTATAAACTCAATACAGCACTTTATTGCAGAATATACTTGAAAAGTCAATCAATATTCTGAATCGCAGTAATTTAATGCTCAGCACAATGTTTCATTATGATATAGATCACAATGTTGTAATTTTAAGGATATTTTGAACGGCCTCTATTCTGTGCCTAAGTGTATATTAATTAGTTACAAAAAAACCCCAACCCTATGTTTACAGAATACTCAGCAATTACTAGAAAACTGCTTAGTCTGGGAAGAAGTAGCAAACAAAAACAGCAAAATAAAATTAAAATCTCCTTCTTTTAGTGCTATATAAAAGATACTAGAGAAGAAGACACGGCAATTAACTTGTGATGTTTACGTCTAAAGTTTAATTAAATAATCAGTATGTACAGAATTAGTTTGGATGCCTCAGCTCCCACTCATTGCCTCCCTCTGAAATGACAACAGAGAAAATGTTCTCGGATGTCAGCACAGAAACAATGAAAACACATTCCAAAAAGTTAACTTTTAACTACAGAGTACTTTGTCCTCAATGTGGGAGCTGGAGAGATTTCCTGCTCCAAGATATAAGGAGACAGAAGTATGGTGAATGACAGGGGCAAGTTTTTTGTCCAAAACTAACAAAGCTTTTCCAAAGAGATATGGCATTTTTTTATGCACTATCTAATCCAAGTATTTAAATATATCAGCAAGAATAATTCTGATTGCTTCCTCTACAGTAGAAGGACAGAGAGCCTCAATTTGATAAGTACTCAAGAGTTGATACTTCTTTTTTTTGCTATGAATCTGTTTTTCACATTGCTCACTTCTCCATGAACCTTAGAGATTTGATAGAGTATATTTAATCTTCAATTGAAAGAGGCTATTGAGAAAAGTAAGAGAAGCTTTGAATTTAAGAGGAATTGGCAGCAGTGAAAAGAAAAGTACAATCTTGAAAGATTTCAGAGCTATCACACCTCATTCTCAGGTCCCACCATAAATAAGATAAAGTAATAACTGTAAACACAATATTGTAAATAAAAGTAAAGGAATAGAGGATTACCATCTAACAAAAGACCAATTTAGATTAGATATTCATTATTATCCACATATTGTAATTCTCCTTCTATTTTCAGGTGAAACTTCCAGAATCCATTTCATGCATTATTACACTATTCCAATATTACATTGCCATGCATATTATTATTTCTTTTTCAATGGTCTGCAATTACAATAAAAGAATGCAGTAATGTAGCCATTACCTACAAATGACAATATGCAGTATACTCAGTGTTCTTTAAAACTGTACATATAAAATACCGAAATGCTACTCACGGCTGCTTTAGTTATTTATTTGTTTGTCTGCTACAACCTCTGCTAATTAAGATAGATGTTAACTAGGGGGCACTGTGTACTCAAAGGACTGAGCACAAGGTTTGTTTCCCCCCACATCTTGGATTTCTCCAGCTCATATCCATCATGGATGGAGTGCCAGGTGAGCTGACTGTCACTCCAGCCGAGGCCAATAGATTCTCCAGTGGCTTCTGTTACAGCTCATGTCATGCTATTAAAACTATGCACCTTGAAAATGGCATAACATATGTAGCTGAGACTTGTCAGCTCCAGGTAATCAGACACTGCTTGGTTTCAAAAGCAGATGCAGATGAGACTGGCAATATAAATATGCAAATCACAATGGTCCCTTGTCAGCACCACTGTTCCTACCTCTAATGGCCCTCGTAGAAAGTCTGTTTGCTCAGCTCCTACTTCCAGTGCTACATCGACAGAAGCAAAGGGGCGGCTGGCCATCTGCTGTCGCTCCCGCATAAGTTGCTGATGGGGAAAAAATGACGTTTTAACAAAACATTAAAAAGTGCACCAAATATTAGGTTTCCCTACTATACTATCCATTACAACATAAGAATGCAAATAGCATGCAAATACTCATTTTTAATATTAAAAGGAGAAATTTATACCAAACGATCATCATCAGTATTTACTTGAGGACTGAGCCTAGAGAGTTTATGTCATCTACAAACAGTCTTGCAGCTTGAGGTCTGATGAAATCTCCAAATGAAAGCTCCCCTAGCTAGCTATTCATGCAAAATAACTTTGCTATTTGTGCAAGCTGGAAACAGACATGGGAAATGGTTGGTATAAATAGTTGAAGTCTAATTTCATTGATAAAGCATGCATCAGAACACCTGCCAAGAAAAAGCCCACTTGGCCTTCAAATTTTCATACTTTACTACAAAACCAGATGGAGCTAATAGTGTCAGAACTCGTCATTTTATACAGCATCATTCCTGTAGTTACTTAAATGTGAAGAATAATGTGTTAGTATTAGAAAGACTGCATCAGTATATGTGAGTATGATCAGTTATGCTCACAAAGCTTGTATAATCCCTTCCAATCATACCAGCATGTACAGAAGTCCCAAGCAAAACCAGAAAGCTAACTCATATTTCTTCCTCAATCTGTAATTATAATGCTTATTAAACCATGATGAATAAAAATGATGACCAGCAGTAGATATTACAGATCTTACTCCACTGGTTCAGTACAACTAATAAAAGCATTATTAAATATTTAAAGTGAATGAGTCATGCAATTAAAGTCGTGTGCTCCTTCAACCGAACAGCATGTCACAGCATCTTGAAAAGACAAAACGCTTACAAAAATGTTTTATTAGAAAATATCTCAGTTTCATTTTCTTCGTGGTTTTTTCTCCTTATTGTTTCTCAGAAAAGCTTAAAACATTAGAACCTGGCATTTGAATGTAAATGACACTTGCACTGTGACACACTGCTCATAAAAACCTTTAAAAGAGTAAAGGGTATACAAACAAATATTTCTGGTAGCTTACCAATAAACACTCTTGATTT
This sequence comes from Odontophorus gujanensis, assembly GCA_013399175.1. Lineage (NCBI taxonomy): Eukaryota > Metazoa > Chordata > Aves > Galliformes > Odontophoridae > Odontophorus > Odontophorus gujanensis. The sequence continues at coordinate 229,136 of VXAB01012692.1, read as the reverse complement.
AAGGCCTATGACATAGCAACAACTTCATTTTGTCATACTTCTCATGTATTTTTTTTCTTGTATTTTAAGATTGTCTTTAGAAATCTAAAGAAACACTCTGACCATTAAATCAAAACAGTTCAGCATTCTCCTAACTCATACCCATTATACTACCAAGGCCCTATTTTCACAGCCATGCTCTGAATCTTTCAGTAGGCAACCACTCCAACGGGTCTCCAGTACATCATACCAAGGGGATAACTGAGATGTCTGTGAGTGAAGAATAAATGAAAGCCTATTTTGAATATCTAGATGGTTAGAAAATAATTTTTTAGCCTTCCATTTAAAAAATGAAGCTGATGGTTTCTGGTTTGCATCAGTACTGATTTATACCAAAAACAACATCTCTGTATATTTGCAGACAGAAAGAACTACTACGGCTCCCATGTCTCACCAACAACTAGATAAACACCACAAAAATGTAAAGTGTAAAAGTACTGAGTTGCTAAAGGATAAAATTACTGTACCCAGCTCATTTTCTTCCTAAAATAACAAAACTGAAAGAAAACAATGTTATTAGAGCAGTCCTACCATATGGACTTCATTACTGTACTGTATGCCTACAAAGTTATTGACAAATGCACACTTTTTAAAGAAAAGCCAGACATCATTTTAAACAAATAGAACTGCTTGGAAAAAGTAGTTAATTGAGCAGAATAACATATGCTACAAATGCACAAATGTTTATTTAAAAGATGTAGTCGATACAGAACATAAAGGAAGGAGTATTTTATAAGTTCCTATTTTGTTAAGGTAAGAAGTTTCCTTCACCTATGGTTTTAGGTATTTGCACAGTAAAATATTCTCGTTCACAAGGCAGGTGCTGAAATTTTGATACTCTGTCATGTACAAATAGAACTATGATGATTAATGCTACGAAGATTCTTAATTAGTTCTGTAAACAAGAATGAAAATTTTAAAATGTTCAGCAACCCATGAAGTGCTGCTGAGTTTGGCAGCTGAGCATTCGTACATCAAGAAAAAATGTGCTCTACTCGAAATACTGCTTCTTTCTGCTCAGCATTTTAAAGCTCCTAGTAAGGTGTAGAGGAAAAATAGAAAATAGGAGGGAACAAGGAGAAAAACAGTAAGATATTATAATGTTTAAAAACAGATTTGTGGATAGAAAAGGTCACTAACTTGAACCATTCACAGCAGTTCATATATCAAGACGGGGACAAAAAAAGTTCCATTTAAGGAAAACTGTGGGAGTATGAGTATGGCACCACAGATGACATTCAGGTATGACATCCTATGCTCCAGCCCCACACTGGTTTCACATAGCCCATACACGTATTGGGAGATTCCTGTCATTCACCTGATAGGGCAGGAAATAGAAAAATTCTCCAAGTCTTTTTTTTAATGTGTGGGTTCTATATGAAGAGTGAAGGAACTCTTCCTTACCTGTTTCTCAGCAGTCAGAGATGAAAAAAACACACAGATTGTACCACAGATAAGGTAGAATAAACATAGGATAGTAGAAATTGGAACCACATGTTTTTCCTGTATATATATAAACATCTAAATTATTACTATACTTTAAAAAAAAATTCATACATATATATGGTTCTTCAGTAGCAGGAAAATGTTCACTTGGAGACAAAAAATAGATGGACATTAACATCATATAATATTAGAATATTTTATCAAAATTTGATTTACGGTATCCTGATTTAAGCATATGCCTAAATATTCACTTAAAACGATAGAAAAATCAGATCCTGAATGTCTCAGCATGGAACTGATAAATAAGTCCAAGTATACTGATAAGATTTGGTTTCTAGGCATCTCTCACTTATTTTCCAACAATTTTAGAGCATTAATTTTAAAATTAATTCATATCCTGTTATAGAGCTTATCACAAGTATAAAATAGTATTTGTAATCAGTAAGGAACAACATATTACAATAGTATGAATTAATTCACCAGTTTCTAACTCAAAACTCATATAATCCAAGAACTTTTTTTAAAAAAAAAACAGCTTTGGAATAGTTAGTACTTAGTCATGGAAATGTGTCTTTCACTTGACTTTTCTGTGGATATGTGGATGTGGGACAGGTTAGGACAGGAGAGGACAGGATAGCATAAGGTGACATACCATGAAGAGTTTACCCATCTAGAAGTATATGACAAGGAAATATTTGCCTGGGTATACAATTACATTTTACTGTTGGTCTGAACTTCTCTGATAAATGCATTTTGAAGAGAATTAAAATGTTCCAAAGAATTTTCTGTGAGAAAATACATTACTTGCAAAGTTCTATTTAAGAAGAAATCTTTCATTTGAGTGTATTTTGTTTGATTACATTCAGACTTACATTCAAAATAATAAGTACTGCCTTTTCTGTGCTCTTCTAAAACCCCTAATTTGAAAAAAGAATTAGATGGTAGGGACTAAGACAGGTGTACCTTCTCTTTGATGGACAGTAACAGACATTCCTGAGAGACTGATAGATTAGAATAGCTGAAGAGGAGGAGACCATTTTTGCCGTAAGCAAATGAATAGAAATGAATAGAAAAACCTTTTCAAAGATCCTACTGATGCAGATGAAAGGGTAGCTATTATTTTGGCAATAGCACAATTCTACCCAGGTTTTCATCCTTCACATCCTAGATTTTATTTTTCTTTTCTTTTTTTCTTCAAAGCATAATTACTACCAGCGTTATGTCAAGTCACAAGTTACTCTGGCAAGGAGAGTATTCAAAATCTTGAAGAACAGTGATTCTACAATCTTTCTTGGCAACTTGTTAGTAACACTGTTTTTCCGAATATCTAATCTGAAATTCCTATTCTGCTTCCTCATCACTCAGCTCTGACTACTTTCTTTCTGCTTCTGTGCTGTCAAATGCTGATGCAAGCACCAAATAACTACAAGAAAAGCATCAAAATGCCCTGTGCTAGGTGAGATTTCAAGGAAAATTGTTGGTAATAAAAAATAAATAAATAAAAGTCATAACATCAGCGAGAGTTGCATTAACTAATTTATGGCTGGCCACATTTCATTGACAAACTTCAGGGGTAAAACCAAGAATATACAGTTCTGCAAAAGCAGACATTCTCTAAAAGCCATGCAATTCAGTTAGTCATATTTTTGAGGTATTTTATTGCCACATCTAATCAACAGAAATAATCTCAATGGGTTTAATGAACACACAAATCCAACTGAACTATGAGCATACTAGTTAGCAAAAGAATTTAATTATCCACAAACTTCCCAAATTCTCATTTTCAAACTGAACAGTACATAGTGATAATTCAATGCGGCTCTGATTATTAGCTTTAATTTGTGCAGAGTGCTCTTTTCTGTAACTTCTATCATGCTAACTACTGGTGTTACAAATCTCTTCAGATTAAATGAGCTATTTACATAGCTGGAAAAGGAAGGAATTTCACATTTACATGTTGAATGACCTACCTGGTTAATTTCCAAATCAGCTGATTTTACTGGAACAGTGCAACACAATCATTAAACTATTTCACTTTCAAAGTGAAATAAGCTCACTGTTCCATTATTGCAGGAGATATGGTGACATTAAGAAGCTAACAAAGGATGCCACAGTAAACCAAGCAGCTGGAATAACCATGCTCATGACAGCAGTAGTAGTTTTACAGTCTAGATTCACTCTTTCTCTTCACCATGAGTTTCCTAAAAAACCCTGGTCACTTGCCTTCCCTGTGCCTCATTTCCCAGCCTGCTAAGTAGAAATGCTCTGACCCAGGAGTGCATTCAGGTAGGAAATGAGTTATTACAAAGACGGCCATAGACTAACATGTTATTTGCACTGCAAAACAGACTCTACAGAAAGTTACTAAGATATCAGGGCCTATTCCATACCACTTTCTCTCAAAACTGCCTGAAGAAAAAGTGCTTTCAGGTTTGTGCAATGTCTGCCTTGAGAAAAAAAAGAAAAAAAAAAGGAGAGGATTGGAGTCATACTCCTCATCCTAGCATTGCACTGAATAAAATGGAGGGTTATTTAAACTAGACATAGTCTAGCAAACAATACCTAAGACATACTTAAAATACAGTGTACACATCCCAAAAAATAACCACTCCAAAAGGTCAAGTTTTTATGTATCCTTTTTGGAAGCCAAATACCAGTTGTCTGTAATTTCCCTTGAACAAATCAAAAATGAGAAAAAAAGATGAGCCCAGAAAAGGTCATTTTGTTGCTAGATCCAGGGAACTGACTTTTTTGTATTGCACATTAGGAAGCAAAGAGCAAAATGTGAATCTGCTGTGACTTTAAGTTAAGGATCTTTTTTTGTTCTGGAATAGAATTCCGAATCTCTATATGGCTGTGAGTATAAAAAGCTGAGTATTACAATGGAAATGGAACACTGGTTTATGATCCTTTACAGGCAGTTTATGGCTGGAGCCTCATGTTACAATGAAGTTCTGTTCTACCCTTCAGTTATTTTCCCTAAGGATTAACTTGGCACATGAAGATTTTTTGGGATTGAAGAATCAATAATAAGCTCAAAATTCAATTCTATACTATAATTCACTGCTTTCAAACTTAAGAAGCACTAAACAAGACCTAATCCCATGAATTCATGTTGTACATCTACATAGTTCTGTAACCATAATCATTTTAAAGGTTTGTCAAGACTTAAGTCTTTTTGCAGGCCTTCCAAACTCCAGTACTGTACACTTCTTAATCAAATAGGCCTAGAAAACCCTTTCAGCAAGCCGTTATTATTTTGCTGATAGCCAGCAGAGTCCTTTTCAATTCACAGAAAGATTCTAAAAATACTTATTCAGCAAACTAATTCTGTTTAGAAAGGAATAGAGAAGTAGATCCACTAATTATAAATGTTAAAATGTTTCCACATAAGAATTTGCCCAAGGACAGTTATTTATAAATGAATATATTACAATGCATTAAAATTAATTATTTCAGAAAATGAAAGTGAGATTCAAGTACCATAATTTGCAGACTACTCTTTGGAACTCTTTCATTTACAGTGATATCACATAAATAAATGTTTTTAAAAATATCCTTTAAATAATTATTAACGCTAACAGTGCAGTACTTCAGTATAAAGTGTCATGTTTTTAAGTGGAATAGACAAAATGAGAAGCTACCTTACATCAAAAGTTTTTCAGAAAAAGAATTGAATACATCCTATTCATTTTATTAAGCTACTGTTTTTGAAATGAGGCATCATTAATATCATCTACTACTATTACAACTGTTAAAAATGGCTTCAGCTATTTACCTTAGACAACAAACATCAATCTTACAATTCCCAGCTCTGAAATAAAGTTTTTGGCTGCTCCTATAGTAATTCAGATTTCCTTAAAGATAGTAAATATGATCTAATAAAGAAAACTGGGTATAAGTGGTACCAGATGAGATCACTTTGTCCATCTCTGTGCATTGGTCCTACACCAAGGCAAGTTGCAGTGTGATTAAGATATTTCCAGCAGATACAGAAGTTTCTAAGGAAGGCTCCAGTGATGGGGGTTCCACAGTCACTCCAGAAGTCTGGACTCCCTGACAGCCCCTGGGCCAGAAAGGTCTTTTCTAAAATCTAAATTAAATCTCCATGCTGACATTTAAGCCAATTGCTTCTTGTCCTGTCTGTATCTCAGAAAAAAAAAATAAAAATACTCTTCTCCTGTACAGGAACTGTTCATGAATTTGAAGCTACCCTTCAATCCTCTGAATTTCCAACTACCTTGGGGATACAAGTATTCTCTCACCACTTCTGCTTCCAGTTTCAGGGCTCCCCTCTGCATCTCCAGCTGCCTTGCTCTCTCATTAAAAAGTAGAGCCCCAGATCCAACACAGCAGAACAGAAGGTTCAGTTCTCCTGCCTTACAGATCCGTTTGTTGATAGTATTATTCCAGCACCTTTGCCAGAATCCATTATAATTCCACTTTATTTTCTGAATATTCTTACTGATGTTTTCACTTGGATGCTTTTCTGAAATTCATTTCACCTTTTTTTTTTTTTTTTCTGCAGATGCTTACATCTGCCTAAAAGCAAAATCTTTTATTTGACAATTAGAGAATGGTGGAATTGTAACTTTCCAGCCAATTATTTCAGATTCTCCCATCTTCTTTGGTACAGATTGCAATTCCATCTTATAGTATGTTTGCACACTCTCTTAGTTCAGTGAGGATGCAATATGCAGTAACCTTGGCTCATCACAAACAAACACCAGAATCAGATCACAGCAGAATCCCACTTGATATCACTTTTCCCATTCCACTCTGGACCACTTAAAATGAACTACTCTAAGCATAGTTTTATAGTTTTTATAATCCAAATGTGAACATTCCCTCTTCAGGTTGTTTATTAAAAAGTTACATGAAATCCTGTCAGAAGGAAGGCAATATCTCACTTCTCTTACATGTCTGCAAGTGTGTTGTATTGAGAAACCAGTTTGGTTTGACATGATTTGTACTTGACCAAACAATAATGAATGTTACCCTCATCTTTGCTCTCTTCTAAATTCTTGCAGATTGCTTGAAGAAATTTTTATTTCAATACTTTCTTGAGAATTAGTAATAAATTATGTGCTCTCCAATTGCCCTGCTCTTGCTTTTGCTCTTTCTTTTCTAAGAAGGAGATTGCAGTTGCCCGTTTCTGGCCTTAATGAACCTCCTTAGTCTCAGAGAAAACCCTGTCAGGTTCTGTGATCAGATCAGCACACTAGACAGTTCCCTAAATTTTCCAGAATAAATACAATTTGATTATCCAACCTGAAAATATTTAGCAAGAATTCTCTGCCCGTGTTTCTGTATTACTGCTTGAGGTCATATCCCCTTTTTTCACTGTAGGTACTTACAGGCTGTTGAAAAGTCCTTAATTAAAACAGTTTTTAAAGAATACTTTTCCTAGCACAGAAAAAGTCAGAAAGATGTGGAGTATGTACTATTACTTTAGAGATTGTCAAGTACAAGACCAGTGTATTTTCATTTGCAAATAATGCCAAGACAACAAAAAATATGGGCAATGAATTTGTCTCCCATGTGAACTGAAGTGAAAATATTTGATTTGAATTATAATGACCGAATTGAAGTTCTGCCAATTTAGAAAAAGCTGCAACCATACATGAACCCTGGCTCACACCAGGACTTCAGAATTTTTCAGATGTCTAAATCCAATGTTTATATTTATTTTTTCTTCATCATTTCCTTTCCTTTATTTTTTTTAATGAATTTGTAGCAATTCTATGAATTTGTAAAAAAAAGTATGAAATAAAAAATGAACAGGAAAACTACAGGTACTGCTTCAATGATAGTAAAGTTTGCCTTTATCATTTATCAATTTTGTTCATTATCATTTCTTTAAGGTGAAATTTGCCTGCAATTCTTTAATACCATCTATTACTTGAGATTACTCATGCACTGATAAAGTGACAATGTAAATGAAGCATGTGAAGCATGGCATTCTCAGCAATTATACAACATAAAGCACAAAACACATTACCATTAAGGAAGGTAAACTGATGATGTGACTGACATCATAGCAAAGCCTTTAAATGCTTCCAAACTTTAATTCTTAAAGTACCAAGCTAAATAACCATCAATTTCACTGCCTTGCAAAGGGGACTAAAAAGAGGGCACTTTCCAGTACCTCTGCCAGCATCAGGATGGAAATGTCCTCATCTAAACTGGTCCTCAGTGAAAGGAGCTGTATAGCCTCACCACTGCGAGACAAGTAGGCATGCAACAAAATCTTGTGCTACCGAGTTGGGTGAGAAAAGTCCTTTTAGAGAATTCTAACAAAAGCTAGAGCTGTTTTACTTCCAGTTATACTAGGCATCAGGATAACTGCCTCCTATTTCATTAAAAAAAAATGAGAGCCTTTTCATTATAATAGTCTTATCCAAGATCAGCTCTAAAAGCAGTATTTTTCACATCAACAATCACAACTTTTTTTTTTTCAGTTGTTTGCAATTGTTTGTAAAGCCAATTTTAAGTTACATCCAAGACCAGGAAATGTGAAAAAAGTCTGATTAATTCGATTGTGCAGAAAGTCCTGTCCATCTGGCAGCTTCAGAGAGGAGGTATTTAGTTGATCAATGTAAAACGAGGACACAGATCTGAAATTTGGGTACTTGTCCAAATAAATATTCCAAACTTCACAGATTTGCTCACCATACCTAGCACCTTCAGGTCACCAAAAACTCGGCATACACTGCTTGTGGGAATGGAGAGAGATAGCCAACTCATTTTGTGCAGGAGAGTGAATGTCTTTGAAAGAGATGCAGTTTTGCTTTCTGACTAGAGTAATGATGTGAATTAAAGCAGCTCTCCTTTGTTCATGAAGTTTATCAAATTGAGTCAGTTGATATAGCAGACATCAGATGTTACGCCTCTTAATGGCGACTGGTCAAGAACAAGAAAGTACTGAGAAAAGGAAAATGTAAGGAAGTCTGAAGCTTGTAACATATTAATGGAGAATTTATTTAGGAGTTGAGCTGCTATCAAGTAATCGACAGCTATTGAAGGGACTAGAACTTCTCTAATCTCCTAAAATATTTAGAAATTGATGATTTTCAAGTATTAAAGACCCTAATCCTACAGTCTAAAATTCATTTCTGGAATATTAAACTCAATACGAATTGCAATAGACCATCCTGGCAACGTAAGTAGCAACAAAGGTCAAGTTGTTATTATCTTGGTGGTAATATGGTGCACATTCCAGCTGCAAACTTGGAAATTGGACTTTTCTGGTAGCATCTCTGGGAGAGGCTGCACCAATCTCTATTTGCACATCCTCTGTGGATTAGACAAAATACTGTGAAAGAGTTGATCCCTCACCGGTGCCACAATGAGATTTTCTATATAAAAGTGGCAGAGATGTAAATCAAAGTACACTGGCATTTTGAGCTCCAGTCAGACTGTTTCAAGAGAGAGATGTGGGACGATTTAGAGTTCATCAATTATATCACATCAAATTAGCCTCCACCACAGGCTTCGCTCGACAGCTTTCATCTATTCTAATTTACAACAGAGAGGACAGCCAAGTACAGGATTGTGACAATGACACCGTCAAAGGGAAGCATGGTAGTTCTGCTTCTCAAGAATGATAGGCTTTTCCAGAAAGCAGCTTCAGCTGGGTCAGAATCTCCAGCCAGGTTTAGTTTCCTTCATTTGCTTTGCTCCTGATTTAAGGAAGCAATGCACTAAACATCATTTTAGCAGTCACTACTGTTCTACAGACGCTGTATTCTATCTCTCTCAACATCACACAGTGATTTGCCCTTGCAATTAAATCCTTAAAATAGACAAGTACACTTCTGGAATGCCATTGTAACTGTATGTGGTAAGGACATGGGTTGGCTATTTTATAGGAGAATAGCTATCAGCAAATTTGCCTTCAAACTGACAGACTTTACATTTAAATTTATCATGGTTATTTGAAGACACTGTCAGTACAGTAATGTAAATCACAGAAAAACACAGAAAAGCATTTCAGTATCCTATGTAGATATCATTTTACAAAACATTTTAATATTAAGAATCCTTTTTTTTAATTATTATTATTATTTTTTTTTTACTACGAATCTCATCATAAGCATTGTGCATTATTTAAATTGCAGTTGAGATGCTTGGATGGATTCAGATGGAAAACAGGCCTTGAGCTGACCTTCTGTATAGTGGTGAACTCACACAAAAATAATGAAATATCTTCCTTACTGTTTCTACCACAACAAATCCTATGAGTCCTAAAGAATAAAAAGACTGTTTTCCATATAGCAACCAGTTTACCCTAAAAATAAATATGTTTTTAACAGACAAATTAAAATAGGCCTTTAAAAGTGCACTAATTGCAATTATTACTTCACCAGGATGAGCAAGCTTCAAAACTATACTTCCATCCTCTTCTATCACCGTTTCTGTGCACTTCTGTACTACATGAACCAATTTTGTACCCGATTTTCTTCTAATATGGCCTGCTTCCAAATAAAAAATTGCAAGCTTTAGGCAAGTCAAGGTCATCTTTCCCCTTCCCATTACTTTACACTCTCCCCAAGGTTGATTTTGCTGGTAAGGCTTTATTGTGAACTACTAATAAGCTTTTAATGGCAGTCTTAGAGTTGTTTTAGTAGTTGTATCATATTAAAATACTTAGGGGCAAGTGAATTATTAGAGTTCCTGACTGCTAATTTTTAGAGACTCTCAGGTGAATTCTGTACTGGTAAATACTAGGTAAAAACTTATAAATAAGATCATCTTTTACCTGGAATATTAATTTGTTCCTTCTTCTAATATGCAACTTTATAAAGTTTGTATACAGGACAATTGAATGTAACAAAACATACTCATTACTTTTCCCTTGCAAATCTGGAAACAAGACGTTCTTTGTTCTTCCAAAATATGTCCCTTTCTGTGTGGTAATCTTTAACCTTCGTTAGAGAGTGCCACAGAATTGTTGGGAATGCAGTCTTGTTTTCCACTGTTCGTTACAGCTTGGAGACATATTAGTTTAAAATGTCAGGGAACCTGCCATGTGTTAATGGATTTTATATGGGCATCTGCTAAATGCTTTCAAGTTTACTTTACACCATAATATATGAGACAGCTGGAATTTCATTAATTGAAATTTATTTACCTATTAAAAAAAAACAGCAACATCCTTAATTGAGAGACAAAAGAAAACAAAGTCATGATCTGAGTCAAAAGTGCCATACATCTCCATCATTCTTCTCAGTTGAGTTATATTTATCCCAGTGCAGGCAAAGATTCACCCTTGGGACTTCTAAAACAGAGCATGACAACTGTGATTTGCCTAATTAAATTTCCTTACATATATGGAGGTGAGGAAAATAGTATATTTGCTAGTATGTATGCTCAAACACTCCAACCTAAGGTGCTTTGGTTTTGGATTTGTTGGCTTTGTTTCTTCCTGGGGCTGTGAGAACCTAGCATCTGTTTTGGTTGTGTTATTATGAGCATGTAAAATGTTGCACCTCAGTCACACAAAATATTGCTCATACGTTCCAGTGGCTTTAGGTAATGACACTGGGAAATTGGAAAGATGTTTTTCCTTATCTGGTAAGGTTATCTCACAAAACACAAGTTTTAGCAGCTTCTCAGCTACCAGAAAATCTTGCTTTGTTTGCTCAGTACAATTATGCCTTATGCCACAACTGTAGGGAGCGCAGCATTGAATATTCATTTAGAAGGACCAGTTTGGAATCAGAGATCAGAAATTAACATAGACAGCTTGGAGAAGCTGGGTTATGGATCTTATGTCTGTTATCATTTTTCTTACAGGCAACGTTATAAATTATATCAAGAAAACACAATGAGATAATCTAACAGCAGAGGGAAATTCCTTCACATAGGAAAAGGAAGACTGAAGAATCATACTTAGTGGATTATTTAGACCAGTGTTATTATATTCAGAATCTACACAGTCAAAGGCTATTGTAGTTATATCATGTCATTTATGTCCTATTCGACCATTTTGAGGGTCAGTAACAACACTTTGGTATTTAGCTCCACAATGGTCCTAAAAATTTTATTTTTATGCAAATTTATGCAAGGTTCAAAATGCAAAGAATAATATTGTCCCTGGAGTTTATTTCAGTAACATACTAAGAATACAGAGCTGAAATGCCCTGTGTAAAGACCCCAAAATGGGTTTAACTTCTACTGTTTTGGTAATGCTCCAGCACAAAGATGAGCAAACATAACAGCAAATTGAGATTCATTCAGGGAAACCCTTGTACCTACAAAGCATTGATTGTAAAACTACAGGCTTCCTGGAAAAGATAAAAATCTTGAAAAAGTACTTGAATATTTGCCTTCATTTATAATTTTGAAACATGCTGTTTCTCTTCCATTTCAATTTTAATGAGGGAATTCTATGACTGCAGTAGTAAAGATTTGCTTGCAGTTATATTTCACTGGCCTTTAAACTAACGTGCATTCATTCCTATCCTACAGGCAAACTCCATTTTTGAATTTCTCAGTCTTTGATGGAGGGAAGTTTTGACCTAATTCTCTGCAGCTTTAAAGGCAAAAGATGTCAATGATTTTTAAACATGACTTTTAAAATGCAAGTGCAGTACAAAACACTCCAATAAAAATAATTAATGATAATGAATAGAAATAAATAAATTAAAAATGCTGCAGATTAAATTATTTTCTTTGAAAGTGGAACCACTCACATCTCATAAATGCAGTCTTCTATTTATCATACTGACACGTCAGACACAGTCTGGTTATATCAATCATACAAGTTAAAATTATATCCATTATTCTGTATTATATAAAATGTTACCAGAGTTCTCATGCTTTTTCAAGAAAGGCAGAAATCTCTAAAATACATAACTTAAAAGGCATTCTCAGTTGTAGTCTCAATGCTGTAAACAAAATAGGTCCCATTGACCAGTTGAACTTCTAATCCTTACATATATAACAAGATGACACGAGCTATTATCCACAAAATAAACAGTACTGAACTGTGAGACGTAGATAAGAAAAAAGACCACGTGTTTTACTCCAAGACTTTTCTGCTCAGCTTGCTTAGGCCCTTTTTCATACAAACTGCAGGTCAGCAGCTGTGACTCAGCTGCACAAAGCAGCTCTCGTACTTTCATCTCCTGGAGCACTTCCCCTCCAGAAGCAAACTCATTTCATGTCACCTCAACTGCCACTGGCAAACTCACCAGCAGTGTAGAAAAATCAAGCTGTGATGTGATGAGCTCTAGCATTCCCTGAGCACGTCATTTATTCTCGCAATGAAGCAACCCAAGTGGTTGGACCTATAGTTAACTGAACGTGAAAAGGACATATAATGCTACCACACATGTACATAAATCATGTTTACCTCCCAAAGAATAAATCTTTATGCAAAATCTTATTGTGTGTCATACATTCTGTTGTGACAGCTGCATTTCTCAAAGAAAATTTACTTATTTTAAAGAAAAGTCATCGGCAATGGTTCAGTAAATATTAACGGCTCAGCTCAAAATGTTCTATAATGTTTATGAACAGCTTCTATTAAAAGGTTCAACTCTTAGCCATATTGACAAGCCAAACTGCATCCCAAGTTGCCTCAAACACCTCAAACAAGCAGTCACTACCTGCAGGCATATTACTATTTCTGCTAGCAACATAGAAAAGCTTTGGTGCAAAGTTTTGCAGATGTGAATGACACAGGATGCTTGCAAGTCTCTTTAAATATCTCCCTGCTTTTCACACAGGTATTTTGCGTGAGGTTCCCCTTTTCTTTTTCTTTTTTTTTCTTTAAACTTGAAGAAATAGACATTTGCATGCTGTGAGCCTAAAACTGCCCTTGCATAATAGAGAGCTTGGCTGCTACGTTTCTTAACGCAAAATGACATGGAACATTGTTTGCGACATACGGAAAAGCTGAAAGTATGCCCTAAGGCAAAACATCGTGAGCCATAATTATTCAATTATGATGTTTAAGATCACCCACAGTTGTGAGAGCACTGCATAAATGAGGCATAATGAAGAGGGTTAGGCCAGGTCTGACATCTCACCCTTCTCTCTGATCACGTTGGCTTTGGGGATTTAACTCAGCTCTGCTGTATAGTTCCTTGTGGCTTATTATTATTTCCAGTTTAACATTAAAACAGAATGTCTGAATTTGTAATGGGATTGCTTTGTACTATGTTAAAAAAAAACAAAAACAAAAACAAAAACCACGATCTGTTCAAATACTTAAAAATAAATTTAAGATATAGGGAGCTAGCGTAATAGAATTGGATATTCATTATTATGGTCAAATAACACACATATTAATCTATACAGGACTGTCTATTTCTTTATTATGGAGCTTTACCATGAGTGACATTACTGAGGAATGCTACCAAGAAAGAAGCAATAATCACAAAACAAAAGCAAAACAAAACCAATAAAAAAATAAAAAGTGAACAATAAATGTTGACTAATTTATTCATATGTTAAAAAAAACTCTTATAGATTTAGCTCTCTTATAGCCCTTTAAAAATAGGTTTATGTTGCTACAGAATTCATAGGCAGTAATACAGCCCTCAGCTCATCACCCCAGCAAAACAAATGTGAGGAGAGTGCAGTCAGCCCCCGCTGGGGCCGGGCCCCAGGCTGCAGTGCTGGCAGCGAGGTTGCAGCAGCAGTGAGCCTGGCAGGGCAGGAGCCATCCAGCTCTGCCCTCAGGAAGCTGTGCTGTCCCTTCTTCCCTATATTTCATGTGAATAATACAGAAACTCATTTTCCTGCTGTGATGCCCTTTCTTTCTCTCTCTGACTCTACTCTGGTTTTGATTTTCCCTTTAGAAATGACACAGACTGCACAGGGCAAACTTTGCCCTGCTTCCTTCAACACTAGATTCTCAAGTGTTTGGCAGCCAAGGATGAGTGTGAAGAACAATTTCTCTGCACTCCTTTACATATCTTCCTCCCCTATGGGCACAATGCAGAGGCAGAAGTACAAGTACTCTCTGTGCACTGCTGGGGGATGAAAGGTTTTGGGGCAGCATTTTGTTGGTTCACCATCTATTCCTTCTCTTTAGGGATAGAGACAGCAAAAAGAGCAACCTATCACAGAATCATTTGAGCTGCAAGGGATGCTCAAAGTCCATCTGGTCCAACTCCCCTGCACTGAACATGGCCTAGAGCTCCATCAGGTGCTCAGAGCCTGGTGCAGACTGACCTTGGGTGTTTTCAGGGATGAAGCAGCCACCACCTCTCTGGACAAACTGTACCTGTGCTTCACCATCATACAATCTGACCCACTTAGGAGCTGCTATGCACCATGCATAGTGTACTCAGAGAAAAAAAAAAAAATCCCACAAACGACCATTACTAACAAAACAAAAGAAAAAAACAACATGAGATATAGTCAGGAATACAAGAACACTTTGACTAACATAAAAGAGAGAAGCTAAAATATACCTTTATCTCCACCAAGTACTATGTGGAAGAAATAATAAACACATAATAATCTTTTTCTCCTTGTAGACAGTGATCAAATAGCAAATAAATACGGAATGAATATACAGATGAGTTCTAGGATGAGAAGCCTTTCCTAGAATCCATACTCGGGGCATTCTGTAGCAGTAAATATTGCTTACTGCCAACAGACACACATACACATGGAGCAAAAACTCTCCAAAGAAAATAATATTTTAGAAAATTTATTCTTCTTTACTGTAGGGCAAAAATGATGTGGATTTTAATAGAATGCTGAGAGAAATTAAGACTACAGTAAATATATGTACAGGTAGAAGTCACTTTTTAAAATAGCACATAAAAAGCGAAGCCAAAAAAGGGGGTTAAAAAGCAATTTAGCTGAAGAAAAAAGATTTCAGGTTTTAATTTACTGCCATAGATATCTGCCCATAGTAGCACAAGCACAGAACACTTTCTATGCAAATATGCCAGAAAAGTTAAGTCCTGTTTCCTGGTCTGTGTTCAGTATATAAGACAAACATAATATCATGGGATGAGCAAAAAAATCTACTCACTAGTTTTTATACTGTGATGTTTTTTGTTAGGTTGATTATTATTTTTTTAAAAACATTTAAAATTGAGCAATTACTTATACAAACCAATAGGGACATTTTCTTAAATGTGACATGGTACTTGCCTCATACATCATCCCGTGAAACATTTGTTCAGAGTCTGTGGTTTCTGATAACAGTTCAGCACACTGCTGCTGTTCTCCAACCTATTCTTCAGATTTTTGATCTGCCTGCAGATTATCTCTGAGCTAGTGGTATAGAATCTTAGTTTTTCCAACACGCATCCTACCACCAGCTAATCTCTTAAAGGAAAAGGTTCTCAGTGGATGATCTAAATTCCTAACACCATCTGTGTACTTTTAGCAACACCGGAACCACTGCAATAACAAAAGAAATGAAGGATATTACGTCAGAATTCACTGCTTCCAGGGATGGAGAAGTGGTTCTGTTTCCATATGCAAGCAAGAAATAAGAAGGAGCTGATTTCTACCAATTCCTTTAGTCACAGAAATAAAAACAATGTACAAAAACAAAACATGGATAACTGCTACATAAAGTACTTTTAGGCAAAATTGATTCAATCAGACTGATGGCCACTTCGGCATTTTTTATTTTATAACCCCAAAAAGATTAATATATATGTGCTTTCACTTTGGGAACGTGGATGAACTCTGCTATGAGGAAAGTGTAAGCCCCAGAGTCAAGGAGCAATAAGCTGGAAAGAAGGGGGAAATACAGAATTTGGTGTACATCTTCCTGTCGTGTAAAGAACTTAAATGGCAGTAACTTGAATACTGTATTCCTGTACCAGGTATTTTGTAAGGCAAACAGTATTCATTTGGAGAGATTTGCAGACTCTCTACAGTAATTCATGTGAAACATAGAAATTCTGAAGAAACAGATGGAAGAAACGTTTAAAGGAAAATTTCAAGCAAGGGAAATATTTCCAATAAAATGAAAATAATTATAATTTCACCTAAATTATCTGTTAATGGAGGCAAAGCCCCTTTGTCATGGATATTGTCTGCATATAATCTGTCCACTTAAAGTTGAACTTAATTGTATTACTTTTTTTATACACAGTATATTGCCCAAAAGCTGTGATCCAGGAATTCTCCACATTAGATGCTGTACAAACAAAGGAAAAAGGAGATTTATGATCCAGAAGGTTTATATTATAATCTGTTAATTTTCAATGAAGAGTGAAAGATAATTTGAATGTGGCATTTGGTCATTTAAAAACAGAAAGCATTTAGCTACATAATGCAGCTTCTGAGTCTGCATTCAGAAAACACAATTACCAGTTACACCGAAAGCTGCTATAAGTTGACAGCAAAGAGGTCCTTAGGTATAAATGCATGAACTACTGCAAATGTCAATGGAATGATGTCTAGTTACAAATGAATTTTGATACACTGTCCAAAAAAGAGTGGAAGCATGAGAAAATATACACCCAAACAAACAAAAGAGACACATACAAAGAACAGACTGTAAATTACCAATATCCATAAAAGGAATGCTTTCTCCTATAAATGCAAAACTATTCCTATTTCAAAATAAAGTTGAAATGGTAATGATGATTACTGCTCAGTTTCTAACTTCTAGACATAAATTCTTCCTGCAGGTACTGAGTTGATTAAAAAAAATCAACCTAGTGTTGCTGCTCACTGTAATTTCTTCATCTACAGTGAACACTGGAAAACATCAAGAAAAGCCTGTTCAGATTTAAGAGGCTTTGTGTCCTCTGTAAAACTAAAGAAATACAAATAAAAGTATTTCATTAGTATAAATTGCTAAAATACTTTTTTTTTCCATATACAGTATACACCCATGTATACTTACTATAAAGATTTAGTGCAACTGCAAATGTCTTAACATGAAAATCAGAACACTTTTGAGAATAGAAATACTGAGTCCTGTCCCTCCGTCCCAAGACCTTTATCATAAAGAACACTTCCAAATCAAAATATAATCATTTATCCATACTTCAGTAACTTCATAGAATCATAAAATTCAGAGTTGGAAGGGACTTTAAAGATCATTTAATTCCCAAAACCCTGCCACAGGCAGGGACACCCCCAGCCAGACCAGGGCCCAGAGCCTCACCCAACCTGGCCTTGAGCTCTTCCAAGAACGGGTCATCAACTGCTTCTCTGGGCAGAGTCCCAGTGCTTCAACAAGCTCACAGTGAAAAATTTTATCCTAATGTCTAATCTAAACTTCCCCTCTCTTAGTTTTATAGTATTACCCCTTGTCCCATCATTGCATTAGAAGTCCCTTTCCAGCTTTCCCATGGGCCTTTGTTAGGCATTGGAAGGCCACAACGTTGTCCTCCCAGAACCTTCTCTTTTCCATGCTGAACAACCTCAACTCTCAACTTTTCTTCATAGCAACTAATGAGATTGTAAAAACTTTAAAATCTGATGAAATATTTTTGAAGCTGTCTCTGGATTTCAAAAGCAACTCCACTGTTAAACAAAAATATTTGTTTGGCTCCAAGGTGAATGGCAATACATTTTAAGCTTACTAACATATATTCTCATGTTGCACTGTAAAAGGTAATAAGTTGCTTACACAGTTATTATTCCCATTAAGTACTTTCTAGCATGCCAAAATCAGAATACATTGTATTTTCAAGAATTAAAAATTAATAGAAATTTTAAAAGCTAGGCAAGATAGAATTCAACAAAATACAAAACCTGATGATCGTAATAACACAGAAACCATTATTTTGGAATGCACATACAAGTTTTAAAATTCATCTGTAAAATTGGTTTAAGATTTAATAGTTATATGTAAGTGAAAATAAGTGTGCTGTGTACTGTGATAATACCACCATTGTGTGATATCATCTGAGTCTATTATTCAGCAAAACAGAGAAATATCAAGAAACAATTGGCCCAAAAACTCTCATTTTAATTGCTCTGCACAGACCTGGAAAGCAAGTTTGACACCTCTAATATCAAGGAACATAACCACTTCTAAAAATAAAGTAAAATGCATCAGGCTGATCATAAAGAAATTATAAGCACTGAGCCAAGATTTGCTAAACCACCTTCATAATAAAAGAGAACAATTTTACTGTGCCAAAAGGCAACAACAACAACAAAAACAGCTCACATAGGCTTGTTTAGAATTAAAAGGTTATTTAGACTTGGGAGCTGGATATAGGAAAGTTGTTCAGGGCTGAATCCAGTCAGGGTGGCCATGATGTCTGAGGGAAGCAGCTGTTGGTGAGGAATATAAGAAGGGACAGAATGACTTTTATCTAAACGAAAAATGATAAGCATTCTGACTTCTAAACTACAGCAGTGACTTTGTATAGTTAAATGCATTGCTATACCTCTTTCCCAGTATCCCTTCTTTGATGCTTTTTCCTCAATTACCAGTCTACCTTCCACTTTAAGAAGCTGGCTACACTCAAAAGATGCAAACTATATTTACATATAAATAGGTTTTATTTTTTATTCCTGAAGACATCTTGTGAACTTTCCAAAATGCATTTTTAAGTGCCTCTTAAGTCTAAGCTATGGAAAAACTATTTTCTCAGTGATACTTTTTGGATACAGCATTACTCCCCACTTTCCCCAAGATCAGTCTGATTTAAAAATATACCAGAATCTCACTTCAGAGTACTCAAGCCTAAAATTTCTTGATATTACTTCTATTAAACTTCTCATAAAATGTCTAGTCTGGGGAAAAGATACTTGGCCAATTTTCAGAAGCTCAGTTTCTCTGAGGTAATAAAGAGATGTTTAAGTCAATCAGTTTTATAATGGAGAACTAGCATCAGTGAGGAGTTCAAGAGCGACTCGTCTCTTCATTTTAAATACCAGATCTGTCTAGAGACACAATTTTGTTTCATTTCATGTTGTTTGCCATGTCAGAATAAAAGTGCTAGCTGCAAAATAGTAAATCCGGGACTGAGTGATTAATAAATGTGCTTTAGGTTTCACTGTGTGAACAGCATTGTTCGATTGTTTTTTCATCTCAGGGTTGTGTGAAGGCTTATTTTATTTGTCTAGAACTACTTATACAAAATGCATTTTAACTACCAAAGTTGATCATAAAGGGAAAGACGGAGAAATAAAAAGATACATTACATAAACGACCTTGAGATTCTTCTTGTTAGCACAAAAGGCACCCACATTTCTTTACTCATTCACTGAATTCTACAGCATGTCATAAAGTTGATTTAAGAAATGGGTAACTATTTTACATTTTAAATGAAAGGACAGGTATTTTATAAGCCCACTGGAAAAAAAAAATATATTACTTTTGGTGCCTTCAAAAAATGAGGGGAAAGACGGATCTTGCCAGGCTTAATAAATTACACTAGCATGAAAAAAGGACAGAACAATACAATTGACGGCAAATTAACATCTGGGGTTAACTGCCATAAACAATGCAATGCTTATTAGTACCCAACTGAAACACTCCATCTTTGTCCTAGCCCACATTATTCATTTGCTAAAGCCAACAGGCTCTTCATCAGCTTCTGTCTTGCCGTATGTTCTCATTTCCCTGGAAATGTATGGTAATGAAGGTCCTTCTAACAGATGTTCCTTTAGACTCATTAACTTCTGAATCTTATTGTTAATTTTATCTACCAAAAGTTAGTTTATTAGAACAAACAATTATGGGAAAATAGAACATCACAAAGGGCTATCATTGTGATATTTAATTCCAGATACTGATACGAGAGAATGCATGCAGATGTCAGTAATTATAAAGCATGATATTTAGAGGCTGTCCTAACTGATCAGGGAGTTCCCCATGTCTCAAGATACAAAGATATGCTGTGTTATTTCAGGCAAAACAACATAAATGATTGCTTAGCAAAGATTCAAATGGTAACCGTCCCGGTTACTGACAAAGCACTTTGATCCTACTTGCCTTAGGGAGAGCTAAAATAATAGTGCAGGACTGTATAAATAGTACTATAGAAACCAACTTCGAGGAAAACATTGAAGTCTTGATGATTTCATGAAAAATGCATGAAATAAAGAGCTAAGAAGAATGAAACACAACTATACACTGGATCTACATAATGATACATAAAGCATGATAAATGGCAGACTATATTTATTGCAGATTATTTTAATGTATCCCTTCACCTCCATTGCAGAACAATTAATTTAGGTTTCACTGTTAAGTTAAGGCATGAAATTTTGATCTTGAGGGATGGCACACTTCATTTTAGTGATACACCTTTACAAGGGTGTTATTTTTATTCTTCATTACCATGAACTGAACAGTTCAGGGTCGATAAAAGTCCAAACTGTTTTCTTATATTTTATAATAATATATGAGTTTTAAGGAAATGTAAAATGTCTTCCTTAGCAAAAAGACTTTCGAAATGACATTTGTACTCCTATTAAATCTCAGATTAACAACATTTTACGTTATCTCACTTGAAGACTGACAGCAACGTGAATGTCAGTACCTACGTCTTTTCATATGAAATGCTATGCTATATAATACATTTCTAAAAGCCATTACTTATAAAGAGATCATGCAGTTTTAAAATATAACATGCCAACAAGTAAAATGCTGCTACAGATTTGTAACTTGCTTGAGTTCTTCTTGTTAAAACCAACCTATTATCAGCTTAAGGGCTCCAGCAATTCTTGGGACTACTCAATAAGAGATATTGATAGATGGAAAGAACAGCCAGTGCCAGGGCATATAAACCAGAGATAAGCTATAAACTATGTTGAAACTCTTCCATGAACTATTGAATTGACCAGTGCTGAAGTTTCAAAATATGGGCTTTCTACCATGGGCTTTGACTTTCTTTCCTATATACAACATCCTCCAATTCCACATACCTACTACCAGCATCCAGTTCCAGTGATACAGTGCACACTCCCACACATGAGCATGACAGCAGACTATTCTATTTCTTTCAGAAATAAACAGAATTTTGTTGAAAGCAAAAGCCAATTTTATACACATTTGAAAATAATGAATAAAAATGAAAAAAAAATATTATGTAGGCAAAAGTTTGTGATTCACTGTGCAGTCATACAATTATTTCTACATGCTTTTGTCTTACTAAACAATCAGTTTATGGTTCCACTCATACATGCACATGAACTAAGCATTCTTAACTTGAACAAGGCTGTATTATCTTTGCTTACTAAGAATCCCATGCAGTAGCATTTTTACTTGAATGAGGTAGAATGAGACTGTGGGTCCGTTTATTTCCTTTGAAATATATACACTGACCGTACAAAAATCCAAAATCATTTCATGCCTCAGTTGATCATCTGAAAGCTTGTAAGATCATTTGGTACAATGAAGATAAGCAAAATAAAAGAACAAATGAGTAATATGTCCTAGGGCCAGCTCACACAACCTTAAGAGATCAGACCCATGGAATTACAGGATGTTATGTTCATCAATGACATTGTTGTACGTGAACAACATTAAGAAGAAAGACTGAAATAAACCATTCTTTCACCATTCCTGACACTGTATTTGTCAGTTGAATTCACAACCCAAATATGTACTTTGTTTATTACAAGTGTGAAACATTTTTACAGGGACAATATCAGTGACTTCTTTTTAAGTATTTTGTCTCACTTTCTTTTTGATTAAAATATAACAAATATTCACATTTCATAGTCAAGAACAAAATTATCAATCATTGAAAAAATAAAAATTAAAAAAAAATCAAAACAGATCTCACTTAAAGGACATTATCATACTTAATTATTTTTCCTTAAGTTAACATATAGTAACTACTTATAGAAAAATGGCAAATAATGCTTTGTCATTCTTCAGAAGTTGATGGCTGTGTGAATACAAAGACCCAAAATCATATTTTTTATATTATATGGAATATAAAAGAAGTACTTAACAGAAGCATTCACCAGTTCAGTGCTTGCTGTAACTAATCCCTGATTTCTCAAGGATGCATTGTTGCTTTCAGTCTGAAACTTCTATTCACCTCAGTGTGTATTTTGGACATTCCGTATTTTTCAATATCAAACATACCCAGCATCCTATGCATGTTTCACATCAGAGTAGCAAAATAACTTGTGAAGATAAATATCTTTTTAAATTTGTTTTTTATTTTCCAATTTTCAACAGATGGCTATCCTTACAAATGAATACTCATACCCACACCATACCAATAATGAAACAAAATATTTCATGGTACGTAAGGAAAAGGTTGAAATTAAGTTGTAAGTAGAAATGAAGTAAACGTGTTCACCTTACAGACACAGAATTAAAAAAAAAAAAAAAGAAGAAAAGAAACAACAAACAAAAAACACCCAATCCTGTTAAATGAGTTTGCACTAAATACATCAGAGATAACAGGTGAATATTTCATTACCAAAAGCATGTTGGTCATAGTGGGCAAATAGTCATTATTGCAGTGCCATCACAATTTGTGATGTGGAGCTGAAAAAAGTGGAGCTGAAAAAAATCCATGCAAAGAGAAACAGCATTGTGACTGAGGACTTGTTTAGAAGAAACTGTTTCCTCATAGTAGGATATTTGTAAAGATTATGGAAACCTCAATGTACATGTGTATCAGGAACACTTACTGTACTCAAAATATCCTGTAGTTCACTAGAACATGTGCCAGTGATCAATCCTCAGTCTTAAACAAGTACAGAATAGCATTTCAACAAGCTAGCATGACAAACTACCACTTAGCATTTTTATTGGTATAAAAAATGGAGAAGAAAAACAGTTATCTGCATTTCTTCACTTTAGAATCATCCTTGTATGCTCTGTTCTATATAGGGCAAATATGTGCGTTAAATTTCACTTTCAAGGATAAATGTGTAATATCAGCCTCCAAGCTGTTAGCTTCATTGCTGTGAAAAATAAATAAATAAATAAATAACAACCAACAAAACACATACCTCAGTGACGGACAGGAAAAATGTAAGGCTGCATTAAGAATCAGCATGTGAAAGAATGACAGAAACTTCCTTTCAAGCACACTGTCTTTTGGTAAAGTTCTCGAGAATTTGCCCTTCTGCTTGGTTTCTTTTCTTAGTTACATAGTGCTTAAGTAAAAAATAAGTATTCAAGCTTCCAAAACAAGAAGGCAGAGATTGTCCCAACCCATTCATTAAGCTATAAACCTTGTAAAATAATTTCTCTAATGCATTTGTGGTATTGAGGGACAGAGTTTAGTGGGCAATACTGGTGGTAGGTGCATGGCTAGACTAGATGACCTTAGAAGTCTTTTCCAACCTCAATGATTTTATGAAGTAAATGGGAAGTCATGATGCCTAGTTTTGGCAGAAGTAGCGCAGTGCAGCTCAGAGACAGCTACAATCAGTACTACAGATTCTAAGAATAAAATAGACAAAAAATGGTAAGTAAAACAAATATAAATTAAGCACATTTCAGGAAGTACATTAACTCACAGTATGTCATACAAGCCAGCAATGTAGCGCATTATATGATGTTCTATATATGAAGGTCCACCAAGAGATTTGATCAAATAATATTGTTATATGTTTACAAGATAATTTACAAAATAAACATGAAAATAAACATAAAAATTACATAGAATTCAATATAAACTTTAATAACTTTATGAAAGTTACCTTTTGTAAATCTTTACTTCGCAGAAACTAATTGTTGACTAATTTAAAATAAATGTTAGTGACATCATTCAAACCAGGTGGCTGAACAGCAAGACCTGTACAGAAATGTAGGTTACTTACAAAGAATGCTCAAGCATATAAGAAGAAAATTCCATTAACTACAAAGAAGTCATTAGTGATGTTTTCTGCTGCTTGACCTGATAAATTTGTGCTGTATCCCTTTTCACTCAGTAGTTAATATTTGACTACAGTAAATTAAATTGCAGGGTGATAAGGCAAGCACTCACCAGTCTTCTTGCCATTATTTTTGTCTATCTGAAAGTTGCATCTTATTTCACAATGAGAGTAAATAACTATTTGTATATGGTTCCTTCTCTATTTTCTTTATACTCTTAATAATATCTATTTCTTCCAACTTGCAATGTAGATTGGAGCAAAAAGAGATTTTCCCTTTCGAGACTAATTCCGTGAGTTGAAGACCCTATCACCCTAAAACAAAATAAAACCCTGATGAATACCTATTGAAAATAGATATTTCTCAAATGCATGTATATTAAACCAAGTAGTTATGAATTAGGTGGTAGCTGTTAAAACAAATAGTTCAGCTACAATGTTTGCTTTGCTGTTTACGGTATATACTTGTGATATGCTGATGTAAACAGAGGCTTAAAGGTAGTGAGAATAAAAGTAATTATGTTCACAGTAACTGGCTTTCATGCTGCAGAGTGCACACCCTCAATGAGTAAAGAACTTGAATTCATCCATGCATATTTAAGTGATACTCATTTCAACTCTTGCTTAATACCATCTTCAACCTGTCACCAAGTAGGATCTGAACTTTAAAACAAAATAAATATAAAAATAGAAGTAAAATAAAATGAAATTATTAAATGAAAGGATGCATAGAAAATGTTTAAGAATGTATTGCCTTTCATTTTTTATTTTTTTTTAATAAAACAAAAGACCAGACTTTAAGAGGGGCAAGGGAGGTTATGATTAATACTTTAAAAGATCACTGTTCTTGGACATCATTTCTTTGCCAAAACAAAGATGCATAATATCTCTACCCAGAGAATAGAATCAGGAATTAAAACAGATCTGTGTAGGTAGAAGAATCTAAACCATGTAAGAATTATGAAGCCACTGCAGCACCTACACTTTAAAAAATATAAAAATAAAAATCAATGAAAAGTCAAGGAAAGCCTCAAAGACCTAGAAACATCCTTACCCTGCAGAACAGGCTCACAGTAGCACTCCACGACCATATCTATGGCTTCAATGAGAGCTACAAATAAGGTCAGAGCAGTAATCTAAACTAGCAGGTACATGAACTTGAATTAATACAGTATATTCCAAATTCCATGGTAAAAAGTTTTAGATGCCTACCCAGCTGCTCCTTAAAACTTTCTTGTCCATCAAGCTTATCGCATATCAGAGAACAATCAAAACCTCTGATCAAACTCCCTTCAGATATGGGTGTACCTAAAGTGCTCAAATGAGCTATGTCTAGTTCAAGTCAGAGCATTAGCCAGCTCATTGTCACCCAAATCCAATTTCACAGACACTCCGTGAAGACAGAAACAACGGACTCCTTTCACTGATAAAGCTTAATGAAAATAAATGACAGAACCCCAGGTCATCAACTTGCTGATGACAGTGAAGTCTATGCTGCATGCTCCCTTTCCTGGTGACATCATATTTTGTGTCTTATAGGTTCCCTTTGAGCCTTGTGACTGGAAAAAAAAAGTTGAAAATTATCCTTTGCATCTCAAAGAGAGAATAAGGATGCCTATTTAAGGAGAGAAATGTAACACAGTATGGAACATGGCCAGGTAATTAACAAAAATAAATATTACAATTACACCTAGTGGGTGGGTCACTGCTTCAGAACATCAAGATCCAGATTCATGAATCTCTTGTTCCAAGGACATCTGATATACAGTCATAGATTATTAAAAAAAAAAAAATGCAACAGAAGGGGCTTCATTTAATACTGTTCCCTGGTTTCTCTAAAACCATATTGCACCATCAATTGCAGGACTCAGAAGTTAACAGAATTCCCTAATGAAACATTACCCACACCTAGCATGGTTGAAGAAACATTTCATGTAGACCTGAATCAAAGAATCAACCAAATGTCAGAACACTAGACTATACTTGGCCCTTATAATTTCATTATACTCTATAATCCTTGTTTTTTTTAATTATTATTATTATTATTTATTTTTTTTTTACAAAAAAGCAGACAATCATAGGCAAGGTAAAATTGTTTTCTGAAAAATGTACAGGCACCTCTATCCACTTTTCTTCTCATGTTGAGACATATGCAGCCCTTGAAAAGGACAGTGCTTTCTCACTCCTCCCATCAAGCCACAGGAAGGCTAATAAAAGATACAAAAGCAGTATAAATAAATGTAAATGCAAACTCAACAGCCAGCTCTATCTATCTCANAAGGAAAGCCTCAAAGACCTAGAAACATCCTTACCCTGCAGAACAGGCTCACAGTAGCACTCCACGACCATATCTATGGCTTCAATGAGAGCTACAAATAAGGTCAGAGCAGTAATCTAAACTAGCAGGTACATGAACTTGAATTAATACAGTATATTCCAAATTCCATGGTAAAAAGTTTTAGATGCCTACCCAGCTGCTCCTTAAAACTTTCTTGTCCATCAAGCTTATCGCATATCAGAGAACAATCAAAACCTCTGATCAAACTCCCTTCAGATATGGGTGTACCTAAAGTGCTCAAATGAGCTATGTCTAGTTCAAGTCAGAGCATTAGCCAGCTCATTGTCACCCAAATCCAATTTCACAGACACTCCGTGAAGACAGAAACAACGGACTCCTTTCACTGATAAAGCTTAATGAAAATAAATGACAGAACCCCAGGTCATCAACTTGCTGATGACAGTGAAGTCTATGCTGCATGCTCCCTTTCCTGGTGACATCATATTTTGTGTCTTATAGGTTCCCTTTGAGCCTTGTGACTGGAAAAAAAAAGTTGAAAATTATCCTTTGCATCTCAAAGAGAGAATAAGGATGCCTATTTAAGGAGAGAAATGTAACACAGTATGGAACATGGCCAGGTAATTAACAAAAATAAATATTACAATTACAACTAGTGGGTGGGTCACTGCTTCAGAACATCAAGATCCAGATTCATGAATCTCTTGTTCCAAGGACATCTGATATACAGTCATAGATTATTAAAAAAAAAAAATGCAACAGAAGGGGCTTCATTTAATACTGTTCCCTGGTTTCTCTAAAACCATATTGCACCATCAATTGCAGGACTCAGAAGTTAACAGAATTCCCTAATGAAACATTACCCACACCTAGCATGGTTGAAGAAACATTTCATGTAGACCTGAATCAAAGAATCAACCAAATGTCAGAACACTAGACTATACTTGGCCCTTATAATTTCATTATACTCTATAATCCTTGTTTTTTTTAATTATTATTATTATTATTTATTTTTTTTTTACAAAAAAGCAGACAATCATAGGCAAGGTAAAATTGTTTTCTGAAAAATGTACAGGCACCTCTATCCACTTTTCTTCTCATGTTGAGACATATGCAGCCCTTGAAAAGGACAGTGCTTTCTCACTCCTCCCATCAAGCCACAGGAAGGCTAATAAAAGATACAAAAGCAGTATAAATAAATGTAAATGCAAACTGGCAGTATAAATAAATGTAAATGCAAACTGAACAGCCTGCTCTATCTATCTCACTGCTCACTTATCTATCCCACACTTCTTAAGCTTACCTACAGGACAGTGACAAAACTCTTGCTGAAGTCAAGACAACACCCACCGCTCTCTTCTCATCTGGTCATGACATCATGGAAGGACACCAGACTGGTGAAGCATGATTTGACCCTGGTAAATCCATGGTGACTACTTCTGACAACTGTGTCATTCACTTCCTTAGAGATGGAAACCAGAATAAGCTGTTCCATCAGCTTCCCAGGGACAGCAATTAGGCTTACTGGTCTCCTATCTCAAACGAATACAGATACCTTCACAATGATGTTTGGCACATTATTTGGATGGAAGCTCCTCCTTCTCTGGGCTGCAAATGGCACCTAAGCCTAAGATTCCAATCTTTAATTTCCAAAGACTTGAAATATTAGCTTGTTTTACTGAATTCTGACTTTGCAAATACTGATGATCTGGAGAAGGAAAAATGCAACCACTGAACAGCGTGAGAATATATTATAGCCCATGCAATTCTGTTTCACATTAATGTGGTCATCAGTTTGTACTTAGAATACCACAGCCTTCTCATCAGCCTTGAAAAACAGACCATCTACACCTGTGGAAAGTATTTCTGCAGAGATAGTCATCTTGTCAGCATTTTGATATTATCATCCCCTGCTTAATACTTTTTTACTTTTTCCCTGTCATATCAAATATCTGTTACTCTCCAATACCAAAATCCCTCTCAATTTATTCTCCCCTATCTAACCCTTCTCATGTGCTATCATTATGTCTTCAGAATCCCTGATGTTACCTCTGTAAGTTCCTTCACCGTGATTTCCCATAGGCTACCCAAAAA
Source organism: Odontophorus gujanensis (assembly GCA_013399175.1). Lineage (NCBI taxonomy): Eukaryota > Metazoa > Chordata > Aves > Galliformes > Odontophoridae > Odontophorus > Odontophorus gujanensis. The sequence continues at coordinate 200,509 of VXAB01012692.1, read as the reverse complement.
CTTAGACCATTGTCAGCCTTCCTGTCAGTTCTGACCCTGTCACCAGAAAACTGGGCATCACTGATATACTGAGATGAATCAGCGGTAAGAGCTTCCACATTGCATGCTCTTATCTAATAGAGCATCATTCACCGCATTACGATCTGTTCTTTTTTTGACTTTGCTTCCCAAAAACTAATCAGTTTTAAAGCTCTGCCAGACCAATTCATTGCTTCAGGTTCATATTTAAAAGAACAGACTCCTTTGAGTGGTGACCATAAGAAATCTCTCAGAAATCTCATATGCTGAGATTTCGGAGACTCAGAAAAACACCCATCCCTAAACTAATTTATTACTTTATATTTGTTGATATGATCTAAAAGCTGGAACAAAATGAAGGAAGGTCTGATATTCAACAGTAAGTAAAAACTGAAGAAATTGTTTACTCGGTATTTTTTTAGAACCCTCCAAGCAGGAGCACTTTATTTTAGCGAGATGCCTGAATCTTAGGTCTGATAAATTTGCCACGTTACACCACAGAGAATAAATGATTTTATGCGGAGATAGTAGAGGAGGTTACAAGCAAGCTGAAACACTTCTGAAGTAAAAGCCTACATTCTGTAATACCTGCAGTTGTACTAGAGGGCCAGACTTGCAGCCCACTAAGAGACATTCATTTAAATGTCTTGCAGCCAGCAAGTTCCCACTTGACAGATCCTGCCCTTTAATAAAATCAAGTTATTCCTCTTTAAACATCATTGGCATTTTATAGGCTGTTAAAAGGAACAGATCTCAGTATGTTTATATTGCTCTGTTTTTCCCTGATTGTGTCCCATTCTGATAACAACCTGTCTGACTAAGCTTTGATTGGGTATGTATCTTCTGCAAATAATTCAATAGGAAACAAACATGTTACTGTTGTATTAAAAACAGAATGTGTTTTGGGACCAAAGATTATTGGTCAGTGCTGGAATTTTCCAGGCATCTGGTCTGTAGCTCACATTGCATGCAGTGAATTATATCCCAGTAATTGAGGATGATGAACGATTTGACCCTCTTAAATATATAATGAGGGGAAAAACACCACAGTGAGAGCCAAGACGTAGGCAATTTTAGCCTTCAGCAGAAAAACAGTTGTAACTCAACACTACCTACAAACCTCAGTGGGTGCTTTGCTTGGATAGTGTGACATGTATCTTGGGTAATACATCTTGCATTGCAGGCAAAAAGAAACACTAATATTGATCTTCTACACCATCAGAAACCATATTTGATGTCAATGAAGTTAGAGGTTTTAGAGAATAAGGTAACAAAATTAAGCTTTAGTTCATGGATATATATATTTCTTTCATGCACAGGTATTTCATAAATAACTTCAAAGCACAGGAGTATTAAAAATAAGTGTTACACAAGACAATTAAATTACTCTGATAGAACTTAATGTCACGTTCTTAAGGTAATGCCTTGTTCGGCACCTACCTCTGCATTACTGTTGTGACTTTATGAAAATATGAAGTTAACAGCATACCCAGAACTCAAAAAGCATGATAACTAATGATTTCACGCTAGTGTTTCTCACTGGGGTGTCCTGCTGTGCTAAGAGATGGGCCAGGACCAGCCTCCCATTTGTATCCATACCAAAGTCAGAGGTCAGCTCGCTTCTGGTCTGACTTCTCCCTTTTTCCTACTCCTTCCTGCTGCTCTGTGAGGAAGCAAATGCAAAATGCAGCTCTTCTCGTCAGACTTTAGAGAAGATGCTGTCCCCAGAGTAGCAGAATTAGATACTCTGATGACAAGACAGCAGCACAAAGCCTTGGACTTGATTTATTATTTTGCAATGTTAAATAGTAAGAGGGAAGAGGAGTGAAGGAAGTATTTGTTCATATACTTCCCTAAACATCATCTTGGAAAATATTAGGCAACACTGCCGTGGAAATTCGGTTTGTATTGTGAAGGGATGTAGAATGCAGAGAAATGATTAAAAGAAGAAAGCTAAAAGAAGTGAAAGTAGTTAATACAAATGACTGAGATGAAACCACTCCTGTATTCTTGCTCTACAGCTTGTTTTTCTTCTTCAGACAATCAGTTGCTAAAAGTAGTTTCTGGTGCCATTAGTGGAGGTCATTAAAGAAATTCACTGCTCTCATTTGTCTGTGGTTCAGAGACACGCATGCTTAACGCTATAGAAGATGAGCAGGTGATTAGTCTGCAGTTCTATTCTGGCACAAGGACAACATTTAAATATGAATAGGGAGATCTCCTGCAGCTGACAGAAGTGCTCGCTCATTCCACCACCGAGGCAGAGATGTCACCAGCTCCAGGGTCCCACTTTCAGAGCAGAAATCCAAATAATGCATATTTATAATGTTTTTAAAGCCGAACGAGTTAACTAATCACAAAGAGCTTGAATTACACAGGAAGTAGCAAAAACCAATTGGGTAGAGCCTTAATTTGATGCTCCATTGTATGGACTCCATCCTGCTCCGTGGCAGATAGAGTGTATATTGAAAGCTCTACATTTATGCTCTGAAAGACAGCAGCTGCTTCCCATCTTCCATAACATCTGAAGAGAGATTTAGATGCAGAGTAGTCATAAGCCAACACACATATCTAATACAGGCTGATGGGGAGAGTATTGCTCTGAGTGCCCAGATTGTTGACTGCTCAGAAAAACTACATGGGGCAAACAATAGAGAGTCTGACAAGGAAGTATGTTGAGCAGTTAAACATTTACTACAATAGAATGAGACTGCATATTCATTTACCAGAATTTCTAAAGGCCAAGGTAGATCTGTAAAACTTTATATAGCATATCCATATCTTTACCAGGAGCTGATTTCCATAATGGATTATATTTTCCTTAGTACTTTCTATAGTACTAATAAAATTAAGATACAAGAAAAACAGAGAAAAGTAATCTTCTATTGTTACTGCAAGCTTTTGCTTATTATTTCCAATCTGTAGCTGATTTTCACATTTGTTTTTTAAGTACATTTTACCTGCCTCCTGCAGTTATTAGTGAGACAAAAATACCTTTCTCACTTTTCACTTTCTCCATGAGGTTTTTTTATTTTTCTCAGTTTTAACCTTTGTGACAATAGCTTTTTTTTTTTTCATCCATTAATGGATTTCTTATACAAGTATCTCAGTTCCTCCCAGCAACCCTGGACAAGCATTCCTGAAAATATAATCAGAATCTTCCTCCATGTTGCTCTCAGGGCTGTTAACACATCACCATTTCCCAAAACTACTTATTGTAGGGATTTTTCAGAACATGCATGTTCTAAAAAAATGATTGCATTTGTTGCTATTTACAGACCACCATTTAGGAACTTTCAAAGAAAAAGTGCCTTATTTATTTACTGGCATAATGCAATGACGATGATAAGTAAAACAAAACAGTTGGTTTTCTGTAAGACAGTAAGTACTGTCTTTATATTCCTGTTCCCACATGTGGAATCTTCCAGTATTAAAGTTAACCCTATTAAAGACCAATGCTCTGGAGATATTCCTTACCAAAGCTAGCCACATAATATCCAAATAATGTATTACTAAGCTCTCTTATCAAATTATTTTGTCTGGAGTACAGATACCATCTTATAAACACAAACATAATATTGCCTAGATGTTAGAAAAGTCATATGCTAACACACAACACCAAACAAAACCAACCAACTGGTATATTTACCCATTTATACATTTTACCCAGAAGGTTTTGTAATTCATAAATGAATGAGAAGCTCCCAGAGTTTCCTTTTCTAAAGGCTTTCATGTTAATTGAGTTCGCTCTTAACATTTTCATATATCACATCAAGTATTCGATGAAGTGCCAAAGCACTTTGTTAACAAACTTATTTCCCAGATGTGGCTAAAGCAGGGACAGAAGGCTTGAATGTTCTAACATACCTAACAATTCAATTACAGTTATCTTATGGTGCCATCACATATTTTTCTTCAACAATCAAACAACCTCAGCTGGAAACTCCAAGCAATAACATAAATAAAGGACCATCTGGCAAGAATAATTAAGGAAGGCTGGAAATAAAACATTAATTAGTGCAGCAGTTCAAACGACCTTCAAAGGCCTTATTATGAAGTTATATCCAAAACAGATAATCATTTATTTCATGTTACAGTTACATTTAACTAAGCATGAATAAATAATAATATCATTTTAGGATGCTATTACGTTGTTACTGACTCAAACTCTATTTGAAATAGTCTTATTTTTCTATAACAATAAAATTAGAATACAAAACAATCTACATCAGTTTAGAATGGCAGCCTTGGCTTTCCCGTTTCACATCAGCGAGCCATATGAATCAAGCTTGCTTTGAAATTTACATACTAGAAAGGAACAGAACATTTGCCAGGACAAAATGCGTGCAACTAATTGCCTTTAAATCACTTACATTTTTTTTTCTCCATTCTGGAGGAAAAGAATGGAAGTGTAGAATTACTTGCTTTTTGGTCTATGAAACGAAATGCCATATATTAAGAATTATTAAAATCTCTTCTGTACAGAAATATACACTGTTATCACAAGCTTATGGAAGATATCTTCTTAAATCTTTCAATATTTTTGCTTTTAATGATGATCTTAAGTTGCAGTTAAAAGAAATCAACAGATTTCAACATAACTTATAAATAGATAGTGGTAGTTTCTAATGCCTTTATTATCCCAAAAACAATACAACGGGGAAAAAAAAATATTTCAAAGGTAATATAACCAAGTTGTTCAAAGCAGAAAAAAAGAGCTCAGTACTTTCTCTATTTCTGTACCTTATCCAAACAGCATTTAAAATTTATGCATTAATTATTAACCAAGTTACTTCTGTATATTTTCTGGGTTTGTTCTTTCAGTTGAGTATTATTGGAAAAACATGCTAAGGCAAAGGATTTTAAAGAGGACTATAATTAAAATGCATTAATTATTTTATTATTATACAAAATTATCCCACCAATAAGAACAGAGATTTCTATTATTTGGCGGAGTCACTTTCTCCTTATCCTCTGTCCAAAGGACGTCTAACAACTGAATGAATTATCTTGGAGAACAGCCAGTAGCATGTCCTTTAGTTACAAACCAGACAATGACAAAGCCCCTGAAAGTCTCAGACATCATCTGGATAAGCAGGCACAAGGGATGAAATCTTCCTTAGGGAATCTGCAGACCAGATCCACTGTAGAAAGATCCTTTATTGAAAAAAGACTGCAGGAGTCCTCGATGCCACTGAACACACTGGGGAGCCAGAGGGATATTCGCTGATATGTTATTATGTTGTATGTTTCCACTATTGACTTTTGCCTAACACAACACATTCCCCACACCAAACACAGCAAAGAGTGAAAATGCAATCTTAATGGCAAATCTGAAGTACTGAATTCCAATTTTGTTCTTTTATCTTTCCATAAGTCAGTAACTTACGCCTGCAAACTTCATTAGATATATTGTTGATATGGGACAATGCTGCCTTTTAGATTGAGATATTAAGATGAGATAAGCCAGCATGTGTATTTACCACTGTACTCACAGTTAAGGAGATAAATTATTTCCAGACCCTGCTGTTATTCTGTTTTCAAAATGAGAAAAATATTCCAATATGTGGGTCCATACTTTAGAAAAGAGAAAATAAATTACAAAGCAAAATAGGTGACCTTATGATACCAACCAAACTCTGGCACTGGGTCATGAGAGACTAAACAGTACTGGTGAAATGCCTCAAATATAATGTTCAGACACTAGAAAGACATTGGCTTGCTCAAGCATGTGCAGAGAAGAGGAAAGAAACTGGTGATGGGACTGAGAAAATGGAGTTATGAGGAACAAAGGGAACTGTGATGAGATTCAGAAGGTCAGGTTGTTGGTTGGACTTGATGAACTTGAAGGTCTTTTTTAAAACAGATGATTCTATCATTCTATAATTCTAAACTAAAAATAGCTGATGAGTAACTGATACTGAAAGTGGAATCCAGACAATATTCATCCCCACTAAAACGTGCTGAAAGGAAGGAAGAATGCTCAGATATTTAGGAAATCATGAGAAAGAAGGACCTAAAATTACGTGAAGGTCATAGCAGGAAGGTTTTAGAATTACCCAAGGGATGGTGGGAAGAAATAGCTAGGAAATAAAAGGAAGGTGAAAAGCCACAGAGTAGACTGTAATAACTAAAAGATATAAGAGAGGGAGGTGTGGATTCAACACCTGCACAAACTTTAAATCAACTACAGGTTAGTCAGCTGAGATCAATCTTATAGTGAGACAGGGAATACAGATCCAGACACTGGAGATGTTTTCTCTGCCAGAGAACCTACTTAGTTAACATAAAGCTCTCCAAAGAGCTCTCTTTCCTGTGGTACCTCCAGAAGGGTCTCTCTAGTTAGGATGCTTCAGACATGTGACTATGCACACAGGGAAAGGCAGATGGTTTGGCAATCTGTGCAATGATCAGAATGAGTCTGAGTTTTGAGATCAAGCAAAGGATTATGAACAAGAGAGAGACCAGCACTCTGTTTTTTCCTAGTTTTCAGCCTTGCATTTTTGGGTAAACAATTGCATTGCTGTTTATTATGGGAAAGAAGAAGGAGACTTAGGTGCATGATATTCAGTTTTATGAAAAAAAAATGTCTTTTTTAATCAAACAAAAGCTAGAGTTATATGGAAAACATACATAAGACACAGAAAGAGCAAACATAACCATAAATATGTGGTAATTATTTTTCATAGTGTTTAGTCCTTCCATCCCTTGAGTAGTCTCCTAAAGCACTTAGGACCTGTGAGAGAAATGTCATTAGCTGAGAGTACAGTACAGTTTGTTTCTCCAGTTGTCCTGCTGGCTCTCTCCACGAGTACTAAGAGCATCTGCTTGTGACTTGAGTGGACCATATAGAAGTAAACCTCAAACAGAATGAATATAGCTGCATCACATCTGAAATTTCTGCATCACATCCTGATTGCTTGAGATATGTAACCATTTCTTCTCTTTTTATACACTATGCACAATACTGAAGCTGCATTTGTGATCAGTAGTGTTTCAGACTGCAGAAACACTAAATGAAGGAGTTTCCTGGTGAAGTCTGTTCTGTATCAAGACCAACAAATTGAATGTTGGTACACAAAATAATAAAGATCACTGCAGTCTTCTAGGGGCAGAAGACCCAAAACAATTGCAGGAGTCCAAACTCAATTAGTCTTCTCATTTTGGAAGACTCTTTCAGATGACATGAATAAAAAGTGCCTCAATAATTCTCATCTGTGGTCCAAACTCAATTTGATCAAAAAGTACATTTTTGTACTTTTTGCAAATTCATCAGATATTTGTGTGGTCCTAGCTACGACGTCTCATTTCCTAGCAGTGAAGAAAACTTAAAAAATAAGTTGCAGGATGGTAGCAACGTACTAGACACTAGGTGTGACTGAACCAATGCTGATATCATGCTTTTGCTGAACTGATGAGTACTACTTACAGTCAATCTAACTAGCTTTACAAAATATATGTGTTTATATGAAATATTTTTTGTAAGATGAAAAAAAAAAGGTATATTCTGATTTCCAGTCAGTCTTTACTGAAGGTGTTTTGGTACTTAACTGGTCCTTTTAGTGAAAGAAGTAGAGAGATCCCTTTCTCAGAAAAAAAAAAAAAAATGGGTAAACTGTGAAAGGCAATTCAGATTCCTCTTGAAGCTTCTGACTTTCTTGGAGACATTTGCCAAAGGCAGAAAAGGAGCATATATTATTTTCTTATTGTTTAACAAAATTGTACAGATTATTTTCAAGTGAGATAGGGACTTACAGAGTGAAAGGTTGCTTTTCAAATGTCTCTGACCTAAACAATATAAACAGCTTGAGTATCCATCATTAGCTGGTATAATAGCTCTCTAGGAGATGCAGCTTGAACTGGAGAGCTATACTTTTCAATTAAAGCTAAAAAAAATGTAGGAAAATCAAATAGAGAAGAAAATACTCCCTTAGGGAAGTTCTGTATGAAAAACTACGAAAACAATTTTCACTAATAATAATTTATATTGTCTGGCTCATAGAAGAAAGGGTAATGTCTGAACAACACCTTTTGCCATCCAAGAAAAAACAGAAAGAGAACTGTAAAATTACAGTGAATGAGAATTCTTAGGATTTCTTTAAACAGTAGCATTTTCTGGTAATAAAAGAAGAGTCTTTACATTCCCACACAAGCTGTTTTTATATTTAATCATCTCCAGATCTTTTTCTGTCTTTTAGATTTCAGAGCCATAATTTTACATGCTCAGCCGAATACTCATTCTCTTCATTTCTAGTTACGGCCACCTACTTAGAGTTTTCATGACTGTAAGTATGAGTAACAGTGAAAACAATGTCATCAGTCCACTCCTTTTTTCACTGAGTCATAGAAAAATTACTGATAATTTTAATTTCTGTGTTGCACATTTATCTTCATATCTTCAAAACACAACTTAAAGAATCCTACCAATATAAAAAATATGCCTGAAACTCTGTTTCAGGTGTGCATGTACTTATAACACAATCCAAAGTTGTTATACTCTGAACCACGTAAAATATTTGGAACAAAAATTTTTAATAAACCTGACACATCAGTTGGCTAAATCTTAAAAAGATCAGCAAAACAAACAAAAACACATAATTACTGAGCATAGAATTATGACCAAGCTTACCACAGAAGGGAAGAATAACAGAGCAAGTAAAGTTCTAGAGGAAAAGCTTTGTCTAGTTCCTTGTGACTCTACACAATTCCTAAGAGAAGATCACTCCTCCCTCTAGAATGACTAACTACATTTAGCTTTTCAATGAATGACAATGTCCTATGCATCACTCAACTGAAATTAAATAAGCCCAACAGGAAACAATGGGCTTCCAAAACAGCCACTCAACAATGCACACAGCATGTGACTAGACAATGTAAAACATGTCGTCAATATGATTGTAGTGATTATGCAGTGCAAATCAAAAATAGATCAGACAGACAATTCTTACTTTACTCTCCGGAAAATAAACATCAAGCAGAAATATAAAGCCAATTTTCATTTTCAGTTTGATCACAAAGGTAAACTATAACTTGGAGCATAATAGATATGTGTCCATTTACTTTAGAATTTCTATACCCTGCTGTCAACAGCATATAATGAATGCAAAGGGAATATAGTGTAGTCTAACATTATAACAATAACATAAAAACATACATTCATTCATTTTTCCTAGGCAAAAAAGTAAAATAAAATAAAATAAAATAAAATAAAATAAAATAAAATAAAATAAAATAAAATAAAATAAAATAAAATAAAATGATAGTTTGTAAAAATGCTAACGTAAGCATTCACTCCATTCTGTTACAATAGCATGAACTCAGAAAGAAAATTTTACAACTGGACCTAAAATGTGAAATGAATAAAGATTCCCTAGAGCTGACAGTAATTCTACCAGATATTATACAGATTATCTATGTATTTTCTTGCTTAATACCCATTGGTCAATTAAAGTCATTGCTCCATGATTTTTAGGAGCTATAAAATATGATTTTAACTTCTAAGACAGTGGAAGTCAATCTAAATCCAAACATCTCCACCACCAAGCCTTTGAACCACCCTGTTAACAGGTCACTGCTTAACACGGTTGACTAAATACAAGTATTATTACAGGAACTAATGAACTGCATTTTTGTTGCATGAAATGGAAAAATTTGTACCGGTGAAGTCATTCAGAAAGCAGCAATGATCATTTGACAAAGATAATAGAAGCTGATGGTAATTGTAGCAAACCATATATCAAAAATGTGAATTTGTTAAATACATTTCAATAGCTGAATTGTTTCAATAAATACATACAAAGTTGCTTCTTGTATAACTTTTTTTAGACAAAACAACTATTATGCATTTTTCACACTTCCATTTAATAGCTACTTTTCAAATGTCATTAGCAATGACTTAATACACTCAAGTTGGCATTTGTCAGAGCTGACAATACATTGGAAATGAGAGAAGCAGTGTTCTCCCATCTCTGCCCAGATTTAACCTATGAACTATTGTGTTATCTAACAATACAGGCCTTATTTTCTCCAGCTGTTAAACAGGAACAACACTGGTTTTTTTTTTTTTGTTTTTTTTTTTTTGTGTGTGTGTAGTACTATGACATATTTGTGAGAGAACTGAGGCATACAAAATTCTTGAACATCTGTAGCCGTATGATTTTATAATTTGCTTGAAAAAGAGAATAGCCTCTTTTGTTTAATAGATAGATAAACATGGATACTATATGGTTGCTACAAACTATATATAGTACATGATGAAATCTTTTATTCTAGTTTTTGACCCAAAAATTGTTACAGTGGTCTGATAGAATAATAATAGTGGCATTCCACATTTTAACCTTTACAGCTAGAAAAAGTTGTGCCATGGTTTCACAGAAATATAAAATTAAATGTCAGCAGTTAGCTGTTTCTATTGTTAATGGGCTTATTTTTCTTGTTATCACTGTGAAAGAAAGTGTTTAATTTTAGTATATATTCAAAAGTAGTATTTGAAAGTTTCCTCATCTCTACTCTCTCTTTCTCTCCCCTGCTTCCGTCACATTTTCGCAACATTCATCAGAATCATGTTACAGTTTTAAAACATTTTTGTTACATCCTTTTTAACCCTCCAGGGAAAAAGAAGGACAATTTTTTCTTCTTCTTCTTTTTTTTTTTGTAATAGTATTATAAGTGCTGAAAATTGAACTTCTGGAAGTAAAAATAAACAAATAAAGTTACATTTCTTTTTTTTTTTTTTTTTTCACATTAATTTGAGTTTGAGAGTGTTATCCTGACAGATTTGTCTTAAGTGACAAGTATTACAATGGTCCTAAAAGTATTTATATTGTAAAGTTGGACTTTAGTATCCTCAGTAATAAATCAAAAGGTGGTATCAGTTAAGCAACTGTCAGGATAACTTCATGCATATCAACCTATTCACAGAATATGCTTATAAAATAAATTAACAGAGATGATTGTATTCTGAAATACTGAAAGTTGCATTATAATTGTCTATTACCTTAACATAATACTCACTGCTTATGGTGGTACGCAATTTCTAGATTCCTAGTCCTATGCTATAAGTGAAAATGGTGATTATTCCATTCAAAACCCGAAGGTCTTAACATAAAAATGCAATTTTTGTGGAACAAAATAAATAAGAAAGAATTGTTCACAGTGGAGAATAATATACACAAAATAGCAGATTTTTTTTTTAGTCTGAAAGGGTCATTTATCCCCCAGTGCTAAAAAAATATTCAAGAGAAATTAAATATGCAGAACACAGCCTGAACATACTGAGGAATTTAAAAAAAATTAACTCAAGGGCAGATGCTTAAACAGAATATCATCCATGAACAAATAGTTTGGGACAGGTCCCTCTGAACTGTAAGTATTTTAATTACTGAGACAGCTGATGTTCAAATGAATGTTAGCCACTTTGGCTAGGGTACAATTTCTAAATGTTGTATAAATTTGTTGTGCCTTTTTACACTTATAACCAGCAGTGAACAATGAGGAAATTCTACCAGAAGTAATGTAAAGCAGTCCTCTTACAAAAACCATAACATAAGCCTAGTGAGCATTGTGTCCAATCTGGGGCCAAAAGGCCAAGGTTACTCTCATCTGTATCCCACCATTTATTTATTTATTTTTCCTCCTCGAATACTTTTCATTTTTCTGGCAAAGCTTACTTTTATGAGGAACCACAACAGCTACATTGCCTTCATCAGGTAGATACTATGGCCTAATTTAGAGGGTCAGCTGAGATTTCAGGTTGTCCCTTGTCATCCGAAAACCAGGTAGAACACTCCCTAACTGCAGTGTGGTGTTAAAAAGTGGCATTCCTTTATTCTTCATTATACATACTGGGCAACTTGACAAAAAAAAAGCATATGATCTCAGTATTCAGGTTCTACACTTTAACACACACCAAGCAAAGTTAAAATGGAAAGTTTTAGTATCAGTACTCATTGATTCCTTTTGTTAAACTAAAATATTGGTCCTTAAACTAATATACTGATCACTATTGCTAAACAAACCAGCCTATGTCACCTCATGTAGACATGCTGCAGCATCAACTGGTTTTGCTCACAAAGGGCAAATACCCACTCAGGCCCTGGTGGCTTTTGAAAGGTTGTAAGATTCTTCTCCTGTCCAGAAACAATATTGTTCTAAATTTCAGTAAAATGTTCCTCACCTGCAGACACTGCATTACCTTAAGTGCTGAAACAATAACCATGGACACACTTAAAAATAATCACATCATAAACTCTGGACATCTTCTGCCATGGGCAGGCAGTCATTCACTCATAAATCAAAATTGGTCACAAAAGAGAATGCAGCAAGCAGAGCTGGCATAGCAATCTTGCACATGTATGTCTTACAGATGGTTACTAGCTTAGTCTATTGTGATAGCCTCAGATTTCAACAGCAACAAGAGGGAAAGAGAAAGAAATCACTTTCTGATCTCGCGTGTGACACCATGATCTCACTCTAGAATGTGATTTGTCAGTTCACTAATTTAAATAAAATCCATTTCCAAAGAGCTTACACTTTTCTGAGATCTCAGAATATTTTATTTTTAGCCCTCTTCTACATGTGAGTCCTAAGGACACATTCATGCTTAGATCAAATTTCTTTAAAATACTTTAAAAAATATTTTTATGACAAAAATTTTTTCTACATTCAGCCGAAAAAAACCCACAAAAAACAAAAAACAGGCACATATTCAGAAAGCCCACTGCAGCATTTGTAAATGTGTAACTTGGCATGATTATTCCCTCTGGCCAAACAAGTTAATGGATTCTTTCACATTAAGAAAGGTACATGGACATTGTGGAACCTTAGAAAGAATTCTGTAATGACCTAAATCTGCTAGTCTATAAATGACCCTAGAATTTCAAATTCACTCATAATTCTTCACATCCACTTTGCAAAACTTTTTTTCAGAGTAGAGTAGTAGCCATATGCTTGCCTACCTCACCACATTTCCTGCTGGGATTAAGTCACTTATTCTTCGCTAGTACTGTACATTAATTACGTCCAAATATTAAACCAGCGTGGGTTCAGATCTCTTAAGTAGATGTGACTTTATACATAAGAGAATGGAATTTTGATGCATGTTTGTTGCATCATTTGTCTGCATCAGAATGGGATGCAGTGTATTATCATAACATAGAACAACTAATTTTACCAGAAACACCAAAATAAATAAATAAATAAAATTTGAAGGAATAATTATAAATCTATAAATGCTTAATTTATTAAAATAATGGGGATAATCACTATAAACTAATGTAAGTAACTCTGTGAATCTGCAAATCTGAAATTTAGTTAGTGCTAGTACTTTTTGTAACTAATTTTATGAATGAAAGTAAAGGTAAAACATAAAACTTGCAAACATTTTCATGGATAATGTATGAAATTGCAATCTTGTATAGTCTGAATTTTAATTAGCAGTCTTTATCTACTTTTACTGAACTCTTTCATATATGCTTATTTCTCATCACAAATAAGTGGCTTTATATTCTTCATAATTTCACCATTCTCGAACTGTTAGTTTTTGCCATAATTAACACTTCAGTCAAGGTTATTTTTTTTTTCCTAGACTACATATATTTCATATAAAATGTATCATTTTTTTTTCTAAGTATTGAAATTCTTTGTTTTCCCTTATGTTAGGTACAATGTCACTATTTTTATAGCTAAATTTGATCTTGTACTCCAACACTTCGGAGATAAACTTGAAATTGGGAAACAAGATATTAGTATTATGACCTTTGCCAATTTCATGAGAAAAAAATCTGTGATCATTTAACATAAGACTATTTTAACACCAATAGGAAGAAAGACAAGAATTATGCAAGAATTTTGAGCAGCACACATTCAGAACTTCAAGAGTGCTTTGAAGTGTTTGGGGTTTTCTAATGTATGGGTCTATATTAACCCTTGGTTTTTATTACCTATACTTAGCAGTAGAATACTGGTACAGAATGTCGTGACTCCTTCAAGTCACGAAACTCCTTTTTTATCAAATATAATTTCACAAAACAAAAAAAAAGCAACTACTTCATTTGACCGTTACAATTAATATTTTCTTTTCTCTTCCACCCAACGCCCTCTTTCCAGACAAGTGCTCCTGGAGACTCTCAAATATATACACTGTATCAGTGTTGAGTAACATTTCTGTTAACCCATGAATTCTTTCAGGTCTTCAAAGTCAAACATATAATGTAAGTACCTGGTAGAATTTTGAAATATTGGTATAGGCAAATAACACCAATATTTTCTTTCTTCAAGGCATGAAATGTAAGCCTTGAAGCATATAATATTGAGTGTAGAAGCATATAATATTGAGTGTAGAACACTGTAATTATGAACTATATATTAGAAACAAAATTATTTTTGTGATCTCTTATTAATCCTCTTTCTTGTGTTACTCACTTTATATTAGTCTGCTTATTTAGCAGCTCAATCTCATGGACAATTTAACAATACTCACAGAGGTATACAAATGTCCAACTCACTATCAGTTCCACCTTATTAAACTCTTCTTTCGTTGTTTTGTTGCATCCTGCATTACACACACAGTCAATAGTCTCCTCGATACTGCTACCCTTCTGAATACATTTGAAAAATAAAGTCTCAAACTTGATAAGCTTCATTATAAAGTTAACTCTTTCAGATTTGCTCCTGTAAATGTAAACAAAAGTATCAGTTTTTCCAATTAGAGTTCCCATTTTCTGCGCTTAATTCGTTTCTCCAGCGATTTAAAAATTGCAACACTAAAGATCTTGAAATTACTGCTGTCACTTCAGATGCTGTCAGAGGTTATGATAATATGCAAACTCCTTCCTAGCATCAATTACAAGGATATCATTTGTACTTCTATGGAGGCAGTAATATTTCTTTCCATATTACTTCTTAAAATTGATAACATTCACTATCTTTGCAACCACCGTGACAGGAAAGTGAGTTTGAAAACCATGTCATGATAGAACAACAGTAACATAATCATTGATTATTTCCAAAGGTAACAGCAGACAGAGACTAGAGAAGATAACTTTTGTTTTCTTCCAGGAAAATAATAATTTCTTTTAGTTAATGCCAGCTCTATGGCAGACAAAGTCGTATTATTGCATACTGATTTTGGCATGTTACATTTATTTTTTTTAATTAAGAAACTCAGAATAAACTAGACCTACGTATACATCTGAGAATGTGATTTCAAGTGAATTGTATCTTTGGCCATCAAATAAATCCTTTAAAAACAAAACAAAACAAAAACAAAACACAGGGAACCTAAAAACCAAGAATCTTTAAAGCTACTTTCTCTTTTTTATAATGACATATGGAGTTGCTTGTTTATACTAAAATCAAAACTATACCTTAATTTCTGATATTATTTATTTCAATTACCTGACTTTCTAAAACAGGGACTGCCCAGAGAAGTGGTAAAATGAAGTTCTCTGTAAATTACCCTATATTCCCCTCATTTGTACATCAGATGAGTGATCTGAAATTTGTCTCATTTTTTGTGATCGCGGCATACATCAGTGACAGGTCATGCCTCTTTGCAGTAGAGACCTTTAAGTGATACTAAATGAAACTATTATATACATACCATATTTCAAGTGACTGCCAACATTAATGCATTGTTTCAGTAATAACCATGAATCTACTGTGACATATTTGGGCTATTTCTCTCTGTGGTTATAATAAACTTTTGTCCAAGAGCATTTAAGTACGTAGCACTCATTATCCTTGTTGTGTGACCTAGAAGGGTCCTTGACAATAAAAATTCTGACATAGAAGTTCACAGTTCAAATCTGCCTTTCAAACTGTCCCTTGAGACTACTTGTACAGATCCCAAGTCTTTCTTGACAGCTGTGTTGAGGTCTCCTGATTATAAATTCCCATCTTCTAATCTTTTCAGTGGAAAGGGCAGCTGAAAGTAAAGGCAAGCTAATTACAGCATATGATACAGATGCTAGCAAATGCTTTAAAAGATTTCCTATCTATGCTTTAAAATAATAAAAAAAATCAATTTGGTGGTAATAATTTCACTGTAAATCTCCAATTGTTCAAGAGGTCCTAAACTCCACAGGAGAAAAAAAATATGTTCATGAGATGCAGGGCTCAGTAATTGCCATTGCATGCCAGGTTTCATGTTACACCACTGAAAATTAGACTTTTTACACACACAACCTGGTGGCAAATACATACTTCAATCACTGAAAGATCAGCTCATACTAAAGACAATCTACTTCTATTTGCTAATATTTTTCTAGCTATATGGCTGAAGAAGTTTGCAATGTTTAAAATAGATTAGACTACAGAGTGGTACAATCAGGCAGAACAAAAGAAAAATCCCATCTTGTATTGACTATAAATATAATGGCACAATACTTTATTGGGCATGGAAAGTGGATACAAACTAATTGTAGTTATTTGGCACCTGCAATTATTTTCAAGTAATCCATGACAACTGTAATACAGGCCTGTCAGCAGTTGTCCTAACTTGTGATGAGCCATACTAGATGTCACAAACTAAGAAAATGGAAGAACAGAATATGTGCATAAAATAATGTTGTATATTTCCAGAGAAAGCAATATTCTAATGCCTAAATAAAGGCAAAACCAATGGTTCACCAAGAAACCAGTATGACGATCCCAGTTGACTTGATCCACAACATACTTTAAATAATTGTCCCCACTAGTCTATGCATCAACTACATAGCACTTATTTAGCAATAGAGAAACTCTGAAACTTTCCAGAAGTTATATTTGCCTGAACGGGATCTTGCTAAATGATTCCTTCCCACATTAAAGAGCTCACGTAACAAGTGGCAGTTTTCTCCCTTATGTGGAAATAAGCTCTAATCAGATCTCATAACCTTCATTCTCCTAACGACACTGTAACCTTCAATTTCTGGATATGCGTTTTATCAAACCTCAAATTCTTATTTATCTTCTGTTGATCCTTTTACAATTACTCAAGCACAGATATTTCAAATAAACATTTAAGGAAAGGAGAAAGCGTGGAAAATACATTAACAAGTTGTAATAAAAGGCATTTGAAAACTAATATATGCTATTGGTACATATATCTAAATGATTAACAGCTTTGCTGCAAGACGCCAGTTTCTGGATCTAATATTGTACACCCTCAGTTCACGCCCATATATGGTTTTCTGTTTTAAAGTCAAATAGCAAAAAGCATAGCAGACATTGGGTTGCTTTTCACTAAGCATGAAAAATATCAAGGATAATGGCAAAATTTAGCAGGACTTAAAAATATACCTTAAACAAATCTCCATAATCTCTGCAGCACACTTTTAATTGATTCAGAAACTTCTGTTGCCGACATCAGCTGGTGTGTAGGTGAACTAACATACATTGCAACCCATAGAAAGAGTACATCAAGATCAGTAAATCTTACAACCTTTTCAGGTCTCAATAGGCAACCATGCATCTGTCTATGACATGAGCAAGAAATATATACTGTTTTTGTTCCCTCAGATCTGTTAGAAGCTGAAGTCTCCTACACATCACTGCACTGAGTTTAGAGAGCTGTATGAGAAGTCAAAAACTGTAGCAAGTAAGAGCACATTTTATTGTCCTTGTCCCATGTGAGTGCCCAGAAAACAAACTGATCAAGCAACCTACTGACTTTTTGAGGCTCTAGTAGGCTTTCTAAAATAGCACATGCACTAGGCTATAAATCAAGTCTCATTCTGGTCCCACTTCTCCGCTTTTATACTCAATATATTTTTAAAACAAACAAACAGAATGAGAAAAAAATAGTGACTTCATCTAAAGTCTTGCAGTACAAGACAAAGGAAAGATGATGAACAAAGACATCAGAAGAGCCACAACCCTCCACTGACCTTATGAAGTTCAGCACCTGGCAGCATCACTCAGTGAGCTTCTATCATAGGGACACACGATGCCTGCTACTGTGCTAGTTCTTTTCAGGTTTAAGGAGATGCAGCACAGAAACTTGGTGACCACTGATACTGCTGTGTTATGAATCATATTCCCCAATGATAAGATGTATGTTCCTCAGAAAATACACAGCTCACTGTGATTTAAAAATATTTTTTTTCGTAACAATTTGCTTTCAGATTTTCAAAACTACTTTTTATCGGAAACTGTTTTGTATAAGGGATATCTTCTACTGTGTGATTTGGATAGCTTTTTTTTTTTCCCCAAAAGAAAAAACTATTCAAATTTGCAGAGCAGTAGTTCTTCAATAAGAAATTGACATATTTGTATGTATTCATTTATAATAGTAAAAAAAATAAAATAAAAAATTCAAAAGCAGCCTCTCTGAGAATTGAAACGCCTCAATAAGCCATTACTAATGCAATTAGTCATACCTCCTTTATCGCCCTTTGATTTCAAGGGAACAGTGTTGGAGACAGAGAACTTCAGGACAACAGAGCTGTAACAGAGCTTCCGTATGAGTGAGCATTTTTATTAAATAATTAGCAACTGGAAAACTAGCACATGCAAATATTCTAATGGAATGACTTTAAACACAAGCATGTTAAATGGTATTCGCAAAATAAGTCAAGAGCATCTGAGGTGTTAAAGCCCTAAAATTGCCTATTTTAGCAAAAAAGAATAAAACTAATAAGATAGTTGTATATTATTCTTATATGCTTGTAATAATCCTTTAGCTAGCAAGTTTAAATTTTTATAAGGTGTTAAAAAAAATTGCCAGAAAAAGTATTAACCAAAGGTACTCCTTCAGTTATATCTTCAAATACCAGCAGGACTAATCCTCAGGTAAAATAGCAAAAGCTTAGTGCTATCATATTTAATTTCAAAGGATTTGAACAAAGAAATAATTTCAGATGATTAAATCAGCTAATTTTGAAAACCGTAGGAAAAAAAATACAATGTTATAGAAGTTTGCTGTACTTCACATGAATACCCAGGAATATTTACATAAAATTATGGACATATTGCAGAAGTCGGCTTGCATTCTGGAACCCAAGAATTAATAAGTGAGCTGTTGAACACTACAGATGAGTTCCTTTGTACTGACCTTGAACAAGGAGTCATTGTGAAATATCATCACTGTATTTATACCGTTAGTAGTGTAGGAAGACTATGTCCCTCACACTTCATCATGCATCACTGAACTGTAACAAACTCTGACAGGTATAGAGCATCTCTCTAAATATTATGACACTCTGCTAGTGACAGCTGGAAAAGAAAAGCTGGACACAACCACAGTTCTCACATTTACTGGAAAAGATGAAGTGCCATCCATAGATACTATAGTTCAGGAAATACTAATAAATTATAACATTTTTAAGTATCTTATTTCCTGAAAATTTTAAATGAAGAAAAGCTTTAGTTACAATGAATATAGTGCTCTGTATTCAAGCTCTTTCTTCAAATACATATGCTCTGAGGTACGCGGTTACCTACTCATCCATACTTCAACAGAAAGACATTTCTGCCTGAGAACCCAAAGAAATTCTTTAGTCTGTCGCCAAATTAATGGGAAAAGCTTCCACATTGTAACTTTTCTTACAGCTGCCAGGTATGTACTCTAAGTATGCACTGAAATCAGTATTCTTTAGTAGCTGCTTCTTGTTCTGCATAGCAAAATACAGACCATTTTCTTCATAAAGAATGATTAAATCTAAAAAGGATTATAAATTCACAATATGATTCAGAAAACAAGAACTCAATGTAGCTATACAATATAATATTAGTTGCTCCAAGAATAAACTAGCACTCTGGAGCAAACCAAATTTTTAATCCCTATAAAGTGAGAAATAAGAACACAAAAGACTGAGTTTGTTTTTGCTCTTTGGTTTAAAAAAATTGTACATGTATGTAGATATAAATATATTATTCAAAACTCATGATAATTATGAGCACATTGCTGCTTTAACTGATCTTTGCAGAATTACAGCCAGTTTGGTTGTTTAATCTTAAGTCTTTCATATAAAAAAAGATTAATCTTAAATGGTGTGTGTGTGACTACAATAAGTTTTGTTATATCTTGTCTAAAATGCTTTCTTGTAATTCATACCATATTTTGCCAAAAGTTTATATGCAAGTTTATTTTACTAAGAACTTCCACCCAAAATAAATAAATAAATAAAATAATGGATGTGATTCCTTATACTTCATGAAATACTTCAAAAAGTTTAAATTAGATTGCTTTGGTTGTTTCTTTGAGAAAGAATGCCTATAAAATGCATATTTTCAGAATATTTCAATTCTGTTTTTTGGCTCACTCTTTGTAGTCATAGAAGTTGAAGCTAAATGCTTCAGACTTGAATCCGACTTACAGACCTCGCCAAGAATGGTAGAACAGCTCACCTTTAAAGAGTCTGGGGTTTATTAACTTAAGAATATTTTCAGGCAACATGCCAGAATATGTTGACAGCTCTCTTCATACCACTTGGGGTATGTGACGCTTTTACTCATATCTTTTTAAATGTTGAGCTGGGTATAGGAAAATAAAAAATGGGACGGTTCATTTGATATCTTTGTCAAAAAATATGTCTTAAGGGATGTTTGTTAGAAATACTTCCTCTCAATTTTCTTGTACATCCATTGTATTTCATCTGTTCTTTCCTCCTGTTCCCTTTTTCCTCTAAGCCTTTTAATTTCTTGTCAAACTAAATAGAAAGAAAAACACACAAACAAACCACATAGTAATAAAGTAACGGAGAGAAGAAAAAAGTACAGATGTGAGACAGATGACCATACCTACACTAAATTAAGTTCATCCAAGCTCTACTTTTCTTTAAGCTTTTAATGTTAAGTTTAAAAATCCTAACACAGGGTTTTCACTTCTGTTCAGGATCCACCAAGTTGAACAAATAGCGATTGTTTTAAGTGGAGGAGAAGCAGAAAGTAGAATAGTGAACAGTGAACAAGTGGAGAAGAATAGGAGGAAGTAAAAGAGCATAATAGAGATGGCACACTGGGAAAGAACAAGCCTCAGTTGATAGCACTCAGCTAAACTTACTCACCGTATATAATTATTACAATCAGAACTCTATGTCTTCTTCTGTAAAATGATATGATATGTATCCTATCTACTGCTGTAAAGTGCTTTGAGTCTTATGGTTTAATGCTCCTAAAGGAGCGTTAATCACTGAGTCGCAAAAGATGATGAATTATACACCAGCCAGTTAAAACAGCTTGAATTTCAATTGCTTGTTTATCTTTTGGTGGATTAAACACTAAATGAAGAAGTTAGAAACATGTTGACTGAATTCATAATAATACAGCAAACAGCAGCAGAATGTCAACAGAGTTGAGGTTTTTTTCAGATCCCACACAATAAATCTGCAAGCTTGTCTGCTTGGGTTGTAACAATGTTCTCCGTAATTAGAAGAGCGCATTCTCTTTAAGCAGATGGAACAGAGATTAATGATATTTGAAACTGCCATATTAGAGGCAGTTTTATAGTGACCAGTTCATTTCTTCACTAAGTGCATTAGAAAATGGACACTGATGACAGATGATCTGAGATTCATTTGAAAGCTGCAGCTAGTGCTGTGTATTGCTGCTTTTTACTTCAGACAAGAAGCCATCACAAGGGGAGAACATTCTGAGTCTTAAATGAATTTAGCATACTATTATGGTAAATACAAAAACACTTCATCATCTTTTGAGGCTTTTCAAAAATCCAACATCTTAAAATTGATCTAGAGATACTTAACAGCACTTTTCAGTCAATTTCCTTTACTTCAGTTTTCAGTATTTACATCTGATGAAGATGCAACAGTAATTTTGCAAACTATATTGATTGCAATTTCATGTTATATTTCACTCAAAGTAAGATAAATGAAAAACAACAACATTTTTCTTTTGTTTAATTTGCCCCTACATCCATGTTAGAAATATTTGACTACTGCATATCAAATTCACATCCCTCAGTACTGAAACTTTCTGAAAGGCAAGATCTTTATGTCGTTAAAGCTATGGTTGATACTACCCTTGTAGTTAATGGTCTGTTAGATACT
Organism: Odontophorus gujanensis; assembly: GCA_013399175.1. NCBI lineage: Eukaryota > Metazoa > Chordata > Aves > Galliformes > Odontophoridae > Odontophorus > Odontophorus gujanensis. The sequence continues at coordinate 178,505 of VXAB01012692.1, read as the reverse complement.
CTTTTATGTCCCTATTTTAAAGGCTTTATAACTTCAGGACAAAATTCTTCACAATCTGAAGCTAAGCATATAGAATAGCAGTCCAGGAAGAATTTTATGAGGCACATAGTCAAGCCTTCTATGAAACAAATTTTTAAATAAAGACTTCTTTTTGTGCTCATAGCTAAAATCAAAGATTAAAAAGAATTTTAGTGGCAGCTATCTGTAATAACTTTTTCACAGTAAAATGACTTTAATATAATAAAAAAAATTACACTGCTGAATAAAAAAGGAAAATCATTTTTGCTACAAAGAACTCAGTGTATATTGATCTTCACTGTTACCACTTCATTAAATGTTACAACAGAGGTGAAAATCGCAATAATAAATAAATAAATAAATAATTACAGTTTATGTCCCAAATAATTTCTAACTGAAAAGAGACACAACCTTGACGCACACTTGTAGAAATGCCCAAAAGCAGAGTAATACTGGTCTGAAGGCTCCTAAAGTGGTAATGATTCCCAGTCCAACTGTGCTCATCCAGTGCAGGTACCACATGTGCCATCCATGACCCACCCCTGCTGCTGAGAAGCCCCTCTAGCTGTTCCTCACATACATCAACAGATTTATTATCTCCAGTTGAAATGACATTTCAAATTGTAAATAAAACCAATTGAACCCAGGTTTGTATAAAATACGCTTATTAAGGCAGCAATCCCAAAAGAAAGTAAATACCTATCTAGACCTACAGAAACTAATAAAATAGCACGTTAGTAATCTTATATATATTTATATATCTCTGTGTGGCCAAGAACAAAGTGCTTAGGACAAACTGCAAAACTTTCCAGTAATGTAAGCTGAATGTTTTTATCCATACATATATACACACACTAACAGAGTACCACCAGTTCTTGTTAAAAGAAAAAGCTTTTCACAGTAATTTGAACTTTTTCTTAACCCTTACTCTGATCACCAACATCGACTCAGTATATAAAGCATTTGTCAACACACCAATTTTACCACAGGGATGCAAACATCTCAAAAGTACTCCAACTTTTTGCAAAATAAAACAATGCATTGTAAGATAGTAGGTCGTTTGATTCAAATGCTTATAAACTTCGATGTCATGATGGAAAGTGTCTTATTATTATTTTAATGGCTGAAATAAGAAATATTTATCAAATATCCTGACATTTTGAATTACACAATGCAAGTGTGCATTGTAATTAAAGAGTCCAACTTAAATAATCAGCTAGCTGATATACCCATAATCATAGCCTATTCAAAGAGTTTATTTTCATTGGATAGGATTTAGTGCTCACTGAGGTGATAAAGCATACAGAATCAGGACTTTTGCACAGGAGTTTCAATGGGACACAAGGATGTCCCTCTTTGTTTTGTTGTGGAATTATGAGTCTTAGCTATATTTCTCAGTATTTTGTTGTACTGAAGCCTTAGAATACTCCAAGTCTCTACTAAACTTTTCTGTCATCATAGGCACAGAACTACATCTCTGGAAACAGTAACAGCAGCTATTACTGCCATCCCTTTGGTTTAGAAGACAGAAGTCTTCCAGCAGCAGGCAAGGAGTTCTGTCAACTCTGGCAGCTCTGGCAATAACTGCTATTGATTACTTTGTCCACTTTTTGCCCCTTGTACTGAAGAGATCCCATTTCTCTTACCTTACAAAACAGAATGCTTTGGTTGCACAGTATCCGCTTCTGGCAATGCTAGGCTTACAGCCTCAATTTCCAGTAGAGCAGGTCCAAATTTTATTGACTTCCAACCAGAACAAGCATTCATAATTTATGAAATTGTATTTAAAGCACTTGAATCACGACACAGCTAGTCCCATTTTGTTCTAGTCAGAGTCTTCCTAAAAGATGCAAGGACAAGCACAGTAATGTATATGTAAAAGAAAAAAAATCAAGTTGTTCAGTTAATATGAGTTCAGGAATTCACAGAGATGCTGACTTAGAGACTTTTTGTGGATGTTGTTAATTTTCAGCTGACAAGCAGCCTTGAAACTTGGAGTGGCAAATGTCTAAGAAGCAATATTTCTCTGTGTAGGTTTAATGGGCATCAAAAGCTCTGCTTTGACACCTTTTGGAGACCTGAGCCCCTCTATAGGAAAATGAAATTAATCACGAACCCATTTAGACCTCAGCATAAGCTTTAATGGTTTCATTATCTTACCATATAAAGCTTCCCTTCTTTCACTGCACCTCTATCTATCCCTTTAGCTGTTTTTCTTCATACAACAAAAATGATTAGCCTACAGTATTTTCTTCTTCTCATGAAGATAGATATTTTTTTCCTCGTTAGAAAACATTGTTTGTTATAACCACCAGACCATTGCTTTCAAGTATTTTCAATGAAGTCCAAATCATGCCTGGAAAGTCTATCAGACTATCCATTGCTACACACACAACGCAGATCTGAATGTTTCTGAGCTCTTGGATTCAAATACCTTTAATCCAATATCATAAAATTCCACCAGGTTCTTAGGTGGAGAGAGGAAAACATTTCTTGCTGGCTGCCCCCGAGAAATAAGTGGAAGCAGGAGAGAAGAAAGATACTCCTAAGAGACTTTTTAGCAGTTTTCTTCAATATTCCCTACAGCTTTTCAGCTTTCCTCAAGCCCACAGGGCTTCCAACATCACATTCAGCTCCACTTACTACAAATAACACCCCCCAGGATACTCTCTTCTCATAATTTTTGTGTTCCCTACCACTTCAGCTGGGAAAAAGGTACATACTGCCACTAATCTGTGACTGCCCTGTGCAGCTGGTGCTGAGGTTATGCTGACGGTTTGCTAACATGTCCCCAGACTGGGTGCCTGGTTAGTGTACTGTTCAGCTGAATGCTCAAACACCTTGCCTTTGCTCTCACAAACTGGGGTCTCTCTCCTCAAAAAAGTTGTCAGGTTTCCCAAGAATTGTTAGAAATTGAGCACTTTTGGACTTTCTAATCTAAGTTAGCAGGTTGCAGATGGAGGTTGAGTTTGGAAATTACTACTGAGAGTCAGCAGAGCATTTGCCCAGGGGTATTTTTTCAGGCCAGTAAGCTAAAAGGTGATGCTAGAAGCAGTGGAATTGCTTTCAAGGAAGGAAAGTGAGCATGGCAATGAATTGTTTTTCAATACTGTGATAAAGAAAGTGCCAGCTTTCTCCCTTTATATTGCATTCAGACTGCTCAGCTGAGAAGTGAACTGAGCAATGGATGGCAAGCTGCTCTAATAGAAGCCTCACACTGTGCAAACACCACTGTTACTTTTTTGATGTTTCAGTTGTCTATCCAAATAAAATCATCCTGAGTGAATGTGCATGAGAAACCATATGGTATGTAAATCAGGAGCTGGAGGCTTATGCTACACAAACTTCTCTCTCTCACCTTTTCTTTCTTCCTTCCTAAGCTGACCTTAAACATACTTGGATACAAAAGCTGTTTATCAACTATGTGCTTATAAAAAAGGAATAATAACATCTAGTCCAATTAGGATCTTTTTTTTTTTTTTCTTTAAGTGATAATTAACCTAAATAATGCTTCAAGCCTTTTCAACCTTATTTGTGTTTTCATAGGATGGAGGAATTATATATGTAATCAATACAGAATATTTTTTAAAGAACTATAGAAGGTACAGCTCATCCAAGTAATAGAGACATACCTCAGTTATCTTTGAAATTATTAACTTGGTTTTCCACAGCAACTATTGGTCAGCAACTTGGAAATGATGTAAGCTGAAATTGCTTGTTCGTATTCAGGTAAATGCTTTTTTAGCTATCCCTAGTGAGTATCAGAAAGCAGCACTTCAGCTTAAAAACTTTGATTATTCACATATCAAAAAAACCTTGCATGGGTTTCAGAAGGAAAAAGGCACAGGGTGTCTGTAACAATATTCATCATAAAGGATCTTATTAATAACTTGGAGTGTCAAAACGAGAATTGTTACGTTATACCTGGGGATATAGCCTCAGGATAGGAATGATGAAAAACTTAAGCAACCTAATGAATTAATGACTAACTCATGCTCTTTTTTACATGAAATGATAACATGTAACATGGTCTTAGGTGACCACACTATGTAGAGCTTAATTACACCATTATACTTTCAAGACACCTGAGAATGTCCAAATATGCATTTTAGCTTTCAAAACAGAGACGATTCATACCCCAGTGAAGTATGTCAATACAAGCAATACCTTTCAACATAACTATGTTCCACATTAACTATGTGAATTAGAAATGTATCACTAAATTGTTAAAATAAATAAACATATGAAAAACATGATGAATCTGCTAAAAGAAATTCTGTCTCATGAATGTCAGCTCTGGAAAACACTGCCTAATCTAATGTTACTAGCAAGCCAGAAAAGATCTTGCTTAGGTTTACATCTTGGTGATTCATTTTGTGGAAGGAAAAATAATTGATTCTGCTCTTTCACAGAAAAGCAGTATGTGCAGTGTCATCAGTACGTCAACAATTTACAATTGTTTTACTGCACAAAGAATCTTCAAATCAATTCCAAAGGCTGTACATTTGAAAAGCAGCCAGCTGGTTATTCAGAACCTTGAATGTGATTGCCTTTATGTTACAAAGCAAGCAGATAGACAACTAAACATAAAGAGAACATTTATACCAGCTAATTAGGAAATGCCATTGTCATGCTAAACAAAAATTATTTTCACACACTTGGACACTGCTGTCCTTAGCAGATCCACCTCACAGTTAAATATTTCTTTTGCAAATAAGATACAAATTTCCATTCTCCTTTTAACATATTTGTTTGCTGAAAATTATCTGGCTTTCAGATGACTATCTAAACATGTCACAACAGGCAACATAAGGCAACAAAATTCTTATTTTCCTCAAACGCTGTAATAAGACATTTGCTCAAGTCTGGCAAAAGATTCAGAGCTATGTTTTGCTCTGCAAAATATGTTCATGGTACAGTTCAGCCTCATGAAAAGAAAACAACTCTGTTTCAAATCAGTAGACCCAAGTCAGCATGGGGTTACACCAAAAGTAATAAGATGTGTCTCTTACTGCAGTTGTCTCATCTCCAGCATTCATGATAACTCGTTTACTAAGAGCACTGAACAAAGCAGGATAGATATTTAATATTTTTTATCCCTTCTTGGAAAATCTTGAGTGAGTGAGGATGCTGCCAGAGAGCAAGCATCACACACTCTACAAGAGTACTACAAGGGACCAGGTTTACGTTCCGAGCTAAGAACATCTGAGTTCACATTTTACATCAGAGGGCCTTGCGTGTGGCTTTGCAGTACTGGTACTGAAGCGTTGCCATCGCTAACTGGGACTTAAGACTGCCTGTAAATGTGCTCTACCGACTTATAATCTGTAGGGGACAAGTCATATTGCTAGGATATGCTGATATCCTAGTCAGCACAATTTGTCTTCTGCTGACCATAAAGAAAACGTTTTCATGGAGCAGGTAACAAGGTTCTATTGTGATCTCTATTGATATACCTTACTCAGAAAACACATCATCTCAAAAGTAAGTTTGTATAAATTGCTTCTGAAGATCATTTGGAAGACTGTCATAAATGCAGACTGGATCAAACAAAAACTAATTGTCCGCCACAACAACAATGTTCTGTTTGTCTCCTTTAAAACTATATTGATATTTTACAGAATGTTTCATCCTTCTAAAAAGACAAAAGCATTAATGATTTCAACAGATATTCAAAGTTCTTCATAAAATATAATCAAGCATGCTGTGTTTTATATGAAAAGCTGAAGAATTTCAGAAGAATTGATTTTTTCCATATTTACAGTAATCTAGTTATTTTCACCATCAATAGATTATCCACCATATAAATGCAATCTTTAGTTACTTGACAGGAACAGATTTCTTTGTTCTGTAAGTACAGTAGAAACAAAGGCTATCCGATAAGTACCACTGAAATTGTAAGAATATAGCATATACTGAAACAAAGAAAATGCTGTTGAAAAAAAGAAAAACAACAGATCTTTGTCAACCTTTAGTCAACAAATTGTTACTAAATTACGCTTTCATTTTGCATTATATAGAGTTGTTAGGAAAAAAACGTACATCGAAACTAAAGAAGCATAAGCACAGAAATTAAGAATGTAATTTAAGCAAAGTATTCAGATAGCAAATTTCATGTTTTTCATGTGAAAATAGGTAAAAAAAAACTCAGAGATCTAGTGTCAGAGCATTAAGATGGGGTAAAAAGAGAGTGGAAATGCAGGCATGATTGGGATCGTGATAAGCTCCAAGTGGCTCTGATGATACAAGCTTGTTTAACACGAAGAACAGAAGTGCAATTCATATGCCTGAATAAGCCAGCTAATCTTGTTAGGATATGCATTCATGTAAAATTAGTCTCTGCATCTCTGCCTGAAAGAAGCACTTAGACCTTTTTAATTTTTATAGCCTATGGCAGTATACGATTATAATCATTTAGCAATCAGACTCTTTGCTATTCAGATCTGTTCTTAAGGCTGCTGCAGTCCCCACTTCCAACTCAACAATGGCCAAAGTGAACTCATTTGTTTTGACTCCCTATGCGCTACGTATCGCATTATAAGAATGCAGTTCTGTGTTAAAGCTTCCTGACAGAGATCTAAAACACACGCTGCGTCAGCTACAATTCTGTCCATCACATAAAACAACCTGATAAACAGTGGCAATGTAGAAAGCCTGCTGCCTGAAGTTGCAACGCGATCACATAATTATTGACCATATTCTCTTGACCTTTCCATCGCTAGTTCAGGGCCCCATCTTATGATTATTCAATGGTTCTGTTAAAAAGACTTCAGTACAAATTACACATTTTAAATAAAAACATTTATTCAAGAGCAGCACGTGTCACAGTAGCTTAAAATAAAATCTATCTGGGGAATCTAAGTGTTTATTACTACGGTAGCTGTGCTGCTGGGCTTCTGGAGATTATCTGGCCCATGAGAGTACAGCAATGGGGTGGAAAAAAAGTAAGCAGCTGAATAAGCAAAATATTCCTGAAAGTTTCAGAGCAACTTAAAACTAGCCATAGTGGAAGAAACAAAAATCTCGCAAAATTGCATTAAACTGGGTTTACTTTGAATACTTGCAGATACAAAGTAAATTATACCAGCCATTGGAACAGAGAACACTTCCTAACTGGGATCTAATTATAAATAGAAATCTATTACTCCAAGTGTTGTAAGTACCTTTTGTATACTCATTGTGGATACAAATACAAAGGTACAAATAATTAGGATTAGGAGGTAAGTGCCTCTACTGAATTTAAATGAACATATTAATATAGATTCTAAACTTATACACAATCTCTGTATTAAAAAGCAGAGAGACAGATGGGTATGTCTCATAGCAATGATTGCAATGAAAAGATGGGACAATCCACACGCACACAGAAGTCAGATGAAAAGACTTCTCAGTGAATCCAGGAGGTCAATATTCCAACACAATTGAACAATATGAATTGTTTATTGAATATCTACACTTTCATTGCCCACCTCCACTGTACTGAATCACATTTCTTTATCCATTACTCCTGTTTAAGCAGGCACATATGAAGCATCATAGTCAACCTGTGCCAGTATTACTTTCTTAAAGATCTGATCAGACAGCAATAAAACAAAGTTAGTCTACCTTAAATACAAATGAAGCCATGAACAACAGTTCCATTTGTTGTTATCTTCAGGCTGCCCTTGAACTTTTGACTCTTTTCTACTGTTTGTTGAGGATAATTTTAACAAATGTAAAATTGCTGCATTGAGAGAGGAAGAGAGAATAAATCTGAGGCTTCAAACATTTAGGAAAATCTGACTGCATGGCAAATGGATGCATGATCAATAACAGAGAGAAGAACACATTATACAAACATATTGAGAAATATTCCAGATGTCAGCAACACTGAGCATCAGACGTCAGATAACAACAAATGCAAGAACATGCTCATTCTATGATGTTCAACTCCATTTTAGGGCTGATGGTTGTTACTATTCTTTTTAGCATATAATATTTGCTAATACAAATCTGCACATTTTTTGTGCTTCTTCCTATAGTATTTTGCTAGTGACATAAAAAGTTTGCTATGTTAAAATCCAATATTTCCTCACAAGTATTTATTACCAAGTATAAAGTTGAGTTGAATGTTCCTGAATCCATAGAGTCATCATAATAATGTTTTATGGAAGAAAAAACTCGATAGTCCATACAGTGAAAAATAATTTCATGGAAAATATAAAGCTGCTAAATCTGATGACTATTAAAAAAGGACAAGCAAACTTCATGAAAAAACACTGGACAATATTTGGATAATAAAACCTGCTGAATTTAAGAGCACCTTAAATATTTCCAAATATAATATGAAAATTTAAATTAATTCCAGATTCCTTCTGATCTTTCAGATGAATAAGACAAGTCCCAGATGAATAAGCAAGAGGATGTCCTAGAACCTTGATATATGCAAGGAAATCACAGCAACAAGTTAAGCTATCTGTAGAGGCTTTCATGCTGACAGGCATTTTTCAGCAAATGACTACTGAGAAAACCAAAGAAACACAGGCATTCACAGCATATGAAGCCCCAAAGAAAAAACAAATTATAATGTTGTCACCATGATGCAATTAGCATGCATTTCTAACAAAAATAGATTAAGGATTTTTATTTATACAAATGGAAGTATCTGAGTTAAAACAGAAGTTAATCTATCCCTTCCCCAGAACTGTCTACTTATTGTAAGTGAAAAACCCATAAAACATATAAATCATTTTAATGCATGTTATAAGACTGACTAAAAGTCGTCTTCTTGCACACCTTTTTCAGGGCTAATTATTCTACCAAATGTCACAATATACTGTCTGATTACAAGCCCAGTACTTGGACAGATAATAAAAGGTGAAACACAAAAATTATACTAACGCAGAATGATCAAAGCCTTGTCTCCTTTAGATGCGATTCTGTCTGCTGATTTTTCACTTTCCTCAATAACAAATTCCTCAGTGCTCTCTTGGTCATTTTGGTCCTTCCCTCCATGATTGAACTAGGATGGGTTTCTGTCCTTCACGTATCCACTGACTTTCGTGACATTTCTAGAACTTATGTATTTTTATAATGTCTCCTTTCCCATGCAGTATGTGTCACACTGGCCAACGGATTACAAACATTAGGAGGATACAGGAAGAAGTGAAAGATCGCATTGCCTCTATTTCTTCAGGCAAAAATTCATGAGAACACTCTATGAAGTCATACATTAGGTACTATTCTTTGAAGTAGTCACATGTCCTCTCATCAGAGATATTCCAGAGCTGGTCATTCACAGTGACAGGAAACTCCATGAAGTTTGAGACTTGTCCTGACAGCCTGAGCAATGATACCAGCTCATGTCTGCCTAACAGCAAAGGTCTGAACTGACAGAGCCTGACCCGTACCATTATTGTGCTGCAGGAACCTACCAAGACAGCTGGATCAGTCGACAAGCATATAAAAACATCTCAGTACAAATCGGATGTTCTGTGCAAAAAAGCTCCACATTTCAGATCTATGAATGGAAATCTCTCTGCTTGAATATCTACTATGCACATACACTACAAAAGATCTATAAAAATCACAGAATAGAAACCTTTAAGTTATGGCCAAATACGTTTAATAGTAATATTTGATATTTAACACATGAAGCACATTCATTTAACAGTGTGTTTCCTAATCTTATTGTCATTTGTTGTTCAAGAGGGGGAGAATTCCCAGATTTTGTCCTAACCAGACAAAACACCAGTACACTCGCCTTTCTGCCACCAGCATTCTTCTGCCTGCATGGATTTATCAAACAATGCAAGCTGGTAGCAATATTCCACATATGTTCTCTTTGTGTAATCTTCAAAAAACAAAGGAGCTCAGATGTGTGAACACTGTGAATGTAATTCCTCCATAAACCATTTACAGTATGGTTTTGTTTTCTTTCTGAGTAGTAAGCAGAAATGCTGCCTTTGCTTCCAGAATCTTGTTTATCTCCAGTAAAATCATAACCAATCTTATTCTTCATGTTATTTTAAAGCACAGTCTTGAATAGGAAAAATAAAATAGAAAAAAAAAAACAACAAACCCATAGGAAATAGCAAAAGCAGCATTCCCTGTACAAGAATATAGATTTACAGTGGTATATATTGTCTCAGTTTTTCTCTGAGATAACAAAATCATATTCAAAGATAACAGAACACACAGAGACCTAAATCTCTATACAGTGCATGACTCTAAGAACAAGAGGAACTACACATTTTTCTGTTTGAAAACATATGAAATGCCCTGTACATAAGTAAAAGAAAATTAGATCAGTTAGTGACACTACTAATTTAAAATAAATAAATTATAGCATCATTCTGGTGCAATTAAGGTTGGCTAAGTATACGCTGTGGCCATGCAAATAACAACAGCATCACAGAGACAGATGGGGAAGGATGCAGGAAAGGTGAGCGTACACTTGTGTGGGAGCGAAGAAATTGATAAAACATGTTGGATGTGAGTGAACCCAGACTGATTCCTGGAAAACATAACTGCATGGATTTGTTTCACTGAGGATGGAGAAAAAAATGTTGCATTTATAAGGATTCAAACAAAATATAAAAATGTGATAGACATCCTCCATGAGCAAACATTAAAATTGCTTATTTAGCTATAAGCAAACAGAATGTATCAGCTACAGTGTATTGAAAAATATGCCTTTTTGGATAATATATGAAAAGCAAATCACAAGTTTGGAAGAAAAATAATCAAAGCCAGATCATTAGAAATAACAACCGTTGTATCCTAACAGATGGTCAGGTGGCAATATAATGCTTAGTTAACTGTGTAACGAGGGCACTAAATGTTTTGTGCCTATTTAATCGCCTGATAAAAAAAAAAAAGCCAACACAACTTCCCCCCAGCAAGCCCCAAATTCAAGAATTATTTATGTATATGTACATCACGTATATCTTCTGGGCAGAGCTGTTTTTAACTCTCACACTATGTGTTAAGGTACATTTTATGAAACTTAGACGATGACATTTCATTCAGCTGCAACAGAGGCACAAAGGGTATGGTAAGAAGTTAGCATCCTGCCTACCAAAGAAAAATGCTATCATTTTCAATGATGTCAGTGTTTTGTTTTGTTTTTTATAGTGCTGTTATCACTGTCTATAATATATGTGAAAGTACGTCTGATATTGATGCAAAAGGTGATGAGGACAGCAGTCCAGAAAGAGGGGGGCAGAATCCAATACTCACTGATGTCATTAGGACCTCATACATGTATTTACATAAATTTTGGACCAAAGTAAGACACATAATTCTCTGTCCTATAATAACCTCACAAAAACTTGGTTTCGGTTTTGGGCAATTGATAAGAGAAACTGAGTAAGCAGACAAACACTGACATCAAAGAGAACTCACTGGGAACTGTGTCTCCCTACATTTGCTGCCTTAGATTCATCCATCTCCTTGTAAGGATAAACAGGTCTTCAGTTTCCAGGGATGTCAAATTTTGAAGGTTTTAAGACTGTGTATCTCAAACTATTCATTTTTTAAGAGACACAAGACAAAATATTTTCTGACACAGACTGACTTTTTCTCTGTACTAAAACAGAAATGACAATTATCTCTAAACTTAAAATGTTAAGTACCAAAATATACCTGAAAGCTGTGAAATCTGTAACAAATATTCATAGATTTCATTCCAAAGTTAAAAATTAGAAGGAGCACATGCCAAAAGTAGTATGGAACAACACAAAACGTTGCTGCAGGTATTAAAAATGTCTGCTAAAATGCACAGGTAAGTTCCATTCATGCACTTTCTTTAAAAAAAGCCATGTTATTAAAAATAAATATATGTATATATCCAAAATGCAATGTTGAATCATTCTGAACCTCTGCATCACCAGATTAAAACTCTCAAACAAAAATAACAACAAAAAAAAAAGTTTTTCCTTTTTTTTTTTTTTTAATATGTAATTTTTATGATCTAAACTCTGGAATTTAAGCCAAGTTTGGGGCACTGGTTTCTTCAGCAGATGTAGACATACTACTCCAAAAAAAGCAATAGACGCCTCCTGCCAGCCTCAGCTGGCCTTTTACATCTGTGGATGCAATCTCTTTATGTATAGGATAGTCACTGAGACACCAAAATTGCATGCAGCCTAAATTGCAGAATTAAATAACTATGGGCAAAATAAAATAAATTTATAAAACAAATTTTGATAAAATTGGTAACAGCCTATAAATTTATCCCTAACATGAAAGAGAATGATGGGAAGAGATCATCCTGTGTTTTCTGTTTCACCTGTACTCCACCAAAAATGCATTGACTTCAAAGAAATACTCTTCAGTTGCTAGCTGTGTCTGAAGCAATTGCAAGCGTTTATTCTTATTTAAGCCATGTATTATAGTTTGCTTTATTAACTCCTGCTTTATTCTACATCTTGCTCTATGTACCAATAACAAGCAGACAACTTTTAAAATTAAAAGCATTAATAAAATACCACTTGTAGATATTTTTAAATTAAAAAAATGTCAAATGTAAGTAAGCATCTTGGGATCTGAATAGTTATTTCTTCTATTTCAGACATCTTCCAGCAAATTAAATATTTCTGGAGAATTAAAGGTGTATTCCTTTACAAATCCAATGACAGACACTTTATGATGTTTGCCCTATATTGGTATCTGAAACCCTTTTAGATAGCATATGCTTTTAAGTTATTCATATCCCTGTTATGAAATAACATAATGGGCATTATTCTACAAATCCCTCCCTACTGGTATTTGTTTGTTTCACGTTGACATTTTGTGTAGGTATTGTCTACAAAATTTGGAATCTGCTGTGGTCTCACTCAGGTTGATCTGAGGTGAGCCCTAAATGTTCAGGTACAAATTTAGAGAGGTTAATCATTTCCCATTTCACTCCCTGCATAGTTACATGGGAAGTGGGGCAAGCACTGTCTTGGCACAACATGCTAGTACTGCACTGCAGCGATTTCTCTCCTCCATCACAGCAAGTAGCACTGCCCACTCTATCCTCCTAAACATTTTGTATGGTCGTCATTTATATACTCAAGATGTAGTTTAATCTTTAATGATTATCGTGTACCAACAGTGTACTTAGGCAAAAGCATTAATCTAAAGAGTCATCAATCTAGAGAAATCCTTTTGACAACAGAGTTCAAGTACAACTGCCAAAAGGCAGAGGCCTAACCTTTTAGAAGTGCCAATTTGAACTAAAATGGAACACAGCTGAGATGTGTTCCATAAGAGCATATTCAAGTACTGACAAAATAGAGCCAAAGAAAAATAGTGATGAACAGAAAAGAGTAATGCGTGTACGTGATGTGAGAGCAAAAGAAAATGGGAAAAATCATAGGTAACAGTTACATGACCAAAATCAGGAGGACAAAGGAAGAAGGATAGTAGTTGAATTAATGTGCCTATTAAAATCTTTTGCCCTTGTTTTCTGGCAGAATAATACCATAAGAAAATGAATTTATTACTTTGAGAGCCTTCTCATGGAACAGCTTGCCCATAGCTATTTTGTCTTCTGAAAAATCTCTGAATAAAGGGCAGATAAAGTGCATATTCTTATATTTGTGTAACAAAATACTAGGTGAAATTCAGCTACAGTTAAACATGAAGGAAGTATTGTCATAGTGTGATGTTAGAAATAAAGCAAGCTTTCTAGAGAAACATAGAATTATTTTTTTGGGGAAAAAAAAAGAGAAAAACAGAAAGTTAAAAATTTTTACCTCCTGAGAGAATGAAATATGATATCACGGAAAGAAAATAAATCTGGCTTTGTGACGTGTGTTTTGTTTGTTTTTTAACACCAGTTTTCAGTATTTTTTTCTGTTAAATACAAAACTAGATCAAAACTGAAAGCCAATCCTTAAACAAGGAGTTACTACTTTAAATAAAAGCACATTATAAATTCCTTAAGATGCTAGGAAGGTGTATTCTTTCCTTATTTAATCACTGAGTCCAAATGTGCATAGTTACAGCCTCTTCCGAGCCTAGTACTAAGTATGCTGGCCTCACACACACATAACAATGACCTGCTGCCAGACACAATGGTACTTGAATTTTCACAAGTTACTTCGTTGTTATCAGAAGTGCCAGCCATTCAACATCAAAGGCACCTTCACTTAGGATTCAACAAACATTTATCTTGAGGAAGAAACTCTGTGAGTATATTAATGAGATGTATCAAATATTCCTAACAGCTAGAATGAGAGTAAAACTCTCCAGAACCTCAGAAAATTGTTCATTATTATCAAAAAGACACAAGCACCACTTGACAAACTTTTATGTGAGTAAGGGGGGTGGTGTCATAGTATTTTTTTTTATTTTTTTTTGGAACCAAAACATTCTAATTTAACCAAGACTTAAAAAAAACCTTCTTATCATTTTATGCACTGTTTCATAAACAATTTTACTTTCTTACCTTTTCCCTTTGTTCACTTAATTACTAGATTAATTGTTTTAAGAAAATACGAAGATCAAAAGCAGATTTTATGGCACTTTGAGGTGTGAAAATCAAAGTGAATTACAAATGAAAGATGTAAGAATATCTCTTTGCCTTGTAAATATATATATTTATAGAATATATTTTTTCTCTGTTTAAAATATAAACTTTTTTGGGGAAAAGTGTGAACTAGAAACTGTACAGAATTCTTCAAAATACTACATCCACCTGATAGAAAGCAAAACAGAGGGATGTACAGAACAGCTAAGATGTGAATCTACCATGTTCATTTCGTATTGCAGCAGTCAGGTGTCCTAAACTTCAAAGGTTAGAAAGTGCATACACAGTGCTGCGGTGGGGCATAACACTACCTAGATTAGAGCAAGCCATATAATTTTAAAGAGCAGAGATATAACACCTTTAAATCAGTAAGAAACACATTAATTTTTTATGAATAGATGAAGTTATTCCTGTAAGTTCCTTATCAGCTCATTATCAGTTTGTACCAGATTTATATAGGAAACCAGGGAAAGATACTCTTTCTGCTCACCTTAATATAGGTTACCTCATGTAAATGCCATTGAGGGCCTGAGCCTACTAGAAACTTGATCAGAGAAACATCACAAAAACACTGATACTATCTTCTCACATACAGGACACAGAGCAATACTATGAAAGTTGCTTCAGGACAGCAAGTTGCCTTAGGCTTCTACATATTATGATGAGAAAACTAAAGCTCCTATTTTGTAGATGTTGAAAACAATCAAACAAGAGAAGGAAAGAACCAAAACCAAAATAAACCAACAATATTTCCCTTGCTCCTGGAGTGAGAAAATGTATAAACAGCAAGTATCTGCATTCGATGTAGAAACATTACAGGTTCAAGCAGTAAATAGGCACTTACACAGCTCAGCAATTGGGATGCAATGAAAAATTATAGCTCAAGATAGTAGCAGAAATATATCTTGTAACATATTTGGATTTGAGAAAGATCCTTCAAAGATAGCAGAAACATTTCAAAATAATGGTATTAGAGTGACCTGAATGAGATAGCAGCAAAACAGTGGGACATTAACTCTTTGTAAGGCTTAGCTGTGAATGAGAACTCCATACACTTTACTAATGAATTTGTGACTGCTTCAGCTACTAGAAAAAGCTGTTTACTGTTGAGATGGCAGACTATATTTCTCTATATCCTGTTTTGCTAATCATACAAATAAATCACCTTATTTCTTTATGCTATATACTTACTTACATCTTCCACTAAAAAAAGTAAATCTGAATGAAGCTATTTGTATTCTACTAAAGGTGAATTTTCAGTCTTTAGATAAATATCTTTGTCAAAAAAACTCTTTGTTAATATTGTCTAACCCTGATATTATTTGCAATTAGCAGTACCCCTGTAAGTAGACATATAAAAATAAATAAATAAATATAAATTTCAAATCTTTCGTGCTGTATTCCTTTGATATTTCTTGCATTTCAAACAATTTAACACAACTTAATAAGGCAATAATTTAGCTCAGATCGGGCCATTCTTGATCCAATTTTTTCTACCCAAAACACTAACACCCACTTTTTAGACACAAAAAACATGGAAAAAGTAATCACATATTCAAATACTGATGATGTTCCCAACAATATAATTCAACAGAACAGATGTCCTAAACAACATAATAATCATTTTAATTTGGTTTTGTCTTTGAAATTGTATGTTTCCTTTGAATTGTATGTTTTTACATAAAATGTACCAATGATTCCAGATAGAAAAGTCAACATTTAGGTGTAAAATATTGGTTATGTGAAGGAAACATATTTAAACTATATTAGCTTCATGTCAGCAAACAAAGCAGCCTAAATGCAGTGGAAATACATTGTCCAACTGCAGGATAGATAAATCATCTGCCACTGGTTACAGGAATTGAAAGCTCACAAAGATGCAGTAGTCACTACTTCTGATAAGAATTCTAGGCATGTGCTGTTGTAAAAAATATGTAAATATATTTTAAAGATTTGTGGAACTGGTTCAGTAGATTGTAAACCATAATAATTATAAAAAGATATATTACAGAAAAATACTAAAAAAATATACAACTGCTCAATTTCTAGTCTGTACAGGGTTTTCAGTTTTAATCCCAAATAAGCCATCTTGCTTTGTTTACCACTCTTACATAGAAGCCATTATAATCACATGATGGGTGGGCTGTCATGTCCAGAAAAATTAGTACAGTTCAAATCATAAAACCAAAAAATGCAAGTTGTAGTAAAAATGAAAAAAAAATAAAATACAATCATAAGATAGGTCTGTCAATTGAATGAATATCATGGACATAAGCATAAGCAGTTTAAAACATAAGGGGTTAGTTTTGACCCTAATTTTCTGAGATATTGAAATTTCTAACCATGATATTCCACATCAATAACATCAAAGACTACATTTATGCATTAGAGATTAAAGAAGAATGCTGCCACTTAAAAGCCTTTTCAAAGGATAAACAACTGAACTTACAGCTAATTACTTGTATTTAACATCATTTGGGACACAGTTTTGCAATGAAAGTGTAAACATCAACTTTGCGTACATTTTAAGACAGTCTTTAATGAGGAAGTGCAGGTACTATTACAGCAGTACTTTCAGTGTTTCAAAGTTTTCTCTTTCAAGGATCTGTTTAAATCATGCTCACAACTGATAAAAGAAAATCAAATTCCTTTCATAAACTTGAGATTACTTGAATTAAATGTAGAGACAGTTTATGAAATTAGATTATGCTGTTTTAATTTCATATCACCTAATATCAAGCACACTAAATAAAAACACCACTGTTTTTAATCATAAGATCATACAGTTAAAGAAGACTCAGGGACCATCAACCACTCTCCAAAGTCATGTCTGCCATATAATTCCTGTCCTACCTTTAAATATTCCAATGACAGAGTCTCTGGGGTCTCTAAGACAATTGATTCCCGTACTACTCTACTGTTATCATTACAAGTTTTTTCTCATTGCAAACTCTTTCTGTCACCCGAACTCTTGTTGCTGCAACACAAACACCTCACTTGTCCACTCTACAACAGATATGGCAAATGCATCATTCCACTCCCTGCATTCAAGGCTGTTGTCATTTCTCTGTATGTTCTTCTACACTGTGCAACCATAGATTCATAGATTCATAGATGCATTAGGTTGGAAAGGACCTACAAGATCATCTAGTCCAACCATCCTGATATCCATACTTTCCAGTTGCTATCCTTTCACAAATGCTTTCTACCTTTCGTGTTTCCAGTATCCTCCCAAACCAGAATGTGAAAACTGGACACAGTGCTCCATTTAATGTTACACATACACTCAGTGCCTTTGAGATGATATTTCTACCAAATCAGCAATATACTCCTTTTCTGTAACCAGGTTGCTGTTGACTCATACTCGTTTGCAAACCTTTCTAAGCCATCGATCAGTTCTAAAGAACTGTAGCACAGTCAGCTTGTTCTTCATGCTGCTTTTGTGAAGATTATTATTTCTACCAGGTAAAAAAAGCTTGCATTCACCAATACAGATATTCTTTCCAATTTGTAATGATTATTTTAAACTCAAATGCTGCCTACAGCAGTCTTGTGACCTACCTTATTCTATCCATAAATTTAATAGATGTGTTCACTAACTCAGGTCATTAATAAAAACACTGACAACTTCCAGAGCTATGACAAATATCCGAGGTTAACCTGTAGCCGATGACTCATTTTACTGACAATGAATATCTAAGTATGTTCTTCTGACCAGTTTTGCACCCACTCCACAGCTATTCAACAGACTGTTAAGCATTTATGATGCCCAACTGTGCAAATGTGAGATGTTTTCCCCTCCTCTGTAAAGGACCCAGCATATGTTTTTCATGTGATTCTGTTCCTGAAAAAGAATGCTGGCTTGTAATCTTGTTCAAGGATCTTTTGGGGAATTTACTGTTCATAATTCTCTGGCTTCTATTTTTCTCCCTTTCTACAGAAATGATTTATGATCACTACTTTCTACGAGCTTACCGTATACTGGATGTTCTAACTAGAGGTGAAATTTGAACATTTCACACATGGGTGATTTAGTCATTAACAACATTAGCTGTGTAGGCTTCCTTTCCATCAGAATGGGAAAGAGAACAAGTGCAGGAATAATACTAATGGATACAGCTAAAGTATTAAGTCAAAATGTGGTCTGTCTGACAATTTTTGGTCAAATAACTTGGTACAGCATTTTAGTAATGTGCCCTCAACAGTATTCTGGGAATATTTTGCCTTAACTTTGTGAAGACATAAGATCATGGTAGGTTAAAAGTGTAATCAGTATAGCGTATAATTATCCTACTCAAAATAATAAGAAAAGGGTGATTTATTTTAATTAATCTGAATATGAAACACAGGAGATTCATATTTATATATATATATAATATTGACAATATAACACATAAAGTGACAGACTGTACTTCACTATGTTTGTACCTCTGATTAGCAGCAATACACCATGATAACAATTAAGAGAGTTATTCAGTGTTCAGTTCACTTATTTTTTCTGTCTAAATTGACAGATTTCTAAATAAGACACTAAGGCACAAACAGGATAATTGGAGAATAAAGCAAAACAGTCATGCAAATAAGCTCCTCAAATGATATCAATGGTATCTGTAATGGCAAGCACATAACAAAGACCTGTGCAGCTTATTTATTTCTATATGTAAAGAAACTGATGGCCCCAAGAGTGAAGCATTTTGCACAAGGGAACCCATAACACCTCTAAGCAAATAGTCTTCCAAACCTAAACTTGCCCTGCATGAGACATACCTCCTTAACTGTTTCCAGGAGTAGTTTTTGCTGTAGCTGCAAAAATATAAATGACTATCAAGCTACAGCTATTTAGATATGGTAAGTCTAATTAACTTGGTGACCAAATGTATGTAGAGCACAGAGTGACAAAAAAAAGTTCAACCTACAGGATATATTGAGGTTTCATTTTTGTTAATTACATGTAGTTTAATTGATTGGTAAAGCAGTCTAGAGTAATTTACTGATATTACAGTTTAACTGACTGTAATGTCAATCCAACAAATACCAACCAAAAATTCAAACATATCCTATTTTCCCAAAGTGACTTGTGCATAAATTGAATAGCATGGATGAAAAATAATGATCTGTTCAAATATTCATATTCCCTATAGAACTTTTGCTACCATACAACTGTCCTAAAATAACATTGCATTAATTTTAATTAAATTTTGCATTTCAAAGCATTCTTTTTACACATAGTATATTTTTGTGTGACTTCTGTCAATACTTGAAAGATGAAAGGAAAGCCAAAGGTTATATGTTAATTATTAATTATCTCTTGAAAATAAGAATAATGAGCTTAGTTTATACTAGGTTACACTATTTCTCAACTATTGTTTGCAAACAGCTGGAGCAGTAAAAAAACAATAGCTGCAGGAAGGATATCTTATCATATTCTTCAGAAAGAATAACTATTCTACATTTTTGTAGGCTCTGCTGTACACCCATGGTTTCCTCTAAAGATATTTCTTTTCAGCCTAAGGTTCCAGTGTTTGTATTAACAGGTTTCTCAATAAGTACATATATGCTGATTTTGTCATCATGTGCCTACTTGCTTTTTACCAGATAAAGGAGAGAAACCAGATGAACTGCACAGACATGGATTGCTCCAAGCAATGGCACCAAGGAGTGTTTGTATAATCTTTGTATAAACATACAAAAAACACAGAATAGCTCCAGCCCAGGCCAAAGCTGAGGAGGAAGCAAAGAGGAGCATTTCCATTTCCCTAACTTCAAAGATCCAAACTTTGTCACTCTCTTTTCATAGCAGAGTTCTTCCAAGTTACCAAACATTTCTGGTGTTTGCTCCTAAATCCGCTCACTTCCTTCTTATATAGCTCTCTTTGTGCTTCAATATGGAAAAAAAAAAGAAAAAAAAGAAAAAAAAGAAAAGAAAAGAAAAGATACTGAGATACTGCAGAGGAAATACAAATGTAAAGAAGAGGCTTGTCACTTTGGACCAACATTCAACACCTGCTCTTTTGTTTTGCTTAGGAAACAAAAATGAGTAATCTGTTTTGGTGCTATCCTCTTTATTTACAAAGAAAATATTCGTTATCTCATTTCCTTTACACTGTAGAAATGACCCCAAATGAGTTTTCATCTCAGAAATTCAAAAGAAGCTCTTTTGGCTTCCTCCCAGAGCTCCACTGCAGACTGCCCTTTTGTCTGTCTACTGCTTTTTGCAGACAGGTATTTTGCTGAAAAATCTTCTAATGCTCTTATGTTTACAACTAGTCCCATGGAAACCTCTCAGACCATAGAGCTCAACAACAACTTAGACTCTGCCAAGTGGCCAGCTGCCTCAGGCCATCTTCTCTTTGTTCAGGCCTTTCTTCTTCAGTAACTTTAATTTTTCCATCCTGTTAGCTTAAAATCTTAACCTCATCACTGGTAAGATTTAACCAGGTCTGTGAAAGATAGAATTAATATAGTACAGTATATGCTATATTTATATATTTATATACATTCACGTTATCTCCCGCAGCACTTCATTCTCATCTTTAGAAATCTGAACTCATAACATAGATTCTACTGAACTGAAAACCATAACTATTAATTTTAAAGTGATGCTATCATCACTAATAACTACATCCAAACTTCATTCTATATACACTAATTATACATAATGAAATTAATTTATTTTGATTACCGCCTCTTAGGACCTTCAGGCAAACTACACTGTATAAACATAAAGAAGGAGCTTTGGTTATTATGCATTAAGTAGAGTAAACAGTTTTCTCCTTCTAGTCGTATCTAGCTATAATTCAAACTCCTATCTAGTTTACACTTTCTCTCATTCTCTCCTTCTTTTTCTCTAAGTAGTACACAATTTTCCTTGTAATAAATCTACCATCTATCATCTTCCCTCTCAATCTTTGTGGGATAAAGAAACTGATCTGTAGGAAGCTGTCATAAAAGCCTCATCTCAACTATAACTGTTTGCCCTATCTACAAGTACAAGGGGTTTTCCTCTGTGTTTTATGTCTTCCTGTTGAAAAAAAAAAAGTTTCATGTACTTAATTTAAGAAAATAAGTCCACATGCAATGAGGGGCAGGAAGAGATTTTCATAACTCAGATATACGTCCTTGAATTGATTATTCATCTTTGCTTTTGCTCCAAGCAAAGAAAAGGTGAAGAAAAAAGATCCAACACTCTATTACCACCATTTTTTCAGTATTAACTTAAAGATACATAAATAAAATCATATTAGTGAAGCATTTGGTACTATGATATATAAAAAAATGATACACCTATACAAGTTTTTAAAAATGACAACTTTTAGAGAAAACAGTAAGTGTATTACAAAGTACTGTTCAATTCTTTGGACAGGATAATGTGAAGATAGACTTATGGAAGGGAAGGTCTGTGAAGGAAATTAATCACTACTTTTTACATTAAACATATTAATTCATGCTTCAAGGCTTATCTGCCTGTGGTGTTTTCAAAGGAATATGTTCCACTGATACATAACTTGGTTTTGTTTATTTATTCTATCTTCCAATTAGATTTGCCCTCAGAATTGGGTAGAACTAAAACAGGAAGAAAGAAAGTGTGCATTCTACATCTGCTGGTCCTTTACTCTCTTGGAAGCTTGATGCAGACCAAGATTAATGCTGACCAAAAAATCTATTGCCAGATATGAAGCAGAGAGGAAGCTAAATCATGCAGGAATTTTGATATTTGTGTCCTTGGTTGTCTACAGTGAATGTACCTTGGACCTCACTTCTCTTCTGGAACAAATCTTCTCATTTCCCAAGACCAAACTCAGTATAGTTCATTTCTTCAAGTCTACATAAAATTTAACACATGCCTTTCCCGCAGAATAGGCCATAGCTTCAGAGCCACGCAGTGCCCAAACAAAACATGTCAGTTATGTTGAATACACTCTGAAAACATTAAGTCATAATATGCCAGACCACTCAGATTCCTTCGTAGTATGGATGCTTGGAGCTTTCTATCTTTCAGCAACTAAGGTGAGCCCTTCAGACTCCAAGTCTTATGAATGAGTTATTCATGAAAACTTCTTAGCACTGTATAGTTTTTTAGATATCTGTAATAGATCAGCATTATTTAACTCACCCTCAAAATAAACCTTTCCAGTATAATAGTCTGCCACTGGCAAAATTTCATATTTTTTATAGGGAGAATAAACATAATGAGCAGGACTAGCATAGGAATTAATCAGATAATAATCACTTGTTTTTTGAAGTGATAGCATTACTACTATAACCTCAGTTTTACAACACTGAAGATTAACTCTCAGTAAAGAAGATTTGACTCACTGGGTACTTTATATAGTCAGACTTCCACAAGAAATCAAAGTGTAAGAATGAAAACTGCAAAACCTGGGTGGGATGAGCTGTTCAGAGATGTGTCTTACAGTCATGAGACAAGATCTAGTGCCAGCTAACTAGGCATATCACTTGAAAGGTTCATTCAGAGAGGAACCTAAATTTTAGGATGGAAAGAAAGCAGAAAGTCAGCCAAAAATAAATGCCCTAGTTGTCTTCAGTAAAACTACATCCTCAGTTGAAATAAGCAGTCATAGTTTTATTGATTTCAGAAAAGCTTGAGCAGTATAACAAGTCGAGATTCTAGTCCTATGAATAGCTCCTTTGACTTCAGAAAGATTACTCACAGTCTATGAGTAAGTACACATAGATGTGCAAGATATTTGCTAAGCAACAGACAAGATGGTACCAAAAAGGAAAAGAGATCTGGGAGGTTAACTTTGAAATGTAAAGTATATAATCCCGTAGACACCTACACACATGAGAAGAATTAGGCACTGGGGTATGTTAACTGTACATGACTATTGCATTGTTTCTTTGTATCTATTATTGGTGGTCACTTGCCCACATAAAAACATATAAATAAGTGAAGTATTCCTTTTGCTCCTTTGCTTCATATTCAATACCATATTCTACATATAGCAGTATTTCTAAACTAAATATGTTGCATTCCATAAGCAACATTAAATACACAAAACACTATTATTATGTTTTCTAAAAGTCATAATTTTAAATGCAAATACCCTTACAATACAAAGTAAAACTGCTTTAGCTGGAATTCACATACTGTCTACATTCATTAGTGCTACCAACATAACCGAACTTTCCTGTTCCTATTGGGTTACCATAGAAATGAGCTTAGAGCTATTACATGAATTGTTACTGTTATTAAGAAGTAGGCTCTTTCAGTTTCATTTGTGTGTTTTAAGAATCTTTGAATATTCAAAAGAATAAAACTACCTTGATTTTAAAATTAAGGCTAGATCAGTTATTTTTAAAAAAAAACAAACATAAGCTTATTTAATAAAATGAACTAATAAGTTGTGTAGATCCCACACACTGTGTAAAGCAAGCATTCTCTGTAATTCCATGTTTTTCTGCTTGTATATGATATCCTTTCCGACATGCAAATGTTGCACAGCTGACTGCATAATGAAATGCTATATATAAATATGAAAATTCCAATAAAGGAATGACATTAACCTTTAAAGTTAGGCAAGCACTTTATATACATAATACCATGCTTTCAAACATTTTTACATAAAAGTGCAACTGTGCATTACTTCCTCATTTCTCAAGAGACTTATGGTGTATTACATGAGCAAATAAGATTCTAAGATGGGTTTTTAAATATACAAGCTTTCTTCTGTGTAATTGTAACAATATTTTTTAAAAGATTTTCATTCAAAAAAATGTAAAATTTCATTTTAACAAATCAATTTATCTAATATACACAAATGTACATAATAGCACAGGACATCTTACTCTATATGTGTATTTTGTGCATTTGTGCAGGAGGAGGAAGAGGGCATATTTATGTGTATCTTCCATTGCATGTCAATGGATTAATGGCAATAAATCTTCAGAGCATCTGGCTGAGTTCACAGTGTGTCTGATTAGCAGCTGCTTTACCTTATGAGAGATGAATATTTGCTAAAGTACCTCATCTAGAAGATGTGTGCTTTTTAATCCCATCTGTGTGAGTTTTGTTAGTGACATCAGTGTAGAGTTTTTGCGAGCAGAAGAAAAGTTGGATATGCTGTTAATGAAAAATCATTTTGGATGCTAAATTAATTTGCAGTGCAGTACTTTTCAGCAAAAGTTGTTCAAGGGACAAAACATTTGAACCACTACGAAACTGGTAAGTAACCTGACAAGATGTTCTGTACAGTGACCTATGAACAGTTTCATCTTCAACCATTCCAACATAAGACTGAGCAAACACTTTAAATATGAAACATACAGAGACATCTAATAATATTATCTTCAATTTCATCCACTGGTAAATCTGGGTAATATAACTTGTGCGTCTGTGTAAAAAAGGAAAATAGAGTCAGACTGAAGCTTTATGGGTGCTCTCTTGGGTGAACTCTGGGTATAGAATCCAAGAGGTCTAACAAATCTTTTTTTGGGAGAAAATGACAGGTCTCACTTCTGCATCCAGTGAATGAACAAATGCAATATCACAGAAAGCTGCTGATAAAAAGGTTATTGTTTGCAAATGTTTTCCTGCTTTGTAAGTAGGAATTTGAGTTTGTTATCCACAAGAATGTTCCAAGTACCTCCAGTTTGCTCCTTAAGAATATGCTAAGTAAATCATCTGATAAAATTTTCTACTATTCCTTCCAAGGATCAAACACTCTCAGAGCAATATTTCAGTATCCTACTTCTTTAAAAACTATCCTTAAATGTTTTAAACGTCACTGATC
Source organism: Odontophorus gujanensis (assembly GCA_013399175.1). Classification (NCBI taxonomy): domain Eukaryota; kingdom Metazoa; phylum Chordata; class Aves; order Galliformes; family Odontophoridae; genus Odontophorus; species Odontophorus gujanensis. The sequence goes on along the minus strand of VXAB01012692.1, from coordinate 153,233 downwards.
CCTGAGAGTGATGGGTAGGGGAAGATGTCAAGTGATACCAGGCAGGAGGTTGTTCATGTTCTTCTGCTCGATGTTTCATTGATCTTTTTAGAACCATGAAATAAAAGAATGATACTCTCCATTTTCTTTCAATGCACAGAGTGAATAACTTTGATGGTAGAAGGTGAGAGAGTATCTATCTGTTCTTTCTTGCTCCTTCAAAAGGCAGGAATGAAGAACAGAAATTCAGCCTGGAGTTAAAGCATAAATTTGGATGTTCTAAAGATAAAGTACATCTTAAGAGGCAGTGATTTAAGCAGGAAAAATATGAGAAGTAAAATCTTGTTATGAATGAAAAATAACAAAACTCAAGAACATAGTTTATGGAAAAAATGATTTCAAAGAATTAAATGGAAAGACCAATAGATATCAAGAAAGGGAAGTTCAATTTCAGTATTAACAAACATCAATTAAAGTCTTTTGGAAGACAAAATTATATAGATTCATTTGCATATACTTAGATATCTTGTCTTATATGTACATGAATACATGGAATAGAATAGTCAAGTGAACTACTCAGTAAGAATTTGGCAGTGATCTGAGCAGCAGACTATAAATATTTCCTCAGTGGACAAAAAATTACGAAAGGAAAGGAAGATAAAATACTATATTTACAGGAAAATGGAGACATAACCACTATACAATGAAAACAACTCACTCTTGGCTTACATAGGACTGATGTCATGCTTCATTCAGTTTAGAATCAAATTTAATCCAGTTTAGTCAAACATTTAAACCAGAAAGAACACGACAAAGTACTGAATTTTCATCTACACAGAACGAAAACTTTCTATGAAAACTTCGACAAATTATTTGCTACCTTTATACATCTTGATACAATTTTTACTATCAGAACACATGAACAAGAAGATCCTACTTCTCTTTAGGAAAACAGACTGAGATGAACAATAAAAGAGAGTTCTTAATGAGTGGCTATTAGCAGTTGTGAACAGGTTTTCAAAGTTGGTTGCACTTATTTTATAGCTAATGTCTCAAACTACTCTGAGTCCATATTGAAGAGTCAACATTCCTGTCTTTCATGGACTAAAATGGATGGAAAACCTGTCAGACTAGAATGGTGAGCTTTAAAAGTAGGTACTTAATTTGATAGAATAAGAGGTGGCATTTTTGAATGAGACAATCAAGATTCTCTAGCAATACTTAAGGAGAAGCAAGGAACAGCACTCAAGCACAGACCTCTGAGAATTTCAATCCAATTGCAAAGTATTTCTTTCTACTTTGATCTTCCAAAGAAACTGACATATATTTATAGTATATTTATCAGTCAATTTGCATGAGCCTTCAAAAAGACGCAGAAATAACTATTGTGATATTAGGATCATAAAACTTGAAAAACATTTAGAAAAATTCTACATGGATCTGTTCCTTATAGGAAGATACTTACAAACTAAATTAAAAATATGAAAAAAATCTATGAGAATAACAGTCAAAATCAGAACAGAGCTCCTTAATCTGTAAACTCGTGTGTTCATATTTGTTCTTATGTAAGAACACAATAAAACAACCTGATAAATGTGGGAAATGAAATCTAAGTTCAATTACACAGAACTATTAACAGTGCAAGTATTGAGACAAATTTCAATGAAATATTTATAAACTGAATTGAATACTGTAGTTTAAAGTAACTTTTATCCATATTTTCCCAGTAATAAGAAAAATATATGAGCACTTGCCTCATGACAGAGAACATGATTTATAATATTCATCTCAGTAAAAAAAAAAAACAACAAAAAACAACAAAGAATTCAGTTAAATTACTGCTATTATATATGTCTTCCCTTGCATGACCAATTCAAAGCTAAGCCTGGGCACTGGAAGATTATATTTTCAGTGAAAGAAAATTGTAAGTACTAGTTACCTGGCACTCTTAAAGTATACATAAATCCACTGCAGATCAACAATCAAAGCTAACCAATTTAAAAATTACTTAAACATTTATAATATCAGTACATTAAAAAAAAAAAAAGAGAAATATATATACATATATATATGTTAGTCCAGATTACAGTGCCATGAAACAAATATTTTTTTCAAAAAACCATCTAGATTGGAAGCTTTGAGGGAAAAAATCGGTGTCTAAAAATATTTATTTTATTTATGAGAATAAAATGAAATACATCCAGTGTATGTCAGCTGAATCTTGTCATAGTATCATATATAATGTAAGTTTAATCTCATGGAAGTTTAATCATTTGTTAAATGGGTAATAATAAATATTTGGGGAAAATTTTTCAAAACTGCTATAACATTTCATAAGATAAAATAATATTTTTTATGTATAAACGTGTATCGTGCTATGAAAAAGCTACTGATGTCAATAAAGCTAGAATTTTGCTCAGAATTAAAGACAAATGAAAAAGTAAGAAAAGAAATCAGTAAAAAAAAGAAGTAAGTAAAATTTTGTGGAGAGGGTTGTTTCGTTTCTATGGAAGTTTCCTTTCCTTCCTTCTTTCCATTTCTATGACCTTTGATAATGACACACCAAAGTAACAGCACCAGATAACTTCCCAGAGAAGTCTGAGATGACATGCTATGAGCCTCCTTATTCAGGCAACCCACAAATGATTTGAACTGACATTCTGAGACTATTTGAGAGTATTCTACACCATGAAGAAAACTCAGCTTTCTGCAATCTAGTTCTACGATGTCTGTTATTTGCGACAAGAGGAAGAAACAATATTTTCTTCATTTTTAGCATAAAAGGTAACGGTCAAATAAATAAATAAATAAAGTTTAGAGGAATATTTAAACTGTGTACACAGGTGAATGTGTGACTGTGATTGCTCATCAAAGCTCTCAATATATTCTGAAAGTTAAGACACCACAATAATCTTTAAATTATTAATACCTCTCTCCGCCGAGAAGCCCAACAGGTTTGTTTGATTTTCCAAACGACGGCAGCTACCAGCAGTAAGGATAAGAAACAACTGCAATTACAAAAAACAAAAAAAAAAGTATTTGTAATATAATGTACTTAAAAAGTTTAAATTTATAGGGTATCAAAGGTAGTAAAAATATCTAAGCATGGGAAAAAAACAACCCGCAAAAAGAAAGGAAAACTGAACTCGTCAAGGATGACAGAAAACTGTCAGTCATCCATGTGTAATGCCAAAAGAGGTTGCAAATCTATAATGCTGTGGTTAACTCCATAAAATTTTATTATTGTCTACATTAGTTTGGGATAAGTTCCATTACAATAATCCAGAACAGTCTACATATGCACAACAGACTCAACAAATATGCGTTGCATGTCCATGTTCAGTAGCCGGAAAAAGGGGGTAAACTATAGTGAAAAGTGATATCAATGTATACTTCTCTCCTGTTTTGTAAACTGTAAGTTATTTCTAGGGATAAAGGAATTATACCTAGGCAGGGAGTATAAATGGCTTCAGGAACTAGGTTTGCAGATGTCAAGAGGTCTGTTTAATAAAATCAAGTATTTCTACAGTGAATCGCTCAAGGAAACATTACTACTTTACGATCTCAAAGACACACACACACAAAATATCAAAACGATTTAAACTTCTGCAGTTCACAATGAGAGCAAATACTTTCTCTCTTGATCCAATAATTTTCTATTTGTAACATTTATTCCATAAAGAACTCAGGCAAAATGCACTGGATTGTCAGCATCTTTTAATGAATTTCTGGATACTGATAGAAAGCTTCTAAATTTGACACCTAAGAGAAACACTCAGCACATCTTTCAATTTATTTAGATAGCTTTTATTAAAATAACTGGACTTTCTTGAGGTGTCTTGTGAACATATCTGTAGCCCACTGTCTGCGACTAATAAATCCTACAACTATTAAAAAACATATTATTTTTGCCAAAAAGCTTCAGAACATGTACTTTAACTAACATGGAATATACCCAAAAGTCTCTGCAGTAGTACAGTTCAGTGAAACACTGTTCATAAATACAAGATACATTATCCATGCAGGAAGACCAAAATTTCCCTGTATCATGCCATAAACAGTGCTGAAGTTATGACCTAGCAGACGCAACTCCAGGATGAACAGCCTATGACATTCAATATTTATCTGTAATATGGAAACTATTAGAAACCAGTTTATGGTAACTCTACTAAAATCTTTCTTTTTAGGTAATGAAATTAAAATATCCAGTCATTCCTTGGTCTGCATAGCAACAGAGAAACAGCTATACAACTGAATGTTTACCAAAATATGTTACTGCTCCAAGTATGTTCAAAACTCAGCCTGTATAACAGTGTCTTCTCTCTGGTGATAGTGACAGGATCCAAGAGAAAGGCATGGAATTGCATCAGGTGAGGGTGTTAGAAAATGTTTCTTCACAAGAGCACTAGAACAGGTTCCTAAGGGTAGTGGTCATGACACCAAGTTTACTAGAGCTCAGTAAATATTTGGACAACACTCTCAGACATATGATCTAATTTTGGGGGGGTTCTGTCTGAAGTCAGGAGCTGGACTTGATGCTCCTTATGGGCCCATACCTACTTGCAATATTCCATGGTTCTACAAACACAAGCTTTCCTTGATGATTAAAGTAATAGAAATCAATATAACTTTCTGTCAGCACCTTCTTCACTAAAAATTCTTTCTTGTTTTCTAAATTCTTTTCAACCTTTTTTTTTTTTTTTTTTTTTGTATACCTTTGAGAAAGCCTGCCAGAGTAAGGCTAGGTTGGAAAGAAGAAAGTACCATACATACAAGTGCTTTGGACATACTCAACTAATTCTCAGTTATGTAATTAACAGTTTGTTTTTGTTTATTTTGATGTTTGATTTGCTAATATTTATTTTTTTTTTTTCCACATAAAAGATCTCTGTTTAGCTCCAAAAAGACTGAAAGTTCTGAGCCTGAAAGGAAAAAATGCTTAAAGAATCTGTTCCTAAATGCAAAGTTTGACTTTCCTCTTAACAGTCAATGTCAGCCAGCAGCATGTCTTTTAGTGGAATTTTAAAGCTGTTTGTGACCTAGAGACTTTTATGGAAAGGAAGATATATTCTACCTTTCTCACTGTAAGAACATTTTAAATATGGTGTTGTGCTTTTATTGGTTCTTGGCACAGAGTCTCAAACAAAACAAAGTAGGAATTTTGATAGGTTCTGATCCATAGATCAGCATATCTAAGAATCATCTGTCCAAAAGATAACTATGGAAGAGACAATCATCTGTAGTAAAAAGACAAGCAAGTGCAAGGGGTTCAAGAACCTTAGAGAATTCTGAAAACAAATCTCTTACACTTTAATGTACCTTGGTGTAAATCATCTTACTGGGTGGATCTTCACTGACAGGAACCAAGGCAGTAAGAAAAATTTAATGGATGTACACTTTATTAACACAGTATTTCTCACCAAAAGAGTTTCACTTAAGAGATTTTAATCACAAAGTATCTGAGAAACACACAGTACGTTATGACAGAAACTGATTATCAGAGAAAATTCCCCATTTCGTTTAATGCACCACTTCAGTTTGTTCACTGCTCTCACTTTTTAAAATATATCTTTGTCTGTTTCCTTTCTTGAAAGTAAGCACAAGTTGACCATGAATTTTTACAGACTGCCCAGAGAAAAGCAGAACAAAGACATCTCACTGACCTCCAGAATAATCCACTTTTGCAACAAAACTTTTTAAGCTTAGACCAAAAGCTACTTATAAATAATCTTTCCTACTATATACCGTACAATCTAGCTAGTAACTGCAACAGGATTAGGAGCAGTGTAACATCAGCGTATTGATATGTTGCTACGAATTAGCATGCTGCACATGCTCTAAAGGTAAACCAACTCAATCTTTTCTGTAGCACAGAAATAAGGGAAGCAACAGCAGCTGTTTAGAATGATGAACTCAAAGCTTGGAATTTGAAAAGGATGATGAACCGTACCCAAGAAATTAAGACAGTTTTGCACTGTGTGACTGCTTAATTATCCACAGGAACTGGATCTTTCTCCCAAGATTTTTTTTTTAATTATTAATTTACTGAATACTCCTCTTAGAAGAATTTAGAGGGAAAAAAAACCAAAAAAGAGAGAAAGAGAAAAGGCTCAAGAGGTCTTATTTTAAACTTCTGTTTCACTCTGTACATCAAGAGAGCTGCATCACACATCTAACTTGCCTGTCACCAGTCTAAACATCTTTTACTTTATGTGCAAAATCAGAAGCAAGCATTTTAAAGACATAAGTAATATAAAACATTTTACAATTACTGTGGTGAGTATCCAATGTTTACTTAACCTTGCGTGCAATCTTTTAATGTTCTCATCTTTTTTCTGCTATAAATCAGAAAGAAGAATCAAAATTACAGTTAATGAAGAGAAGAAAGATAGGAAAAATAGGTTTCCTCAAACTAACCTGGTATAAGACTGTGTGGAAATAACAGTCTTTTTTATTTAAAGCAATAAAATTAAAATAAAATAAAAAAAATTAAACCTGACTGTGAAGCATCTTGGAATATTGAGTGACTTGGCAACAGAATAAGAGAATGAAATTCAGTGCCAATGAACTGAAAGGAAGAAAAAAAAAAATCTAGCTACAGATACACTATAGGTTCTAAATTAGCAATTATCACACAAGAAAATGGTCTTGAAATCACTGCAGATAGTTCTTTGAACATTCCAGCTGAATGCTTAGTGACAGTCAAAACAGCAAATAGGATGTTAGGTGAGATTAGAAAAAGAAAAAAGGAAAAAATAACGAGTAAGACAGAAAACACTGTGATGTCAGCATATAAAAACATGGTATGTCTCTACCTTGAATACCACCAAAAACAACCACCACTTCATCTCAAAAGTATTAAGTGAAATTAAGCATGTGTAAAGTAGTACAGTCAACTTGTATGTAGTACATTAATAGAAATGTGCTTTTTCCCACAATAGCACAATACTATGGCAAAACTGACATCGGTGTAACAGAGATAAATGAAATTAAAAATTAACCAGCTGACATCTCAAATGCTGTCAGAATGTAGTCAGTATCACAAAAATAAGTTTCTAAAAGGATTTGCAAGGTTCACAGAATATCAGGTAGAGTCAGTTTTGATGAGAGAGATACCTAAAAGTCAGAGATGTCTACTCGTGGCAAAGACTCATAAAAAAAAATAATGGCATTGAGAAAGAAATAGAAAATCACAGTGTGCCAGTACTGATAGGTCAACTGCACCGGTGTTTGGTTTTTTTTTGTTTTTAACAAGATCCAAAATCACTGCTAACATATTTGTGAAGACAAGGGTTCTGGGCCTTGTTTAGGTGTAAAGAAAACGTGCTCTCCTTGGACTGAAACAATTTCAAAAATAATTCGGGGATCAGTGTGAATGAGCTGCTTGGATGCTGAAACAAAAAAATTGAAACAACCTTAGAAAACCAGGCTCAAGAACAGTAATAACTAGTACTGTGGAGATGAATGTATCACTATACAATACACTGACAAAACATATATGATGAGACTTACTGAAATTCTGTTTACAAAAACTCCACTGTTCATATACTCTCTTTAAAAAAGTCTGACAACATGGAAGGAATACACAGAACAATCAAGAAATATTCAAAGGCTTAGAAAATCTTTTACTGATAGTGCATTAATAAGCTGAATCATTTCAATTTTTAAAAAGATCTAGAGGTGATTAGCCTACAGAATGCATGAGTTTCCGGGGGGAGTATATACTATGGGTTTCATTCATCTTGCACAGAAATGCACAGTAAGAAACACTAGCTGGAAGGAGAACAACTTGAATTAGACTCTGGCATTATTGTGATAGATTTTCTGCATCATAATTGTTACAATGAAAATAACAAATAGATAAATGCCTCTGCAATGCAGATTGGTTATGAAATATTGTCCTAGAGTACAGATGGAGCGAAGGACTACTTGCACTGATGAATGTAAGTCTACACAAAAAGACAGTTATCACTCAAAGACATGCTCAAAGCTGCATGATCAACAGGAATGTAATGATATAGCTTGAAACAGTTGCTTCTTCAGATCACATGGAACCAAATAAGGAAACACTAAAAAATGCATGCTTGAAAACAAGTAGTTTATCTCTGTGGCTTGTGTTACAGACTGGTCAGAAGTTATCATCATAGAATAAACTGAAAAGGACGCACAGAATACAAGTATTTTACATCTGACACAGTGAGAAAAGTGACCAAAGAAGGTCTGCAACAGAACAAGGTTCAGCAGAAGGGTCTAAGCTAAGATGATCTTCCTGCAAAGGGAGATTGATTTATTTGAACACTAAAATGGAAAATAGGAGGAAATAATTAGCATCTGCACATCCATTTTAACAATGTACAGAGTAAAAATTTAAACTTACAGACATCACATTTAGACATGTTTAGTTCATTCCAGAGGCTGAGGAGTGAGATGGTAGTGTTTTCTGTGACTGAGGAATACTTTTCTCAGGGAGTAAAAAAAAAAAAAAAGGATTAGTCACTAGAACTGACAGTAAAGGGTTTTAGGAGATGAGTTCTGCTTGGAATCTGCATTAAAATGAAACCTATAGATCATCTTTAAACAAATTCAGATTACTGGGATAAATGGTGAGATCATTTACTCACTTTTGCAGTGATGAAAATAGAACTATTTCATGAATTAAATATAAATATTTTAAGAACAAATATTGTAAGTGGAAGATAAAAAGAATAAAACAAAACTGTTCCAAATTTTGCTATTTCTTTTCTCTATCTCCTTTTGTCTAACATGCAAAAGAAAATGAAAATGTCCAAAAATATATGTAAACATCTATGCAAACAAATAATTGTTGTTTCCATGGTTTTATTTAAGCCACTAATTTGCATAGCAGTTAAGTATAAATTCCCATGTTGGATGAAAGGAAACAATTAAGAAAAAAGAAAAAATGACCTTATCTTAAACCTAATATAATTTTAATGCTGTTAGAATTAGAATTTGGGTGGGATCCTACTTTATTTACCACAATGGTTTAACATGGATTAGGAGCAGGCTTTTGAACAAACCCCTTCATTGTCACCAGTTTTGGGCTTTGGGTTATAACAAGCAGTCTTTGAGCGCAGGCTGTACTGAAATGGAAGATGTCAGGTTCACAGAATTAAACTAGAGCTAGTAAAAAAGCAAAAACACAGTGTCCAGTATGGCTGTCAGGTCTTTAGTGCCAGCTGTTTTCCTCGACAGTTGACCTGTTTGACCACACTGCCTGTTAATGGAGATATAAGCACCTAACAATTCAATTCATAAAGTTGTGTAGGTCTATAGTAGTCTCACTGAATGTCTATATGTGTACAATCACTTATTTAAAGAACTCCACCTAATTTGCTTTTTTTTTAAACAGAGATGGGTCATCAAGGTAACTATTGCTAAGTTACTTGGACTTTGCTGTCCTGAGACAACAAATATCACTATAGAGCCACAAAACTCATGCTCCTTCACCTCACATTCTCTGCTAAGAGCAAAAAAATGTACATTTCATAGTGTAACATTAATCTTAGCAGTGTGCAGTACATAGTATTAAAGCTTTTCATTCATACCAACTATGGTAATTTTAAATATGAATGAAAAATAGTAGCACTCTTTAAAAAATAATAATCCAATAACAAAAAGCTTTTTAAAGTAGATTAATGCAAAGAAAAACTCTTCTAAGTTAATGTTTCAGAATTAATATCGCAGAAGTTTCCTAAGAGATCACATATGCTGTATTTCTGAAGTATTATTTACTATCTTTTTATTGGCAAATAAAGACCATTTTAATTGATGTTATAAACCAAGCGCTGATCTAAAATAAACATAACTGAACACTTATTTTTCTAAAACCATGAATTTGAATAGTAATTATTGTCACGGCAATTGATTTCTCTCATTGTACTTGACAAGAACATTGTGTTTATGATTATGATGTGCTAGGTTCAGCCATCCTTACTTGTGTTAACTAATATACACTTGACAAGCACTCCAAAGATTTCAACAGGATTGTCTGAAGCAAAAAGTGCTGTAAACATAATATTAAGAGTCTGGTATGTATGAGAGCAGTAAAAAATTTTTGAATAATTACATTGCTCTGCATCACAGAGTTTTACAAACACTGTTACAAGTAGCAATAGTTCAATGATTAGCACTTCTACATTTTTCTGGGTGTGAAGTACCACAGTTCCAAATCAAAACGTTTGTGGAGACCGAGAAGGAAAGGAGCCTTAACTGCTGATAGGGGAGGATATGTAACTTTAAGCCAATTGCAGCACACTGTGTGTGGGCTTATAGAAACAAATACTGATATCATGGAGCCAAGACACAACAAAGCTCCTTTTCTGGTCTCTCTGTTTACAACAGCCAATGAAATACACTGCCTTACTAAGCCATCATTATCACTTGGGCAGATTTAACAGATTTCTCCCCTCACTTTTGCTGATTGTGAGAGGCATCCATGAGAAGCAACTAGCACCAGCAGTTCCATGCATGTGCTGTGCCCCACTTGCCATGTTCAGCAACTGATCAGATAATAGGTGCACAATCATTCCGTCTTCACCTACACACCTTTTATTGCTGTATATACAGCAGTATAGCAGAAATGTTTCGTCTTCTGTCAGTCTGGATCTATATGCCATTTCAAATCAGACTTTTCCTGCTCCTATTGTTTTAACAAACAAAAGTTCCAGAACTCCAACTTCTCCCCTGCACTTTCTCCATGAAACAGAAGAAACTGAGGAAAATTTAATTCAACTGCGACCTCTCTAATCCCAAAGCTGTACAAAAGTTTTAAGCCCTTAGTTTTAGCTTTCTGAACTGGGAAGTGAAAAAACATCTGGATATGAGCAAATGATCTAATATCGTACATAAAACCCCAAGTATTCCAAATGTCATTTAAATGCAAATCTGTATTTATTTATTTGTCTCTCAGTGGAATTCACGCAAGTTAAGCAGCACCTTTCAAGTTCATTTAAAGCTAATTACATGGGTAATTCTTCTTACCCAAATGACAGTGCTTAAAACGTTATTTTTGGTTGCAATCCTGAAAACCCATATATTTCCATAAATAAGTCTTACCTGAAGCATCTCATGAAAGTCACATTAAGTTGCCACATTAAATTCATATCTCATACAAACACAGTTAACAACTTATAAAAAGAGTAAAAGTTCAAAAGAAACATGCTTGGCCTTCTGCTAAGTTGGTCATCCCAGACAGAACATTACCTTTGGTAAAGATATTTGTTAAAGGAGACCCACATTATATCTGTTTTACTGCATCACGGTTGATTACCAGCAACTGCATCTGCACAGTGATGCTGTTCATAAAATTACTGACGAATGTTTTGAGTAAAGGTTTACAAATGTTACAAGGGTATAATGGAGAAAACTTAGTTCACAGGTTAAAAAAAAGCCTATGCATAAGGAGAGTCAGCTGTAACCACTGCTCTATAACATACACAAAACTCCTTAATTATTGCAATTGAAAAATATGTATATTGAATTGAAAAATCTGTCACTGGATCTGAGGGTTGGACTCGATGATCACTAGTGGTCACTTCCAACCCCTACAATTCTGTGATTCTGTGACACTCTTTCTTCAAAGCAACTACCAAGACCAGCTCCCAAGGACCACTGCATGTTCTTATATAGCACATTTGAAGTGCTTGATAGAAGTTTAAAAAAATTCATGAAAGAAATGAACCTGAAAAGCAGCATACTGTAAGAAACATCTAAAGAGAAGTACATTTAAACAGAATACTGAAAACGTAACTGAAATTAATTTACTGAGGAAAAACAAAATTAAGTAAAACTATAAACTAAAACTTTAATACGGCTATTAATAAAGCTTTGCACTTTAAGTACAGAATACATAAGTGACAATACAGAGCTTGAAATATCTAAGAAAGCTACTGCTTTTTAGATAACTTACACTTTAGTTAAAATAAGCAGCATCAATGAAACATCACTATAATACATATTACTTAATTAGTAAGGACAGGTACCACATCCTTCTATCAATTGGTTCTTAATACATATTGAGCATAGAAAAACAACTTCATCCTTCATCTTTCTAGGCATGAGTACAACCCAACAAAACACGGGTATACTGAAGTTTGCATTGCAGTGAATTGTCAAAATTTTTACTGAAGGTAAGGATGAAAGAAAAGCATCTGTGGAGGACATTTGTTATTTATAGCAAATTAAGTATTTAGGATTATTTTCCATGTATTAATTTAAATAATTATTAAATAGTTAGTCATTTATAAGGTATGAGTATGCACACGCATACATATTGCATGATGGCTGCTCCAAAAGTAATGTCTCCTACTTTATTACACTGGTCCACATAATCAGAGGTAGATGTTGGTGGCAGAGTAGTAAAGTTGAACCTTCTATCAATACCCCATAACATTTTGTTGTCATGTGACAGATGGCAGCAGAGGGGCAGTCTGACAAAATAGATTCTGACATGGAAGTCTGGATGAAGCATAATGTGTCAATGAATTGCTTCAAGCTGAAAAAATGGCACCTAGTAACATTCAACAACACTTCCTGAATACTTGCAGAGTGCAATCAGTGGATATGACCATCATGAAGGATGGCTGGTGCTTATCAGCAGTGGTGACAGTGATGTGAAAGACAAACCACATTCTAGATGATCATGCAGATGTTTACAAGTATGGTATGCAGTCTCTTGTTAATTGCAGGTGAAAACACAAAACCAGTGGTGGGTGACTATGCTGAAAAACAGATTTTTGTAGCTAAGAATTTGCCCTATCAACTAGTGTTGTTGTGCTCCCTGTACCTGTGGTAGTTTCCAAGGAAATATATAGGAGGCATTACTTTTGGAACAACTTACGTATATGAACACTATATTTTTCTACATGCATAAATGTTTTTTGAATCTATATACACACATAAAACTGTCTTTTCATATTAAATATACCAGGAGCCATACCAGAAGCTACTGTAATAAAATATGAATGGATGCTCAATTATGTGAACAGCCTTTATTTACAACTCAAAAGTGAAAATGGCTATAGCGTATGTTGAGATGCTATTTGGAAGACTAACATCCACATTTCATTCTGCCAATACAATATCAAATAGAACTGAACAATTTAAAAGGACTGTAATATATTATGCAATAAAGTTCTAGATGTGAAGTTCAACTCTCAGCAGTTCCTCCTTTCACCTCCTTGAAGTAGCAAATAAAGAAGATTTATAATTAAAGAGGTTTAATCTAACATGAACTGAAATTAATCTCCATAGAATAAATAGAACATCATATCCATAAAGTGTGATTATGTTTCTTTTACTCATGGAAAAGACTTCCATATTTCATATAATTTTATGGGCTTGCCCTTCATGGGTAAAATACTCCATATTTTTTTCCAAAAAGTGCTGTTATGCGTATTTATATAGACAAAGACAAAAAAATTGGAAATATATATATATATATAAAAAAGCTATTTCCATTAAACTTCTAGACACATTACGAAGTACAGAATTTAATATTTTCTGAAGTAACTTTCAAAAACAAAAAGAAATGGAAAATATAGTTTCTATTTAAAAATAGATGTTTTCACTTCAGTTTTTGATTTTGCTAATTTATAATAGCTATCTAAAATTTTAAGTTAAGGAAGGAAACTCCACCTCATTCTAACTATGGCCTTTTAGTGAATTTGAGGAAGAAGGACTGCAAACTAAAGCCACATTTCAGCAGTCTTACAAATCAAAAGACTCACATTTTTTCAATGTAATACTTTCCCCTCATCCTTTTCTTCCTCTGTGCTGTTTCTCCAGACTGTTTGTTAAACTTTGATATTGTCACAGAAATATATAGAGAGAGAGCCACTAAGTCATGTCTGTTTAATGACAGCATTGTTTAGAGTACTAGAATCAAATATAATCAAGATGTTTGATACTTTACTGAAGGCCTTTTCCCTTCATTATATGCTATTTCTACTTCCTTTTCCAAAGAAGAAAATATATTTGAACCCATAAGTGTAAAGAAGTCATGCTATTAAAATCCCCATTAAAAAAAATGTTTTTCTGAAGGCAGAATGAGGATTCTTTGATTTTTAGGCCAAAGAACCATCATTATTGTTCTACAGTTGTAATATATAAAGAACACAAATCTAGTGTCCTAGTGTTTGATATTCAGAAGTTTTCTGGAAATGATTCAAGATACCTAAGAGAAGGAAAATAACTTGGAAATTGTAGAGTGTTTTCTAAAATACAATTAAAAACAAAACAGAACAACAAAACCTGAAAACACATGGGAAGCCAACTATTACAAAGAACATAATTAAGCCACATATACAGACTAAATCCCAATTTTAACAAATAAACAAATGATATAACTGCTTCTTAACGCAATTCTAATGTTCTTCCAATGGTTTAGTGCAGCTTTTGGCATCCACAGTATAACTGCCATAATCTTGAATCTTTTTAACACACAGCCCAACTCCCAAATATATACAAACACACTTATTTATTTTTATAGCAAAATCTTCCACACCAAATGTTTCATTTGTTACATGAAAATTTTACTGGAGTATTTTTATTATTATTCCATTTAAGATGCCCATTGCATAAATGCCTCTTGAAATCAGAGTTTGCCTTTCAAAAATAATAATTAGATTTAATATTTTAAGAACTATGTAAATGACACTATTACATGCAGTCTATTGCTATCTTTCCTCTCTTTCTGTTTTACTAGAACTGGATGCAAGGACACTCAGCACTGCTCTACTGCTGTGAGCAGATTGCTTATTTCTTCAGTGTCACTCATTTCACAGCATGACATACGGACTGCATTTGCAAAGACTGACTGGCAGAGTGCTAGAAAAGTGGACATCATTGCATAAAGAACAATTCTACTTTTTATCTCCTGTTTTCTATAATTATTTAGAATTGTAGATAATCCCTAGGGGCCCATAAAGATCATTGAGTCTCACTCCTTATTGGACTGCCTAGTTGACCAAGGGAAGACAGTTATGTAACCTTTCTGGATTTCAAGAAAGCCTTCAGTACTTCTCCCAGAATACAACAACGCAAACAAATAATGCAATGGGTGAATACTTGGCTGAGTTGTCAAAACAAAGCATATAGTAATTTCCACAGGAGTCTTGGTACGTATCTTCTAGGTGCCACCTTTAGAGACTTCACACTGGTGTGAACACTACTATGTAAGTGGCAGTTTTGACTCCATTTAGATTTTATAATAGCAGTAGAAATTACAAAATGTTTTTTGGACTACTAGACTTCAGCATTATACACCATGAACAGTGCCACTTAGGATTTACATTTTATTTTATTATTATTTTTTCTATTTTTTTAGGAAAAAAGAAATCTTTCATTTCCTGTTACCATCACCCAAACCCTATGTGGATACTGATATGGTGTTGCAACTACACACAAGTATCATGCAGCTAGGGAATAAAAATGAATACATCATATGAGATATGGAACTTTATATATGAAGCGTTCTACCTAATGATTTTATACATCTACATCTATCAGTTCTGTCCTAAACAATGCTTTTATTATACCCTTCATCAAATTCAACTGTGATCGGTACTTAATATTTGATTCAGTCACAGGAGAAAATGCAACCCACAAAAGGTTGAATTTCAAATCTATTCTTGATTATATGACTTCCTTCTGCATTTAACAAATTGCAGAACATATTCCTAGACACAAAGAACTTATTTCTAGGCACAAAGAACTGAGCAGAACTTGGGATTCAGCACTTCACCAAGTAAAGTGAACAGTGAACCTGTTCTGTTCTTGACATATATATATCAAATCAGAAAAGGGAAATTTTACATGCATGTAGTTGAAGGAATGCAAACCTCAAATCTGCTATATATCAAGAAAGCACATAGGCCAACTCCAGATTTAAAGCTGAGCAAATATCTTGTACTTTGAGAAACACAATATGGCAAAATAAAAATACTGCAATCTCTAGCATACTTAAATGTACTTCCAGCTGACTGAAAATGATGATGAACCAAGAAAGAAAAACAAGAACAAAATAATGGAAAACAATTCTATTCACTGGTGAATTAAATAACTCATCCATTGTTTTGTCAAACAACCATACCAGTGTTACTGGGGAATCTCCTTTGCCTGTGAACTAATAACAAGAGGCTGCTTTCTCAGGAAATATGAATACATCAAATAACTCTACATGATAACAAAGCTTCCTGGTGATGCATAGAAAAGAAAACACAGAGCTACGTTCCAAAGTTCAAACATCAAACATTTTCAATACAAACTAAAATTGGCCATTGCAATACAAACATGTTCGTCCCAGTGGAAGTAAGAGTCTTTGTTTTTAAGTAAGCTAAAAAACTGTTTAATGCTTCACTAAGTAAAAATCAATTTTATACTAGCCCCAAATGTAAAATCCATTTTTGCTAGGATAACTTGATTTTCATGTTACCAGAATATATTCTAATTCTGATTCTGATTTATAAGACTTCTGCATTTTCTGAGAATTCACCCATGGTGGACATGATTGGAGCCTTACAAACTGCACTTTGTTTTCAAAGTAATCTCATGAAACTAAACATGCTATATCCAGAATTAATATCATCCTTACTTTTCATCAAAAAAAGGCACTACTCACTAAAGCAGTAATATCCTCTATGCTCTTTATGCTAGTAAAGAGAAGGAATCCCTCTGTCACAAATTATCACCAAGAATGGCCCGCTCAGATATTGAGGCTCTCAGGCGATCTACAGTCAGCTTTAGTGCACCCATCCAGTCCAGATGAATTTCAAATAACTGCTTTGGGTTGTTGTTACCAACAGTCATACAGAAGGGCGTGATATATCTGGTTCTTAAGATACAACTGTATCTCTACAAGTCTCTATCATATCCTAAATACTCATGCTATCCTCCTGCAGTTAAGTCCTAGGCAAATTTTGAATATTGCTTTCTCCCACTTTTACCATGCTCAGAAAGACTTGTCAAGAGCATACACCTGATCTCAAGTGGCCATGGCTTTCACAGAACATCTAATAAACATGCAAGAAAATTTTGGTTCCATATTTCTTAATAACACTCCACTGATTACAAAATCTGAATTCTGTAATCCGTAATAGTAAGGAGGTATAATTTGGATACAAGTAGGGTGTGGGTATTAGCTGGCAGCTCCACCACAAGAGGTGAACCATAGACAAAAGAAAGAACTACTCTGAGAGCACAAAGAATGCAGAAAATCAGAGAAAAGACTGATTAATAAATTAGTGATTGATATTCTGCATTTGAAATATGTCATACCAAAATAGTTATGACTGTAGCGGATTAATATCATTGCCTCTCACAACAATATGAATAACTAAAGTTATCTATATCAATTTCTTACTAGAAGCATTATGAGAGAGAGAAATGATTTTTTTTAAAATACACTTCAGCTTCAGATTCTTGATACAAAAATGTTTCCAAGAAATACATGACCACTGTTGTAAATTTTTAATTATAATTTTATTCAGAGTAGCTTTGGAACTCAGGATTTTCTTTGCTTTCAGTTCTGAATTTAGTGAGAAAAGATGTATATAATTAAAATTAACAAATATTGGTCATTATAAATTTTATATACGCAAAGAAATTAAAGACAAAATAATGTTTTCATAAGTTAAAGATACTCTGAAGACCTAAAGATTTAAAATCTAAAGACCTAAAGATTTGGAAACATTGAATACTCCATCATAATTTATAACTTATTTGAAAATGACAGATTTTAGGATATCGAATGTTTATTTTTCAGGGTAATATTGGAATGGACCTTCTGTCACAGTGGGAATGGAATTTATTCAGTATAAGAAGGGAGATCATTCACACACACTGCCTGTGAAATTTTCTAATGAGATTTTTTACTGCTTCAAAGTAGGTGGAAAAAAACCTCACTTCTCAACTGGTGATAGAGCTAAAATTCTTCAAGGCATAACCTAAAAAGCATTGACTACAGCAACAGAGGTGCTACAGTCTCTATAGGCCTATTAAGAATCTGCTGCTCTTAGATACCTGATTGCAATTCTGCTTTTAGAGAAGAGGTCACTAAGCCAGTAGGTACAGTGATAAATCCCAGTATAAAAAGAAAAATTAAATTGATTTCCTTTTCTAATACAAATATAATGATCTGAAACAATACAGTTTCCATATATTCTGCTTATTTCTTCAGGAAAACCTGCATTTCCATCAATTTTTCTGTTCTAGGATGTAGAATACTTGACATTAGTTATGCATCTAACCATAGAAATTGTGTTATACTGTGTTTACTTTAAAATAAATTCCTTATAAAATAACACTTTTAAAATTGCTGATACATGTTGAAAATTCTAAAAATTCTCCTTATTTTGTTGCTTCTGACTGAAGCAATAAAAAGTATATGCATATTTCATCTTTTTTTAGGGACATTAACCCTATAAAGGAAGAGTTTTAAGCTATGCTTATGAATGATTTTTAAAAAGAACATAATTATCACACAAACCTATTTCCTAGTTTAGCTAGGCAGCCAGTGTGAATAAGGTTATGTGCTCAGAAATATAAAATAATATTGATTAACATTTGTTTATTGAGGATGGTTGAAGCATTTTTTTGATACCAAGCACATTAAAATTGTTTACACACAATCATTTGCTATTTCAATAATCTTGTTCAATGTGTTGTAGGTATGGTATTAATATTACCAACATAATTTGTCAGCGTTTTAACATACTGCATACCTATCCAGTTAAAAATATACATATATATGAATATATAAATATATGCCCATATGCATGTATACACTGTATTGTTAGTCTGCAAACATTTTATATGAAGGCTCAACCACTGTAAACCACTTTGAAGAGCTCATGTTACAGCTTCCTTTGGTGTAACTTTCACAGTGTGAAAACCAACAAATGCAAAAACAAAAACCAATTAAGTGCTAATTCTTGATAAATTTTTCTATCATAAATATTCTGCAGCTTATTAATATTAGTGATTCTTGGGGAGAGAAGATCCTGTTTAAAATCTACTGAAAAATTGGTATCTACAATGGAAATCTTTTATTCTAACTGCAAAACAGAACAATCAAATAAATTACAAAAAAAAAGCAAAAAACAACCAACCAAAAAACACACACAAAGTACAGGAAAGAGCCAGTGAACCAAACTGCATGCCCAGGCTCATCTCCCAGGCAAAGTTAAATAACTTCTTATGTCATCATGGCACCAATTTGGAGCAACTCAGGCTCCTTAGCTATTCTCCTTTCTTTCCTAGATCTGCTTTGCACAGTGTGACTCTGATACATGCTTTTTTCTTTTTTTTTTTTTCCCTATTTGTTTTCCTGGATGTACAGGAGAGCTTCTATATTCATAGACATGTTCCCTGCATCCACAAGCACCAGGACACTCCTCAGCCCAAGCTTTGTGGCTGGATCTGGACACCTAAAGACACACCTATATGCACAGAAATGAAGCCAAAGACTTTCCCTATTATCTTCTTTTTGATAATCCAGAAAAATAGTACACAAATCTGTTTCCCTGCTCATAAATGAATACTCTTATCACAAGGCTGCTGCCTGCCCAGCCAGGCTGGTTTCTATTCTACACATACACACATGCAATTTTGTTTGCTTCCTAATACAGAATTTAGTTAAAATTATGCAACAGAAGCTCTTAAAAGCACAGTACCACTCTTAAAAGCACTTATTAAAATTTTATTTATTTATTTTTTTGCTACTAACCCAGTTTGCTTGTGCTTTCAAATGGCACTCCTGGTTAAACTAGTTGTCAAGTGATATTCAGCTTTGGAAAAACCTAAATGCACCTGAATCAAAGGCAGTGGTAGCCTAGTAGCCAGATAGGACACCCTTTCTCTCAGTATGGGATAATACAGGTTATAAATAAAGCTTTTATAAATAAAGAATACCCCCTCCTTCTGGATCTCTATTTCCCAGAAAGAAAATGAACTAATGCTAGACTGGCATTCAAGGAAATAACACGGTAATGCTCCATTTTCAGTAGAAGAGGAATGAAATGCTTGGCATCACCTGTTGAAGTGCCCTCCATTAACCAGCATATTGGGTGCAGAATACTTCAGGGCCTGCTCATTTCTGCTCCCTTACAGCTCACACTGATTAACAGAAGTTTGCTTGTTCACAGCATGTAAATGTCTGGTTGCTCAAGTACAGTGCCTCAAAGCATGGTGATGAAAAAGAAGAAGAGCAGTGCTGTGAACTTGGGAAATAATGCGTGGCATTCTCAAGATACAGGAAGTCTGATGAACACAGTGGTCTGTTAGTCTTTGTATTTTACATACACATCAAGGTTACTGAGGAATACATTCATGGCAAGATTTCACAGCACTGTAAGTAATCCATGTATACTAACTTTGTGACATCTGATAAGCCAACTGAACTTCTTGAGTTTTGTCCAGATCCTAGAATTGCTGTCCAGCTGCAGATGACGCCAGTTCCCGCACTGCTGCCACAACTAAAGCTCCAGCATCACTTCCTGACTTTCACAATTCACCTCTAACTCATGAAAGCACTAACAGTGATTTGGGGTCTTTTATTAAAACATAACTTTCACAAAACATTGAACAGAACCATCATTTTTAATAATTCAGAAAAAGAGGTCACAAAAAAAAAATAATTAATGCACATTACTGGAGTCAAATAAAGTTGCTTTCCCTTAATGACTGTGATATGAAGTACTACATAAAGGTCAGCCAGATGTGCTAGTGTGAGCACTTTACCAGTGAGTCTGTGAACAATGTCAACAGCTCCCTGCATGTGCAGCTTCATGTCCTTGATTCTCCATCAGTGAAAATTAGTGAACAGGGCTTAAATGTTTCCCTTCAGGCATTTGTTAAGATTAAAGAGCTTGGAAAGGTATTGGTTTGATAGAACAGAATCAGCACAATTTCAGACAGAAAACAGAAAAAGCAATTTACCTGAAGAAGGTGACAAAGAACTGCACCAGATCCATGATAGTATTGTGCTGTGAGAAGGCAATCTGCAAATAAAATAGAAGTAAATTACAACATTTTCAGAGCCGTTTTCTTTTTAGGTTGGAGCTTTATGGCTCCATGGATGATCGGCTTCAAGTATAATTGCAGTCTGGTGTGCACACACCTGCATTCACCATAAAGTGAGATGAGTAACTAACTCCCATGTCTCTGTCAGAATCAAAATGCGCACAATGAAGTATAGCCTTTCTATTGAAGTAATGTTAGAAATTACCCATGTAATTCTTGCTTGTTATAAAAATTGAAAACAACATGCAAAGTACTAATAAATCATATTAATGTAAATCATCTTCTTTATAATCAACGCTTTTTCAACCATCACCATTTTCCACTTTAATTAAAATACTGAAACATTAATTTAGAATCAAAAAAGTCATTTATTTTTGCTTAAAACTAATACACTTAAAATATTTTAATTGCACAATTTAAACGTGAATGTTAATTCTAAAAGAAACTCAGATTAATCTGGTGCATAATAAAGCAAAGTATTTCAAAGCAAATTAAAGACAAAGCTACAAATATTCTTCTGGTAACATTTCTGCAACCTCACATGAACATTAAGATTTAATAATTATCTCTACGACAGCGTATACATACAGTCACACACCCACACTTGCATGGAATAGAGCTTATAATTGTTATTATAATTACTTATCACTAATGTTAAGGACTGTACTCAATATTGAAGTCATAACTGCAAATATCTCTGAGTCCCTGAGTTATTCAGTATTTCAAAATGTATAAGTAACAAACTGATACTATACAGAACTTTCCACTTCAAATTGCAGTAAGTGTTCATCTAACTCTATTCCTGGCCTTGTCATATGTTTAGGTTTTTTTTAGAAGTCTTCATGCATTGGAGATCTGATTACGACCAATAATTATAACAAATTAATTGGATTCCCTTTCACAGCCTGTGAACTTTCTTGGCTGTAAATGACAGACCTTTAGGCCAGCAACAAAATAAATAGATTTGGTTGTGTTCAAGTGTAAAGAGGGACCAATTGAAACAAATGGTTCACAAAAAAAGGAAAAGAAAAGAAAAAAAACCACAACCCTAGACATTTTCTAAACTTTTCTCTTTTCCTTCTTTCTTTCTGCGTTAAGAGAATTATTACAGCAATATAGCTCCATTAAAAATAAAAGATGTCTCATGATTAGAGGATCTCAACCTTAAGGAATTTGCAAGGAGAGTTCAGGACATTTTAATTGTAATGAAGCTCTAGCTATGAGGATCTATGCATAATAAGACAAAGCCATAGGCATCGATATATTTTTCACAAGATAATAATTAGTCAAGTTCTCGAACATGCAAGTTCTTTTAGTAGCCCAGTGTAGGTGACCTGAAAGCAAATTAGAGGTTAGGAAGATTGCTCAGTTTAATTAAATATGTATACTAGATCACATAATGCACTGTTTTCCTGGGTGCAGCAGGAGGGATGGGTAAGGGAGAAAGAAAAATTTATAAGGTAGGGAAGTCATAAAAGAAAAAGAGAGATGGATAGTTGAAACTACAGTGGAACATGTAAAAATAAGCATATGCAAGGATTATTATATGCCTAAAACTGGTACTTATAAATCCATACCTTCTTGTATTCTAGTCTCAAGGTTCATTCTGTGAAGGAGTTGTGAGGATTAGCACCAAGAAGTAAGAACTACAGCAACTATTTTATGAAAAATGCTCTATAATTAAACTCTGAGCAATTGCTTTCAACTTGGATTTAGCTTTGAAGTCTAGTGCTTCTGTATCAGACATGAAGGACTTGTGTGCCTGAAAGTTTGTCTAACTTTTCCAGTTACCCATGGAAGAATCAAACTTTCGTCTCCAAGTCTCATCTTGCCATTTCAACTTTAGAAATATTAGTATATGTTTTCTCTATCAATATTTCTGCCTGGATTTTTAACTGGATGACTATTTCACAGAGCACTGTACGTGAGAATGCGTTACAAACAACATTTCACTGTATGCTATTTCTAAATTTTTATAAATCTTTGCCTTCATACATGATGTGGAAAATACACTTTACTTTTTATTAAATTTAGTAATTTAATACAATTACTAAATACATTTTATATAATGATGTATAGAATATGTCTGCTAAAGTAGGAAAAGCTTCTGAACACAGGGATTTTTCCAAGCTCCGAAGTTTAGTATCTGAAGGAATATGTTTTTTTCCCTCTGCACTAGATATTTCATGTCATCTTTGCCTTGGCTATTTTTACTTGCCATACAGCAATAATACTCCAACAGAACAATAGGTCAAGGTCTGTTCCACCATGAAAATGGCGCAATTTTTAAAGTCTAACTTGAGGATCTTTCATGTGGAAACAGTAAGTCCAGCCACAGGATTTTGTTTTTATGAAAAACAAGCTGTGTCTGCAATTCAAAGGAAACCAACCTAGCAAAAGAAACAAGAAAGCGAAAGGGAAAAGTACAGATGGTTTATAAAGACATTATCCTATAGTATATAACTATTGGGTAAAAAAAAACCTCTATGAATATTTTGGGTACAGAACCAAAGAATAGTTTGGGTTGGAAAGGACCATAGAGATCATTTCTTTCCAACCTATTAAATACCCAATTTCTGAAATTCATTATTTCTAAATCATCAGTAATGACATAAGAAAAGAGTAGTTACTGGAATTTTTGCAAAATATAATTACTGTCTAGGAAAAGACTAGGGAGAGAACTCTGAATATGAAGTGTGACCTGCCCCAGTGAAATGTAATTGTTAGGAAACACTGTCCTCTTCCTTCATCCTTTTCCCAACAGGTTGAGCAAACAATGTTTTATTCTGCTCCTTCAGAAAACAAAAATTCCAAAAGAATGCAGGATGAAAAGCACAGATTTGTCACCAATGAATCCGAGTTACATCAGTTTAATTTAGAAAAACATCAAACACTTACACATGGAAGCTAAAGATGCCACACATTCACTGTATCTACTGCCTTTCCTAAAAATAGAAAAAATTTGAAAGAACCTAACTCTGAATTTTGACATGTGGAAGTTGAATCTAGTGAAAATTATCCTGCTAGTTTATAGGAATCAATGGAGATAGGAAGGTTTAGTATAGATGAGTGACTCTTAAATAAATGGACCAACGTAACATGGGATGAAGTACCCTGTAGGGCTGCCCTTTCTTTCTGCTAACATGGGGAGTCCGTAACTATGATCTTATGTCAGACTTAGGATATAAGTAATGTCAGGAGTGATAAAATTCTCACAGAGTTTCTAAGTACTGTTTGGCTACTTCTGCAAAATAGTCCAATGCTAAAATTGAAAGAAAATAAATATTCCCTCTTGTTAGGATGAAGTGATTGGAAAAGCAGTATGGAGCTAAGTGCCTTCTGGCAGAATCCTACTGCTTTCTGCTGTGTAAAGAATTTAGACCAATTTCAACAAACAGTCCTCTCAGTTCACAGGAATTAGTGGTAGTTAAACTTTTACATTGATAACAGAGAGAATGAAAGATAACTTAAAGAAAATGAGACTCAAAATCACAGCCTTCATACTAAGATTTGATAAGTAGCTTCTAGAGATTAGTTCTGCATGCTGAAGTCCTGTCTCTCACAGTGGCATACATTAGATTATCCAAATATCCACCCCTTTCTTTTTCAAATAATGTAATAATTACAGGATATTATTTCCACTACTCAGAATGATTAAAGGTTGAAAGACAACCTAGGTTTGTATTCAAGTGAGAAGACATTCTTAAAGTAGGTTTTTACTGCTGAATTTTTTCTTAACTTGCACTTTGCCTATCAAAATCAATACGCACACACTGTTATTTCACTGCTATCTTTAATTCTGTGCATGTGTACACATGTGCTCAAACGCATACCACACAGTGAAACTGTCAGTTAACAACCTGGGTTTAGTGAAGAAGAAAAACTGGGGGAGGGGAACTGATATCTAATTTACAGTTTAAGTCAGTATGTAAAAAATAACTTCAAAATGATTAATATAGAAATTAATAAGAAACTGAATCATTGACTATTAAAGTCAATGAGAGACTGAAAGAAAATTAAAAGGCATGGACAAGGGAAAGTGACAAGTTTCAAAATTAAATAATAAAGAAAGTCATTGACATCTAT
This sequence comes from Odontophorus gujanensis, assembly GCA_013399175.1. Classification (NCBI taxonomy): domain Eukaryota; kingdom Metazoa; phylum Chordata; class Aves; order Galliformes; family Odontophoridae; genus Odontophorus; species Odontophorus gujanensis. Next base: position 128,129 of record VXAB01012692.1, on the reverse strand, counting down.
AATACCCACAGTACCAGAAAGTTATTTTAGACGTAGATCTTTGCAGGATTGAATTCTCCCACAAACTGATTGAAATGGCAAACTTTCTAGACAGCTTCTTCAGAAACTGTTTTTTTAAAGCCTGGACTAGTTTAAATGGACAGGTAGGAAAATTAATTAAAAATTGAATTAAAGGGAATGGAGTCAAGGAATTTTTCAGGCAAAGATGAATGAACACAATAATAATTTTGGCCATGATAAAGAGTTAGATTCTAACAACTGACAGACTAGAATTGCTCCAGAGTACCAAAATAAGTGAAAACCATAGATTCAATTTATTCATTCAAAAAATAAATGTAGAAAATCTCTGAGTTTATATGTGTTTAATGTTTCTACACAAACCAGTTGCCAATATGGATGAATTTCACTCCTCAAAATGTGGTACATCTCTGAGGAAAAATTGTTTGATTTAAAAAATTGCACTAAATACAGTAACATAAATTTAATGAAGTATAACTAAAGGGTTATCTTTCCTGTTATCAAAAGGAACTATGAAAAATAGTGTTGCAGGCGCACTACTATCGTACTACTCTGTCAAACGGTGGCTAGGTATAGAGTTGATGAAGCAATTTGGAATTCTTTTTGAGTCCTTACATACAAGAACATACCAACTGACAACTAATTTTTGAGTCACAGTTCTGTAATTACTGGTGAGACTGGAAGGCAGTTTCAAAATATATGCTTTTTAGAATTTGTGTAAAGGATCAGAGAAAAGTTTCCTGAATGATGAAGACAAACCTGTGGTGGCAGGGTTTATTTAGCCTGGTAGGTTCTGTCTGCTCAATCTGAGTACATCTTGTTGAGGTGAATGGGTCACTTCACCCTTCACCACAATTCTCATATGATGCAGAAGGTGGCTTAGAATTCTTTCTCATACGAAGAGTTAAAAAGTTTCAGAAATTCAAGAAATACAACACTTGAGTACACACCAGCCATAAGCATGTCAAGCTTTTAGCTGTTGAAGTGCTGGCTGATCAGACAGAGTGCAGAAATGCCATCAAACTACAGCTTCTCAACTGACCAAATCAGGACAAAAGTTTCCGTAAGGGCAGCTAAAGCAAACGTCTACCAAATTGGACTAGCACTTCTACACTTCATCTACACAGTCACTCCAAACGTCCTATTAGCTAACTCTTGAGGAGAAGAATCCTGGTGCAGTGTATGCACCTCAGCACTATTCCAGGATACAACAAGTGAGTAGCCAGAACTCCACAAGAGTTTGCCATGTTTCTTAGTTCATAAAGTCCACAGAATCTGACACTGATTCAAGTTGTCTTTCGTAAATGGAAATGCTTACAAACAGTGGAGGCAACCTGCAGAAAATGCATGCAGATTAAAGGGATAACATAATTCTGTGGAAAACAAAATATCCCACAAAAAGGCACATTTAGGTGGTCATTCATGTGTCAATTACAATGTGTCCCTGCTTGAAATACAACCTTAATCCTCCCCCCCAACTTGTTCCTTCCAGCCTACAGAACACTAGCAGCTTCAAGGTACGATTGCAGACATCTTAACTCCATTAAATCCACATGTCCTGTTCTTCCAATCTAAGGTGGGGACGCTGGTTGTTGTGGAAGGACACAACACTATAGTTCATTGAACTCAGTCAGTTAATAACTTTGAATTGGCTCCATTAAAAAGTATACTGTTCAAATGAGCTTAATTTGCAGAGCTATCCTGATGGTTTAGAGTAACGAACCACTTATTTATTGATATATAACTTGTTTACTGCTCTGGATTATTCAAAATAAAATTCAGAGGAATCAGATAAAATTAAAAAGACATGAACAGCTTTTCAAGGAGCATTGAGCTCCCTTAAGAATGACAGGATTTCACTTTTAATGTTATCCCACACAGAGATCTAAACACTGGTACTGTACTACAGCTTATACATTTTAAAGGTATCTGAAATTCAAGTCAAAATAAGTATTGAATTATATTCTACTTCTAAAGAGGTTAATAGCAGTCTTATTTCTACAAGATATAGAAATGCAGTCTTACTTTAAAAAGAGTGAACTAGCTGACTTTGCAAGTTCCAGCTCACCAAAAAGTGAACTCTGAGTTCATAGTAAGTAAAATAAAATCAGATTCACATGCTAGGAAATACATGTACATTATTTAGTTAATCTGAAAAATACAAACATAAACACCATGAAAAACAGTATATTGCTCAAATTATCAGTGCTTGCTTTTGATTCTTCAGGCACCAAATACAAAATTGTAGTTACTTATTACAGAAACCAGAAAAATAATAATTTTTGCCAGGTACTTCATATGAATTAAGAAATATAAGATTTCAGAACACAGTTGTTTTTGTTTTGTTTTTTTAAGTAACAGCTTCCATTACACATGGATTAAAGATGGAACTATACAAAATAGGACAAGTAAATATTTATATTGCAGTAAGCAGGAGATGAAATATAAACTGAAGAAAAATCCTGTTTATTTCTTTAAAAAAGTGAGTTTTACAACCACTCTTTCTAACAGCATTCAGTGGAGACTAATTAGTGCACGTACATTATATCCCCAAAGAAAAGCAGAATTCCCACATTCTAAAGTTTGTAAACGTGAAAAAAATATTTACTTTTCTGCATGGAAGATACTTTTTCACCTTTCCTAGATATCTACACTGAGCTATCTGAATAGCCGCAGAACCATTTTATGCATCTGTTCATGCTCACACATAATGTAGAAATAAATATGACAGAAAATTTGCTGCTAAAGATAACATGGAAAAATTGACATCCTTCTCTTTGTAGGTATAGAGTTCATCTGGTTTCGTCACACAATCTACTGGTTAACCCACTGATTGGTCTCCAGCCTACAAAAATTTTTATATTTATCTATTTATCTATCTATATATTTATATATATATTATCACCACATAACCCAAATAGTTAGATTTCTTCAATGTTCTGTTCATCTTAGAAATCAAATACTTACTTAGAAAGCTCAAAACCAGCACTGAATTTTGTATAAAGATCATGTTGCTCAAAATAATGTATGTAACCATCATTGGTGAGATGCCAAGAAAAGGGCAAAGCATTTTCTTAAATGTGAAAAGAATCATGTCCCAAAGTTTATTGTTATAAATGAAGAGCATGCTATAAAGCTGCTGGAGCTATAGAATAAAAATTTTGTATTTGCCATAGCACTTTTCTTGATTACTCTGGATTAACATATTTATGAGGTTACTCAGCCTCAGGATTTAACCCACAAATCAAAGGTTTATATCAGCATGGGTAATGGATTACACAAAAGTCTACAGCCTACAATATCCCAAAGGTATCTGTCTTTCAGAAGATTTATGTATATAATACCACTTTGTAGAAATTACATTTTCTGATCTTTACCATGGTCCTTGTTGATTCCTGCCTCTAATGTGTAAAACATCCAAAAAGAAGCATTCCCGTTTAGCAGAGAAATTCATTCATGCTTCCTCCTTTTCCTCTCTTTACCTACAGATAAGGCCATGAAAGAGAGGCTTTAATTTCAGGATGTAAGTAATACTGCTACTACAAGAGTAGAAGTCATTNNNTCCCTTAAGAATGACAGGATTTCACTTTTAATGTTATCCCACACAGAGATCTAAACACTGGTACTGTACTACAGCTTATACATTTTAAAGGTATCTGAAATTCAAGTCAAAATAAGTATTGAATTATATTCTGCTTCTAAAGAGGTTAATAGCAGTCTTATTTCTACAAGATATAGAAATGCAGTCTTACTTTATGAAGAGTGAACTAGCTGACTTTGCAAGTTCCAGCTCACCAAAAAGTGAACTCTGAGTTCATAGTAAGTAAAATAGAATCAGATTCACATGCTAGGAAATACATGTACATTATTTAGTTAATCTGAAAAATACAAACATAAACACCATGAAAAACAGTATATTGCTCAAATTATCAGTGCTTGCTTTTGATTCTTCAGGCACCAAATACAAAATTGTAGTTACTTATTACAGAAACCAGAAAAATAATAATTTTTGCCAGGTACTTCATATGAATTAAGAAATATAAGATTTCAGAACACAGTTGTTTTTGTTTTGTTTTTTTAAGTAACAGCTTCCATTACACATGGATTAAAGATGGAACTATACAAAATAGGACAAGTAAATATTTATATTGCAGTAAGCAGGAGATGAAATATAAACTGAAGAAAAATCCTGTTTATTTCTTTAAAAAAGTGAGTTTTACAACCACTCTTTCTAACAGCATTCAGTGGAGACTAATTAGTGCACGTACATTATATCCCCAAAGAAAAGCAGAATTCCCACATTCTAAAGTTTGTAAACGTGAAAAAAATATTTACTTTTCTGCATGGAAGATACTTTTTCACCTTTCCTAGATATCTACACTGAGCTATCTGAATAGCCGCAGAACCATTTTATGCATCTGTTCATGCTCACACATAATGTAGAAATAAATATGACAGAAAATTTGCTGCTAAAGATAACATGGAAAAATTGACATCCTTCTCTTTGTAGGTATAGAGTTCATCTGGTTTCGTCACACAATCTACTGGTTAACCCACTGATTGGTCTCCAGCCTACAAAAATTTTTATATTTATCTATTTATCTATCTATATATTTATATATATATTATCACCACATAACCCAAATAGTTAGATTTCTTCAATGTTCTGTTCATCTTAGAAATCAAATACTTACTTAGAAAGCTCAAAACCAGCACTGAATTTTGTATAAAGATCATGTTGCTCAAAATAATGTATGTAACCATCATTGGTGAGATGCCAAGAAAAGGGCAAAGCATTTTCTTAAATGTGAAAAGAATCATGTCCCAAAGTTTATTGTTATAAATGAAGAGCATGCTATAAAGCTGCTGGAGCTATAGAATAAAAATTTTGTATTTGCCATAGCACTTTTCTTGATTACTCTGGATTAACATATTTATGAGGTTACTCAGCCTCAGGATTTAACCCACAAATCAAAGGTTTATATCAGCATGGGTAATGGATTACACAAAAGTCTACAGCCTACAATATCCCAAAGGTATCTGTCTTTCAGAAGATTTATGTATATAATACCACTTTGTAGAAATTACATTTTCTGATCTTTACCATGGTCCTTGTTGATTCCTGCCTCTAATGTGTAAAACATCCAAAAAGAAGCATTCCCGTTTAGCAGAGAAATTCATTCATGCTTCCTCCTTTTCCTCTCTTTACCTACAGATAAGGCCATGAAAGAGAGGCTTTAATTTCAGGATGTAAGTAATACTGCTACTACAAGAGTAGAAGTCATTATAAGTACTGACATAATTAAATACCTGAAAAAAGAATGGAATCTGTTTTCCAGCAGCTATTTATAGACCAAATACTTTGATTTTGTTCATCTTATAATTATAACTATCATAGAGTACACCTCTCAGCAGAAATAGGTCTAGTTTGTTTTGCGCTTTTTCTTTTTCTTTTTTTTTTTTTTAACCTTCAGAGGCAAATGTTGACTTCAACAATATTAATGGTAAATTACTATCTTTTGACTTTCAAAGATCCAGGATTTCAAAACAGAATACCAAAATGAGAAACTGAAATGCTTAGTCCTGCCCCTCACAAGGCTAACTAGATGAAAGTTGTCAGGAGGGCTGCTCATGCAGAAGGGCTTTCTGAAGACTGTGAGCATCAAAGTGAACTTTTTTTAACCATAATTTTCTTTTCATGAAGAAAAACTTCATGAGTACCCAAGGTACATGGGAAGAAAAGAGGTCATGTACTCACTTGTATAATTCAGTATATCCCACATAAGAAGTTAGGATGAAAAAATTAAACCAATGAAGCTTCATGTGCTGTACTTATGGAAGCAAAAGTGTTGTTTTTTTTGTGTTTGGTTTGGTTGTTTTGTTCTCTTCTTCATATGTAAGAGATGGTGTCCACTTATCAATACAAGGACAAGACTGTTCTAATAGACCTGTGGCTCAAAGGACAACTGTTCCTACTAATGGGAAAATGTGAATGACTTCAAATACAGTAGAACTAGTTAACTGACCTAAAAAAGACCCTCAGCCTACTAGGAAAGAAAATATATGACATATAAAGAGTAAAATAAATTTAATATTATCCCTTGAATTGTTTATCGAAATCTGGAAAGTGACAACTGAGAATTTAGCAAAATAAAATGAAAATTAAATGGTGAGGATTAAGAGAATATATTGTGAACCAATATTGTTATGTTAATTTTATCCATTTCATTGTTTTTTACCCCTCATTTGAAACTGCTATTGTATTGCAAGCTGTAATAAATATCAAAAAACAAAACAAAACAAAAAAACAGAACTGAAGCATAAATTTTACTCAACTTTACAGAATATATTCTGTAGAGTCAGGCTGATATGTCACTGATCTATTATAACATTGAATGACACAATACCATATCCAGCAAAGTATTCAGAAAAGATGCAGAAGAAAATAATGCTAGTGAGTAGAATCTTTGATGTCATATTTTTTCAGAACTTAGAATTAGTAGCTAGGAAAAGGTTGATGAGTAACTAGCTTTCAAGCAGATTCATAAGAATGTGAATCAAGGATAAAAATGGGACCTGCTGAACTTAAATTAATTTTCCAAGAGACTGTGCAGTAAGGCTGTAAGACTGAGCTGCCATGCTGGAATTTGGGTAATAGACCAATGTGCCATACTGCTATTTTACTGGCAAAGGTCATTTCTGTGAAACTGAGGTTTATAATGAAAGTCCCATAACTGAAATGTCAAAACAAGGCTGTAATATATGAGACATAGATCCTTGTCAGTTAGAACTGTGATCTTGAAGGCTCTTTGCACAGTTCTGAATGGGTTGCTCCCACCTCATGGGCAAATTGTAAACCATCTTCTAAAGACTTCAATCATTAAGAAGAAGAACTATCCAAAGTTGACAACACTGAGGGTATATTTTATACTTCCTTTTTAAAATCTCTTTCCAGAAGCTCTGAATATCTAGTTAGGCAAGTGTGAATGAACATTAACTATTTGGTAGCTGAACAGCTTTATCAAAATCCAAACTCAAAGAAAATAAACATTGCTTTTCCCATTAGGGCACCTTATACTTTCAGAGAACAAAGGATAATACTTCTCAGTGTCCGTATATAATTACAACACTGACCTGAACATAGATCGTGCCTTCTCTTATATTGAAGACTTCATACAAACTTGAGGGAGAAACATTAGAATGTACTACCTTGATTCTTTTTATTTGAATAGGAACAGAAAGGGCATACGTAGAGCAGAATTTGATCCCAAAATAATGAGTAACATCTTCTGAACAAAAAACTGTGTACAAGACAGGGTAAAGATGGAAAACATGCAGGGAGATAATGCCTTCAGTTTCTATTGCACAGATGCATACTTCTGAATTCTGAAACATCTCATTTGCTGCTCCAAATCTGTATGGTAGGGTAGTTAGGGAGCGAGTAAGAAACCTAGTTGGAAGAATAGCTGAATAGAAGTTTGAATATCTTCCAGTCTATATTCATGCTTCAGTGAAATTGCTTCTTTTAACTAGGGACATGTTTCAAAAAATACAGTATGGCAATTTCTAAGAAATCCTTTTTTGTTTCCTAAGGATCAAAGATACAAAATGTAGCCCTGCCTGTCCTGCACGAACGGGCTGATTTTAATCACACTACATAGGAGGCTAAGGGCCTGAAAAATACAGTGCCTAAAACAGACTTATAAGCAGAGTACAAGGAGAAAAGGTCTTAAACATGTAGGGAAAAAAAAGACAACAGTGAGAGTGTATGCATTAACAGACATCACAGAAGTAAATGGAAAAATATATTTATAAAGCAACTATTAACATTAATTTTAGATAAACCTGAAGATTTCTTCTGACTCTGAGTACCAGGCTACTCCAGAGACCTAGAAAATTTGAGGTTTCTTCTTACTGCCATTAGATTTGAGAAGATTACTTTTGTGAATTGAGAAAAAAAAAGTTCTTGCTCAGAAATAAAACAAAGCAAAAAAAAAGCAAACAAAAATACTTGCTTTAACTCTTGAACTCTGTACAAATTCTTTCTCAGTAATTCTTTTTAAAAATTGTAAGGTAACTTGTTTGTGAGATGCACTGACTTTTTAAACCTAAATCAGATCAAATTGAAACACAGGAATTTCCACTCAAATGTTAAGTTGTTGTTTTGTTTTGTTTTTTTCCTTTTATTGAAGGCTGATGTAAGACTGGAACAGATAACTCAGATGGGTTCAGATTCTTCATCTTTGTAGATTTTCAAAATCTGACACTGCCCTACGTCACCGCTTCTAATTGACTCTACTTTCAGGTGCTAGACAATTGCCAGCTAGTCCCTTCCAAAATTAATCATTCCATAATTCTTTGACTACTCATGATTATTTCCCTCTTCACAGGCTGCTATTGCAGGCTATTAGGCTCCCACATCAGTAACAGAAGTCAAGACAGAGAAAGGATTTATGAAGTTTGTTTTCTTTCCATTCTTCCAAAGCTGAAAAGTGCAGCAACATTCACATTAACAGTGTTAATTAAAAGCAATATATAGTATCTATTTCACACCAAATTTGTTTTCCATGTGCATTACCAGAGATGTCTATTCCTTTTAGTAATTTCAAAGCAGTATATAAAATAAAGGAAGTCAAATGACTATGGATATTCTTGGAAGGAAATAAAAAGTATCAATATGTTGATAGAAACAGTGAAATAAGTTTCTGAAAAAAATGCCCTGACTCTGTTAATGACAAAAAATTATTCAAACAATGATTTAATAGTACAATGATCATATATCTACACAACATGCTATTGCAGAAGCACCAATATATTATTATAGTTTAAGTGAAAGTCTGTGTTTTCATTATTGGGGTGAAGTACTGAAATGGAAAGATGCCCACTCAACAACTATTTTTGTAAAGTACTATTTGTTTGACTTTAACCTACCTAAAGCGTTAAAATTGTTTTTGTTAATAGACAAGCTGGAAGGATGATCGATTTTTATGACAATTAATTGAGCCTTTTGGGCCCCTTTTCCTTTCCTTTCTTTTCCTTTCTTTTCCTTTCTTTTCCTTTCTTTTCCTTTCTTTTCCTTTCTTTTCCTTTCTTTTCCTTTCCTTTCTTTTCCTTTCCTTTCTTTTCCTTTCCTTTCCTTTCCTTTCTTTTCCTTTCCTTTCCTTTCCTTTCTTTTCCTTTCTTTTCCTTTCTTTTCCTTTCTTTTCCTTTCTTTTCCTTTCTTAGCTACTTATTAATAACTGCTAGTTATTTGTAGCATTTCTAACAGCGGAATGCAATAACTGAATGCTAAGTATGTCCTTTATATGAATTATGAAAATGTGATGGCAGGTCTAATCTTACATGGAGAAAAACTAGACCACTTGAATTTGCAGGACAGGAAAATATGACTATGGGGAAATGAACAAGGTGTCCCATGATGCAAGTCATGATTTTATGATGGATAGTTTACTACACAGAAATCTCAAGGCTCATGTTCTAATACAAAGACAAGCTGTACCCACTTACATGTAAAATAATATAATGTACAGGAATAAACCTCCTTAGCGATTAAAACAATAAGAGAGAAGAAAGAAGAGAGAAGAAAGAAGAAACAAGGATACTTGATAGATATATTTAGAGACATTCAAAATCCATCTGGACATCATCTTTGTCAAGCTGTTCTAGCTGACTGCTTGAGCAAGAGGTCAGACAAGATGATCTACAGATATCCCATCCAATCTCAATCATTCTATGATTCTGTGATAGAAATAAGAGACAAGACATGAAATTGCTGTGGTAAGTCTATTTTCTATGTCCTAATTCTTGATATGCATGAAATCTTAAGTATGGCATTAAAATTCTCTGCACTTCATTTAGAAACTCAATAGCTGCAAAATTCAATACAGAACACCAATGAAAAATAATGTAGATTAATATATGTTACGCATATATAAGCTGACTTGCTTGAAATGTCTTAGATATCAATAACACTACAATTGAATGTAACAGAAAATCTATTTCTGCCTAAGTTTATGCTGGCCATAACCTTATTGAGGTACCACATTCAAACCCAAAAAAGGAGTTGAAGATAAAACGTAATGGCAGTCACCAACAGTGAAATTTTAAGCCATCTGATTGCACAACTAATCCCTGGTGCTTTAGAGTACTTACTTTCAATCAATCAAACTTAAAATTTTAATATAGCAAGGAGAATAAAAAATCCCTTCATGTTTGCATTTGTATTGTACCTGACTTAGCTAAAATGCATCTGTTCCAAAAACAGGAGTCTCAATTTAATCATCAGTATTTGAAATTGTCTTTCAGCAGTCCAACTATTAAATGAAAAAATAGTATAGAGAATCACCAATTAAATTAATAAAAAGAATGACTACAGAAAAAGAAGAGGTAATCCTGCTTTATATTGAGAGCCTCCATAGGTACCTACAAAGGTCTATCCTCCTTTCAAAGAAGTAATATTTGTGAATTATGGCTTGTTTAAAATCAAAGGGAAATCTGTGTATAGCATACCAGCCTTTAAAAAGCATGAGTATCTTCAGACAAGACCTAGAATTTCATTTTCTGGTAAAAATGTCACATACCTTCAACACTGAATTGCCTACAAGGCAAATCATCTACAAATATGTTTTATTGCTGAGAATGAACATGAGAAATAAGAACCTCTAAGCAATACAAATCCCTTGTGTGTGATGATCACTGTCCAGAAGGGTGAACAGGCTCTTGAGCAGGGCCTGTTGTGACAAGACATGATTTCAAACTGAAAGAGAAGAGATTTATATTGGATATTAGAAGGTTTTTTTTTTACAATTAGAGTACTGAAGCATTGGTACACATTGCTCAAACTGGTGGTGAATGCCTTGCCCTGGGGGACACGCAAGGTCAGGTTGGACTGGGTTCTGAGCACGAGATCAGGCTGCAGATGTCCCAGTTCATTGCAGAGGAGTAGGATCAGATGACCTTTAAAAGCACTTTCCAATTCAAAGGATTTTATGATTCTACAAACACACCTCAATAGTGAATCATCTGTAACATAAAATTTCTGATGCCTTCTCCACACCAAGGAAGAATTTATGCTTATTTTTCCTTTGCCTCTTAACTACTACAGTTCTATCTATAAATTTTAGTCACTCTTCAGGGTCTCCAAATATTCAATGTGCTATAATTTAAGATTCTGACAGGAATCAAAGATACTAGAATTCAAATCCCACTTCAGGTTAACTCTTCCTTTACTGAACACTGATAGGATTTGATCTGATTCCTTGTCTAAGTCATTACACTAATGTTCCATTCGGCACATCTGTTAAATATTCTGCTTCTGGAATGTAAAAATTCTGAATAATCTAAAAGGAAATTTACATCTCTCAATTCAACATAAAACCATAATCATTTTCCATAACACATAAAACACAATTAAAATAAAAATCATGCCTAAGATAAAACTCTAAACTGACCCATCAAATTAAAAAACAAATATTTAAGCAACAGTTGATCTTTCTATTGTGTAGATAATTTAATACACAGAGTAAAATGATCTTAAATTTTATCCAGAGGCTCCAATAGCATGGTACATCACACTCCTAAGAACAAAAACACAAACAAAAGCACGTAATGATATAAAATAACTGGTATTCCCAATCTCATCATATTTTTAACCATATTAACATGAGTTTTTAAACTGCATTATTTGTTGTATCGTAAGTTGTACATATCTTGAATCTATAAAACTTGATAATCAATTGAGATTTTGAGTAATTACTGTTAATCTCTGTCTTCTTAAGAATCCCCAAGTTTCATTTTGCTGCCTGAGTATAGTAGAGTGAGGAAACTTCACTATTAATAGCAACAAATGTGAAAACAAACATAAGTGAAATAGTAAAAAAGGGAGAGCTAGTAATGTAGAACAATTAAAATTCATTTATTTGTCGATTCAATAGAATGATTCAAACAACCATTCTGGACAGTGACTGAAAATTAGGGCTAATACATTCACTCTGAACTTTCAATAGGAGGAAAAATAAGCTCTGAATGACCAGAAAAGAGGAAAAAAAAATTAGGGAGTGGTAGTGACTTGAAAATTATGAGAGTGAAAATTGTTATAGAATGGGCATTTGCTGGCAGATGAGAGCCAGCAGAAGGTCCTGTAAAAAGTAGGAAGACACTAAGATGCTAAAAAAACTCTTATTAAAACTTTGCTAATGTCAAGGAAGCCAGATTGGTGGTATAGATTTTGATTAGTCCACAAACTTCAATAATTATAGTTCATCCATAGTTAAGAGTAATCTATTAAAAGAATAGAAATTCAGTAATTATTACTTCTGCAGGTTTGGCTGCAGAATGTTTTCAATATTTGAATTACATTTGGAGATGTGCTGTCAGAGGCAAAGCCAGATGACCCTGTAAGAAGATCAGCACTTATGAACTTAGGCTAGAGCTAAAAACTTAAGTTTCAGAACAGTCAGAATGAACTTTTTGAAGCTGAGGTTTCTATAGTCTCCATAGCATCCACAGCTTTAAGAGACTGCAAGAATCAGAAACTGGATCAGACTTCCCCAGATCTTTCATCCTCTGTTTTAGAGTAAGAGTCATAATGGATGGATCCAGAAAAACCTCACACGTCAGTATCTGTTTCAAATATAATATTATTGAGTTATATATATTTCAATTAAATTTCTAAAGGAGAACCTCACTGTTTTATAAAGAATAAAGATAATAGCCACATAAGTGTCACTTTATTAAACTTGTTGCAGGAGAAATGTACACTTTTATTTTCTGAAGTCTGTTCCAGTGCTGAACTTACGTCTCATATAGTAGAGCTTGGTTTAAAATATAAGCATCTATAAAAAGGTGATACGATAATACGATGTGCTAATAGTGCCATTAAATTATGCTATTATTTTGCCCAACTATGTGGCTTCATGCCCAAGGCTGTTGCTCCAGCTGGGAAGAACTACTCACAGAACATGATGCATTATGAAATTTCCCTAAATATGTAAGAGATTTCATAAATAGAGTGCATTTATGCAAGCCATATTTATACAAAATAAAACAGTCTATTGATTTATATCTGAGTGAGATACTGTGTCAAATCATCTCCTAAGATTCCAGACAAACTGCAATATACTTTGAAGACCAATAACTGAACCGCTATATATATATATATTTCCCACATATTCTGTAAATAAGCCAGATGTTAGAAATTATGGTGATAAACAATAAACACAATAAGCTAAAAGAATTTTTAAACAACAGACATTTTTATGCTTCAACGTATATAAAAACAGCAGTTATAAATAATGTTACGTGCAGCATCTGCAACATTTCTCCTACACCTTGAATCTTGTCTGATTCCCAAACTGTAACACATCTTTCACTCTGAGAGTAAACTTTTTGAGAGGCAGTGAATTCCAACTCTGCTTTGCAGGTACAAGAAAAGAGCAGCTGACAGTCCTGTCATGCCATTTTAACACATTCATTATTAGCCTCTGGTCAGTTACTAGTTTAGAACTTCAAGTAGGACCATTAGTAAAACCATATTCCTCATCATGCCCACAAACAAACCGCAAAGGGAAGAATAATTCTTGGCATCCTTCTCACAAAAGAAGCAAATCTAAATTATGACATCAGTTGCAGATTGACTCAATAGTAAATTACCAAATCCAATTTAGTCAGGACCTAGTAATTTAGTTTCAATCTAATTTAATTCAATTTAAGTTGTTATATATAAATGTTGATTAGTAGTCTATTGCATAAGAATATAAAGTACTTAAGTTTAAATTACTGCTGTTTAAGCTACAGCAGCTCTGTTCATTTTTTGGTTGTTCAAAGGTGGAACTGAAAAGTATTGGGAACCATAAAGACAAATGATATTAAAATTAAGTCTGTAATCCATGTCAATTACTTCAGCAACACATTTATCTATCATGCAGAAAAAAAAAAAAATTCATTCTCCACAAACAAATCAAGCTACAGATGTATAAAATAATGAAGGACAACAGCCACATGACATGAGTTTATCCCTAGGAAATACAGAGCTATTTAAAAAATGCAGACTATTAACAGTTGAAATCTAGATTTTAATAGTGTTGCAATAAAATACACTTTTAAACTTCTCACCTGAAATATGTAATTTGATATAATGTCTCTTACCCTTTTATCAAAAGAAAATTTTAAAGGAATAAAGGAATAATTTAAAAAATAAAGGAAGATTTTGAAACAAAATAGATCAGTGACCAAAAGTTGCAGTGATCTCCAAGGAAATTTAAGATTCTGACATTCAATTTAACTACAAAAGTTTTCCAAAAAAATGTTTAAGTGTTTCTTGTGGGACAACCAGCAAATACTCATATTCAACTCAGATTAAAAAGTTTTCAAATGCCCATCTTTGGCTGGAAAATAGTTCGAGAGTTAACTCAAACACTTAATAATGATCCATGTAGTGAGAATGAGACAGAGAGGGAAAAGCTAGTAATCACAGAATCATAGAATTGTTTGAGTTGGAAGGAACTGTTAAAGTTTATCTGGTCCAGCTGCTTGCAATGAATGAACACTCACAGCTCAGTCAAGTGCTCAGAGTCCTGTCCAGCTTCACCTTGAGTGTTCCCAGGGATAGGGCTCCTATCACTTCTCTTGCAAAGTATTCCAGTGCCTTACCACCCTTATCGTGAATAACTTGTTTATATCCAATCTAAGTCTCTCTTCTTTTAGTTTGAAATCATTTTCTCTTGTCCTATCACAACAGATCCTGCTAAAGAGTCTGCACCCTCCTCTCTTACAGTCCACTTTTAGATATCAAAGGCTGCTCTCAGGTCTCCCCAGAGGCAGTCCCAGCTCTCAACCTGTCCTCATAGGTGAGGTGTTCCATCCTTTGGATCACTTCTTTGGCCCTCTTCTGGATGTGCTCCAACAAGTTTATGTCTCTCCTGTACTGAGGACTTCACATGCGGACACAGTACTCCAGGTGTGGTCTCACCAGTGCCGGTTAAGGGAGCAAGAACGTGTTCCCCAACCTGCTGAAATCTATAGCTGAATATCTTAGCTACACAAAATTAACAGCAAAAATTCTGTTGTCCTTCTGATAGTTACATCCTGTACTACTTTACTGTTGTATAACTACTGCCATGATGTTTGCTTTCTTTATGGAACCTTTACTGTCTAAAGACTGAAAAACATGACTTTCAATTTCTTAGAATTCTAAGAAATAACAAATATCGAATCTGACAACTGTGTTATCTTCTGCAGCAAATACAACGAAAAACGGATACAACATACAATTGCAGACTACCATAACGAATTCAAGAGAACATTCTGAATCACAATTCTTTCCCAAATGTCTTCACAAAGTTTGCGTACATAGGGCTGCAATGTATGCTCAATACATAGTTTTACTACCCACTATTTTAGTTTACACCTCTAAATAAATAAACAAATAAATAAGCCAAATTAAATATTTTTTCATTGCTGAACAATTCTATTCAGAAGTCTCCAAAAAAAAAAAAAAGTCACACTCCCCATCCTGCAAAAGCATAATAATATTGTGTCAATTCAGAATGGAGACCAATTATACATTTTTTATAAATTTACTTTAAAATGATTAAAACCCACAGCCTAGATTTTTCATTAATTTAATGAATTAATTTAATCTGCTTGAATACACTAATACAACACAACTTTCATCTTAGATACGAGCCCCTGCAACTGAAATGCCACTGAATATATATGTTTATCATCCTAATATATAGCCAATTTGCTAGTATTTATTAATTAAAATTTCCTATTGACATATTCACAGTCTGCAACTTCTGATTCAGAACTGATGATTAATTTATTTGTGTCTAAACTTTTGTGCTGACTGGTCCACTTTCTCAAGATTGTTGGAAGAAAATGGACAGGAAACACTCAGCTGTGACTCATCAGAAATAGACAACAAGGATTTTTAGGAGAAAACTTCTGAGGTTCATCACTGAAACAGCCCTCTTGGGATCATGCGGGCTCTCACAGACTCAGTGCTTGCCAGAGGTAATTCCTGGTTATCCACATTCAGTGAAAGAACCTCTTGTTGCTGCCAAATCCATGATACCAGCCCTCCTTCTGTACAGTGAGAAAATGAGCTCTGAGATCTTCAGGGAATTATTCATAGTGACCTTTCAAAGGTCTGTGATCTTCTGGTTTTGAGATCTTATATTATCATGTGAAAGTACAATGAAAAGACAGAAGAGCAGTACTAACATTTGCCAAATTTTCAGTTTCTTTTCTCTCCAATATTGAACTTACTCATCATACACTTGCTTTGAAGTTAAGATGGTAAAAACTAAGCCATAAAAAGTTAAATCTAACATATTTTCACATAACATAGAAGCAACATCACTAGTTCTGAACTGAGGGGACCCCTTAACTTGGCGGAAATATTCTGCTTTATGCAACCTAGGATACCATCAGCCCTCTTTGCCAAAGGGCAGACTACTGACTCATGTTTAATTTGGTATTTACCAAGATCCCCAGAACATTCTCTGGTAAGTGCTTTCCAGCTCGGTACCCCAGCCTGTCCTGGGGCCTGAAAATTGTTCTTTCCCTTGCTTAACTTTATGAGGTTCCTGTATAGGCTGGAGGAATGTGTGCTGACAGGTCCCTCTGGATGTACCAACTACTCCTTCCAGCTTTCTGACATTAGCAAACTCACTGAGGGTGTGCTTTCCCCATCATCCAGATGAATGCATTAAAACACAAAATTTTATTCTACAAATGGTGCATCACAGTTAATAGTCTAACAGAAAGATTTTAATTCAACCTAAGTACTAATGGGATTCTTACAATATAATGTTCTGACACTGAAAACAACCTGACATGTTTGTGGCAGAAATATATCAAGAAACAGATATATGTGTGTATGTGTATATATATATGCATATATACGTATACACACACATATATACGTTTATATACATAAATAAGAGAACAGCAAATGACACCAGGAAAATGCAATGAACAGGACCCATTCAGTTTTAAATATCTGTCTTTCCCACTCAGTTTCTTTTCTCAATTTAGTTTCTTCTGTCAATTACAAATTCCCTGCTGACATACATTATTTGAATAGACAAGGAAAAGGTATTAAATAAAATTGAGCAAGTAGTGCTGAACAAGTTTATTTGAATATTGATGCAGTACTTGTGAAAAATCAGTTTCAGGCTCATGGTTAAAATCTATTTTATGACTAAATAAAATTTATTTCTGATAAGGGAAGAATCAGTAAATACTTCCTGTGGAAAACCAATGCTGCTTTGCAGCAAATTGTTATGGCTGTGAGTGTGTTGAGTGAAAAATACCTTTAAACCTGAAACTAAGTCATAATGTTGCATGAATCTAATTTTTCTGACAGTAATGTCTCGGATGAGGTCAGAGTAAAAGTACCTTCAGAAAGCGCCTCAAAATATCCTTTAAAGTCCATAATCCATTCAGTTCTAACAACACTCACTCTATTGAAAATAATATATCTTGTTTAGCTAATAACAAAGCAAAGCTAAGGAGTTCATACATAGAGAAATTTGTGAACAATCCACACACAATAATCAGACTATTCATCACTGCCCTTAACCACAGGAAAAATTTGCTTTCACTGAGACATGAATACTGAGTCAGTGATAGGTGGCTCAAAATTAGGTACCTTAAACACGTGAAAAAATTATACTAACATTAGGAAAAAGAAAAAGAAAACCACTGACAAGAACTAGAGTTACTCTATAGTTAAATATAGAGTTATATCTAGTGTTAAAATAAGCTTAATACATAGAAAAATGTTTCCAAAGTTGAATTAGAAGGCTTGCTTACACATTTCATAAAAAGAAGTCTCTCATCATAAATTTAAAGATGGTCATTAAAATAGCTCCACAAAAGTTAAGGGAAAGAAACTGAAAAGCCAAAGGAATCCAATGACATTTCAGCAGAAGCCAAAAGAGAAGAGTCTGGTGAACAGCTACTGATACTGATAAACTGCTGCGATCATGGCCAGTGACACAGCCAACACCCAGCAGAGCAGCTGGTGGAAACATTTTCAAACCCTGACACAGAAGAAATCTGAGAATGAGGAAGTAATTTCCTTTTGTTCTCCATTTATGTAGACTGAGGTTTTGATTCAGGACTAGCACCACACCACAATTATACTAATAAATGCTTACCCCACATTGCTTTTGTGCAAGATCAATGTTTTAAGGGAAATTGATAGGAAGAAGGTGAGACTATTGATATAACAGGAACAGGAAAATGCTTATATGACAGCACAAAAATGATAAAGGTATGGGAAATGTGATAAAAGGTTCAGATCACAAGCATCAAAAAATAGGAAAAAGAATCTCCTACCACGCACAAAACACTTTGATTTCTTCAGGAAAGTTTAACATATAACTATCATATCAGAAAAAGTAGATCTGTGACTACAACCATTATATTGAAGCTAAAACCTGAATGATTATCAATAGTATGTTTGTAGATACAAGTGATGATTTAAAGGAGAACAAAATCAAGATGTATACTTCTACACTAAACTTGTACTAAGTTGTTTTTCTCCCAGGAGATTAAAGAGACCTTCACTTTGGAAGACTAAATAATGACAAACACAAAAAATTCTTTTGTTCTCTCTGCTTCTGAATAATGAAATGTTTCACTGAGGACAATGCATACATAAATCTCAGACTATATTATTACAGAAACTTAAAATCAGAATAAAGAATTAAAATTGGATAAACTGGAAATATCCTAAATATTCTTGATGACTAAGAGGTGCCAATAGAGTGTTCTGACCACTCTGCAAGATGGAGCTTCCTAGAAGAAAAAAAAAAACAACAAAACAAATACCAACTTGCTGACTAAACTTTTTTCAACCTTAACTCATAAAAAGAGAATTAAAAATTTAACATTTTTTCTTTTCTGAATAACATTTGATAGATTGATTTAGTCTTCTTTACTCACATGACAAATGAAACCAGGGTCAATCCTTTTAAATAAGAGGTGGACACTCATCTTCATGAGAACAGCATAGGATATACTTATAGTGCATCAACTGGAACAAATCTGTTCTGATTCACCACACACACAAACATGATGATTTAAGGTTTTGGCTCATGGAAAACAACCCACTACCTAACAGATCTTCAGTCATAGGTAGAGTTGCTCTGTATTATTATTTACCATAATCTTGTATCCTCCCAGTCTTTTTTAGGGTCTAGCACAAAGCGTGATCTCAACTAATCAAATACACAATATGCAAATCCATATGAAACGTTTATCTGATTTTCCTACAGTGACCAAGTGCTAAGCTTCAGTATTATGTTATGAAAAAAACCTCTGAGGAACTAATGTAGCTTATGAAAATAAATGGCAATTCACCTTTTACAGGAGTAATAAAAACTAGCTTACATTAATAGAGTCATGCCTTAATATCCTGGTAGCGGTCTTGATTCTGTAACTATTGGGCTATGATTTATTTCATTTCACTGATAGAAGGGTAAATAAAAGTTATGCTTATCTGATTACTAACCATATGCGGAGCATCTTCTGGAACCTTTACTGACAGGAAATAGTTTAACTAAGCTTCTATATATCCTGATGGACACAGTTATCTGTGGTCAGGGGTTAATCAAATGTTATCTCTTGTTGCAGTAGGATATTCAGCAGTTGACTCTCTGAAATATTTGGAGCCTTATAAAAGCACAAGGGCAGTACAACTGTTAAAAAATAATAAATAATAACAAGAAGGGATATTGTTCCAGGAATTATATAGTACGCAGCATCTTCTAAATACCATGTGAACATTCTACGCAGTTTCAAAAAATTGCATTTTCAGTGCGATATCTAAATTAATTATAGTAATTATTAATGTCTAACATGGACAAAAATGTTGATACATTTAAACTCATTTAAATTACCTGCCAGTCACACTCACTAACTTCTCATCTATGGCATAATTATGTGCCTTTCTTTCTGTATTTGTGAGAATTTCAGCCTGTCTTAGGAGGTAAGACAATCTTCAAAGATTCATCCTGAATCGAGCCATTCTATGATTGTTTGATTTGTGTGATTAAATAATCACATTGGGAACGTAGTTAACTTGATTAATTGCAAAAAGTTAATCACCAGTGGTTGTATGACAAATAACCTTTACAAAAACAATATTAACATCCACCGTATTAGGCCAAGAAAACCACACTCTTCAAAAAAATGTTCCAATAAAGAAATAACTGTTATTGAAACCTCTTAACTCTCAATTACACTCCAGCAGTACTGCCATTTCAAAACTGAAAGTTTATTTTATCTACATGATTAAACCACAAATAGCAGTAAACATTGACCAATTCCAAACATATTTTACAGAATAAAGACTGCAATTATATCGTTCAAACAAACCCACGATGTCTTTAGCCAATTCTGAATGCTATTTTATCAAATTTCTTTCTATTCTTGAAAGAAAATATACAAAAAAAATTCCTTAAAAAAAAAAAACAAAAAAAACACAAGGCCTCAGTAGCAATCTGTTCCCTGAGCAGCAGGGTAATTCAATTAAAGAGCATGTACTAAACCAATTGTATCATCATTCCTTGTGCAGTAAAGGTCTATATGCATCTATGAACTGGAAATGAAAGAAGAGCCAATAGGTAAGAGATCAACGTCATCTGTTTTTCAAACATTCATACTTGCAAAGCTGAAAAATGGACCAACTAAATCCTTCTTTTTCAAAACCTATTAACTACTTTCTAGTAATCACTGTTCAATTATGTCAAACTTCTAATTTCATATTTTATTCTCAATTAGCAGTCCTTAACAGCTTCATAATCATAAACTCTCCTCCTCCAAATTACTATTTTCTCTCTATAGATCCTAAGAACTATAGGTGGATGAAGAATCTCACAGTGGTTACATTCTTTCATTTAGATGACAGCAATGGAGACATCTCACATTTGCTATAAAATATTTACAGCAAAAAAAAACAAAACAGGAAAAAGAACTCCACCATTGAATACTGAAAAAAGAAAGTGATATTATAAAAAATCATAGAAGGATAGCAAGTACAAGGTAGCACATACCTGCTTTTGCAAAGAATCAAACCTATTCAGAGAAATGGTTATGCACATTTTATTGAAAACCACTGATTTCACAAATTTTAGAAAATTCTCATGTCACCTTCCATTTTAATATGTCTAACAAATATCACTTTGTAATATTTAGTCTCATTTCTTCCTCTAGAGCACTGTCTCCATTTCTTCCCCTCTCCTTCAGTCAAAAATTTTTCCTGCCTGACTACAACATCATCACTTAAATCTTCACACGATTAACAAGTGAAATCATTTCAGTATTTCAAGTCATTTTCTTCAGACATCCATACTTTATACTATACTCTGAACTCACAAGCTGAAACCAGAAAGAACTGAGTAAAGTAAAAGGACTGGTTTACATCTTTCACTTACAACAGTGTTGTTCAAAGGAACTAAATCTCTTTAATGGCTTTGCATGCATTTTCATTTTGCTCCATTTGTATCCTGATTTTTTGAACAGTATTAGCAGAAGACATATCAGCCTGGGAATAAAATCTTAAAAGTAACTTTACTTACTATGGTCATTTAAATAACAACTTTTTGTACACTGAAAGATTTAAAAGCCTTAATAATATATCATTAATAAAAATCAAATTTCAAACTTCAGAAATGTTATTACACTGACATAGCATTTATAAGTAAATTCCTTCAGATGGAAAACACAATTAACCTTAGCACACCTGATACCACATTATCAGTAAAATAAATTGTCTGTACTTTATCTTGTATATCTGTAAACTTAAATTGAAAATATCACAAAAAAATCGTTCCTCCAAAATTTGATTGATTTCACGATGCTGACTGAGGTCAAAGAAAAGTTAACATCGTGAAATTTGGTTTTAAAAGTATGAATAAAAATTTAAGCAGCGGAATATTCCACATAATAAAATTTCACACATGAAGCACTTTATCCAGTCAGTGCAGCCCCAGTAATGCTACCAGAGAAATTCATACTACCAGAGAAGGCATGTAGGTAGACCTGAATAGAAACTAATGGTTTAATGTCATAGCACCACGTAGTTTATCACTGTGAATGATGAAACTATATTAATAATCCGATTGAGAATTTCTAAATTTAAAAGTATAAATTCAGCTTCATATTAGGACGATAAAGACTCCATTCATTGCAATGACAAACTGATCTTCTGTGATTGCTTGAAGAGATTAAATTCTATCACAGTAGAGTATCACTTGAGAGTGTCACTTCAAATGAGATCAGTTGCGTGACAAATTCTTATTGTTTTTTTTATTGTAAGTCTTGTCTCTTCTACACTTGGCTGCTACAGCAGGCACGGAAATAACCACCAGTTATGCAACTTTCTCAAACTTTGTCACCAAGTTCAAAAAAAGAAAAAAAAACCCAAATGGAACATGAAGCATCTTAATGGAGTGACTGGAATTGTAAAGATTACAATAGTAGAGCGCAATTTATTCTTCTGACTGCAAAACAATATCTTGACAGACTAATAACTGTATACTGCCCTGTCTCTCTATTCAAAGATTGATTCACACCGAAGGTGGAGAACTGTTATGTTGGCCAGAACATGATTCTTACAAAAGGCAAAGCATAGAGTTTGCTTAGCCAGAGAATTCAAATGGTAGGGAATATGAGATTGCTGTGTATAAATATATTAAAAGTGGTTAGAAAATAAAGCATTAGTAATAATGAAGAGCTATTGAAGCCACAGAAAATGGATGCACAATAACAAATATGTATGTTAATAATGACTACAATTGTGTTTAAAATAAAGGAGTTTTCTGAGAATACACTAAATTCAGATAGTAAAGAAATGTATTTTGTAAAACAGATGGATTGTTTATGAAAACTTTTCCCTGTAGTATCAGGTAACATGATCTTGGCGGCAGAAAAGTTCCCTGACAGACCTTAGCCTATGTTAGTAACATGTCAGAAGATCACTAACTATGATGTTGATGCACCATGTGTATTTGCAAAACTTGGAGCTCAGTTCGTAATACTTGTAGCTTTACGCTTTTTGTAAATCATATACATATCGGCAGTTTGCAACAAAGTATGTTCAAAATATATTCAAGTGAAGACTAATAATGGAATCAAAACTTGGGTGGAATAATGGTTAGCATGCGTAAAACCCAAGGACAGAAAAGTTACTGTAAGCATCCCTTCTACACTTAAATACATAATTGGTGACATTGTTAGGGTCATAATAATTAACACAGAAATGAACATATTTAAATATGAGAAAAGACAAAATGTGACCAGATAAAACAGAGGATGGTAAAAAGATTAGGGTGATTTATATCCAAAGATTTCAAGTAGCCCTTATTTATATGGGTTCTAAATAAAATTTAAAGGAAGTAGGTGAAAAGAGATGAGTATTTGTCTTTACAATGAAACAAAGATAAGATCCAAGCACATCAGATTAGTGCAATTTTTCCAGCTCTTCAGGTTGCCTCTTCTGGTTAGAATAGAGAAGTGAATTGATTACTTTGCAAATAATACAGCTGCAATTGATTTTTTTTTTTTCTTTACTACCACTTGCCTTACCACAGATGAACACAGCTTTGAAAAGGATTTTCAAAACAAATGAAGTTCTGTAGTTCATGCCCGTAGAATATAAATGAAGCATTATTAGTTTAGTACAAAAACCAGTGTAATCATTCCACAAGAAAAAAGCATTACCAGCTTCCAGAAGTTAATACAGCTATGATATGAATTAAATAACTTTCCCCCTTTCTAACACCTAAAGAGAAAGCAAGAGATAAGGAAAAAAAAAAAAAAAATCTATCTGTACTAATGCTCGTAGGACTTAACCACAAAAGTTCTGTTCCTTAGGACAGAAAACACCTCTTATTTATTTACACTTTAAAGAGTATGAATGAATGCCTTCACTTTGTCATGGATGCAGCAATACAGTTACACCATCCTTGTGTTAAGGAGTGTAGCAAGAGTACTTCCTCAATGAGGAAGCAGAACTGAAAAGTTTAAACCATTTTAATACACACCTTACAAACACTTCTTCCATAGTCATCTCCCCACCAACTCTGCAGAGTGTAACACTAACAAGAAAAAATTGCAATGATTTGACTCTTATTTCAGTTTAAATGCTGCTTTGCACTATTTCCCCTTTTCTTATCCTTGTTTCTATGGAAGAAATGCAGTTCATCCCTGTTCTTTTCAATAGCTACTTTGTAAACACTAGCAGTCTTAAACTTTTCAATCCAGAAATGTACATTTACATAATCATGTGCCACAAAAAACCAGGGAAGTAGAAATAATAATTCAATGAGGACAATAGTTTAATGGTACAGAGGAAAGATATCAGTTGAAGAGAAAAAAATTAAGCTCAGTATAATTGATATGGCTTACAAGTAAAAATTCCCTCAGTGGTAAAAGTTAGAAGATTGAGGCCTTCGAGTGAGAAACAGCAGGTAATACTAGAAAGCTATATGACCAGATAACTCATCCCTACAGGCATAGTAAGTAACTTATAGGCTTAAAAGTAGTCACTCGTTGGCACGATACCTCCAAAAGTGAAAAAATAAGACCCAAGATAGAAGCTAAGTTAGATAGCTAAGATTCTAACAGAAAATACTGCTCACAAATTTTGTTATGCTGGTGATTTGCTATACCTGCTCCCTTTCAACGAGACTATCCAGATGTCATTTAAATAACAGTTTTTCTCTCCAAGAATGTAGATTCAAATACAGAACTCAAGACACCAAGCAGGTGGATAAATTACAAAATAATCCATCTTGCAATTATATTGGATGTCTTATTAATTCAAATAATAATCTCAAGATATATGGCCATTTTCATTATTTTGAAATTCTTGGGTTTAAAGAGAGCATGAAGCAGAACTGCACTGCACACCGTAGTTTGATCTTAGCATATTCTGAAAATTCACTGAGCTCTCTTAGTAATCAGTCATAAACTTAAAATGTCTAAAGGAGAGGTAAAAGAAGGCAACTTATTGCTGTCTCCAGCTATCAGACCAGTAGGTTGTAGGGCCAGACTCATCTCAAAGATGCAGAGGAAAATAATCAGATACAATGGACAAATTGAATCATGAGAAATTCTGAATAGAAGGAAAAGATGTCAGTTCTCAAGGATCTGAACAATCTGATCTAATTTTGAAGTTGATCCTGGTCTGAGCAGGTAGTTGGACCAGAGACCTTTGGAGATTCTCCTAACATCAAGTATTTGGTTTCTCAGACTCAGAAATTCTGTGCCCAATGCAAGCGAATTCTGTGCTCTATGATGAAGATACTTGATATGAAATATTTCAGTCAAAGTTTATTAATGAGAATCTTTATTACTGAAAATTAAGCATGTCTGTAAAACTCTATGTATTCAGCAGACAATTTCTCAGACACTATCACTGGGATGTAAAGAAAAATAAAATTACCTTAAATGAAAACAATTCAAAGTTTGCAAAAAATACTATTAGAAGACAAAGTAGTAATGATGATTCTATATACATACAAACTGCTTTTATCTCACTCATTTGAGAATATCTGACAGCTTGAATGTTTTTTCACTACATGGAATGCTAGTTAATATGGCAATTTTAACAAGACTGCAATCTGTAACAATGTCAGTCTTGAGTACTTTTCTTGTCACAGTGAAGAAGAATAATAAAAGGAAAAGCTGAGAAAGTAAAATGAAACTATCATGAAACAAGAATTAAGAAAAGGGAAGTCTATCAGAGGAAAAGAAATTCAGGAGATTCACATTCCCCAGTTTTGTGTCAGGTCATCAGGGGATAAGAGAATGAAACACTGGAGGAAATGTAAAGTGCAAGTAGGATAAATAGTGTGGGAACAGAACAGTAAAATTTATAGAGCATTTTAATCTAAAAATACAGTTGATTAACTATAGAACATATGTGTTCAAAACAAGTATTTTGTACTAAGTACGTCCTACACATTTTCAGAGGCAACTGCTACACTCCACTTCATACCCACACAGACCATTTCCCAACAACATGGATGCCAACACAAAAATAACAGAGCTACTACACTTTCTAGGTATTTTTCCTGTTTACATATCCAAATATTTCATTAATCCTTCTGGCAAAAGCAACACTTCCAGAAACTAGAATAACATGATTTCAGTATGGCATGAATTCAACTAAATAATGTGAAATGTAATTGCAAATAGAGATTCACATTTGCTCAAACATGTTTCTAATGCAAAGCACTGTGAAACTCTTGTATCTTCTTTTCCTACTGTTAATTAAATCTCTTTTCAGTAATTGAAAGGAAAATAACATCATTATTATTAAGTTTCTGTATGGTATGCTGATAGAAGGGAGTGAAGGTCACTTTAACCATGCCATCTACACAACAGAATAAGTGAAAGGTAAAAGTAATAAAAAACTGACTTTGGAACTGCAAACGTGGAATCAAAAATTGAAGATCATTCACAATGACACTATTCTGGACCCAGTGACACACAGAAACACAGAGGATGATGGTAGATAATTAAATTTCAAAAGCCATGATGAAGGGTCTGCAGTAATTCTGCCCATATAGATGAAAACACTTAACACTGGGAAAAGGCTGGAGTGGAATCACAAGAAGAAAGGGAAGGAAAGGAGGTGCTGAGGTTGCTTTGGTTCCTCCAGCATCATGGTGTGGCCAATGGGGGAGCTGCTAAACAGCACCCTTTTTGTGCCCCCTCAAGCACATCATTACCTCTGTAACTGAAACACATATAATCATGCTTTGAAATGCATGTCGAGTTCTAGCATCCCTAATTCCCAAGGGATATTGTAGATTAAGAGAAAAGACACAAGAACGACAGTAAGACTGGAGAAAGACTAGAGAAAAGGGGTTGGAGTACACGATAAATATTTACAACAGCCCAAGCTCTTCTCTTCAGCATGAAACTATATTTCAATATAGTGCATAGAAAGACACACTTAAAATGAAAAATATGTTTTTAAAGAGTGCAATAATAACAGTCAGAACTACTCACTAGGAATCTAGCATATATCCCCTTTGTAGGAATACCAAAGCCAAGACTGGAACTTTTATATTTTTTCTAAATATATGGCCTAATTCAAACAGCAATTAATTTGAGAAAGCCTATGCTTGGGTTTATGTCTCATTTCAGATTACTCAATCACTGTAGCCCCTTCTGGATTTATCATCTATGAGATATAACACCAAGGTAGCAATGAAAACAAATGCTTACATGAAAAAGTAATGATAAGTAACTAACGTACTTACAATCAGACATTAAAAAAATAAAATAAAATAAAAAATACACATGATCTGAAAGCTCTCCACTCCTTGTTTAATACAATTATGTGGCTATCTGTGCCTGATAGAGTCATTTGCACTGACTCTCTTGAGGGCACAGAATAAGTTTATCTAATACAAACCAAGAGCACTTTATTGTTTATTTGTTTCTTCAAAATTTAGCTTCCTAATAACAAATAATTCAGAAGATATTATAAAAATGACACCATTAACATAAATTAAAAGTCCTTAAGACATTTTAAAATGAGAACTAATAATCAGCAGGTCATGACAATAAACAGAATCACAGATTTAACTTTTTTGCAGAGTCTAAAGAATTGAGCATTCACACTATAGTCTGCGAAAGAGCACAGCCCCTCCCAGCTATCTGCCTTTTCTCACTAAAGAAAATTCATGATTGTGCCCAGCATTGTCCTAATCTTTGAATATTGTCCAGGAATGACATCTGTGGACTTCAGTTTCTGACATCTTAACACATTGGTTATCTCAGTTCAAACCACATTAAGCATTAGTTAGACGGTGTCAAGATCAGGATCATCATATTGGTGAAGCTCAGGAGATTCAGCAGATGTTGGGTTCCCAAAGAAGCCCACTTCAAAAAAAAATCTTATGCTCAAATCTTTAAATCAATTTTGGCCACTGAAGCTTTGTTTATTTAGAAATACTGAAAAAAATGCAATTTTGTCTGGTTTGGCACAAATTGAAACTTAACATAAATATAAGATACAGAAATCTGGTATGTTGTTCACATCTACAAAATCCTGGTTTGAGAGGACAACTAAAGCTTCTCCAAACAACAGTCATGATAAATAAGATGCAAGCTTCCTGTTTCCATTCTGATTCCCTATGAACATTTCCTTTGAAATTACTCTGACTGCATGAGAGGCATTGTGTACAGCCTTTAATAGGCTTCTACAGTTCAACAATGCACGTATACTTTTTAGAGAGAATCTTAGTGTTTTTTCCTCTTCATTATTCAAAAATACATATTTCTATACTCTGGTATAAGTTCCCTCTCAAAATATCAAGATTATTTCTTCTCCTATAGCTAATAAAATGTCCTAAACAAGTTAAAAGCTACTTTAAGCAATATTTGCTATTTCATTCTAAATGTTCTATCTATCATTTACTCAAGTAGATAAGAAAAATTGAAATTACAGAAAAAAACCTCAATATCTACTTGCTAAACATAACAGAGGGATGATTTTTATTACCAAATACCATATCTATACATCTCTAATGTATTATACAGCTACCAGCAGATTGTGTCTTGTTCTTTCTGGAAAAGAAAACCTGACACAATTGGCAAATCAGTTACAGGAGTTCTTATCTTAGACATTCAGATTACACACCAATTAAAACTATGCATCATTGAGGACTAATTATCTCTTAATTGGGTGTTTTGCCTCCCTTAAATCATGAGCTGAACTATTAACAGTGCTTCTGCTTACTGAGAAACAACAGAGATATCAGATATGTTTAATGTGTCAAAAGCTGCCCAGAGAGGCTATGGAGCCTCCTTCTCTGGAGACATCCAGACCCCTGGGACATTTCCCTGTGCAGCCTATGGAAAAGAACTCACTTTAGGAGGGGATTGGACTCAGTGATCTCCAGAGGTCCCTTCCAACCCATACAATTATGCGATTCACTGATATCCTCGGGACTCATATTGTGCCCGTTCTAGAGAGTGACTGGAAAAATAAATATGCCAAGTAATTGAGCTAATATTTACATGTATTGGAGTGATCTAGAAGCTTGCACAGTGTGGGTAGCAAACTTGTTCTGGTATACTGTAAAACAAACAGTGATATCATTACTTGTTAGCAAATTTTCCAATCAGAAAACTCATTTAAGTAATAAAAATAATTTCAGTAATAATTCTAGATATTTTCAGGAGTCCTGAGAAGCATTTTGGAAAATACTGCGTTGGATTTGGGCATTTTACATTTTTGGGAAACATTATTTGGGAAATGTTATATCATCTTGTGGTTCATTCTCCACAATATTGGCCTTGAAACTACAAGAAAACAAATTATTCTTATTATAGAAGGTTAATTTTCCAAGGCAAGAACCAGTAAGTTTATGGTATAATACCACTTTAAGCCAGAAAGAAAAAGTTAATTGCAATTACCATAATTGTGCATATTTGGTTACTAGTTCTTGTCCTTTATTTAATGCAATAAGTACATTTTTAGGCTATACCTCTAGCAATGTAAATATGACACAAATTTTAACAATGGTCTATAATGTTGAAAAAACAAAATGTTTAGTTTTAGAATATAATACTGAAAGGAAATCCCAAATCTCTATTCTCCTCATTGCTGTTCCATTTATTTCAATTTTAATAGTATTTTGAATGCAAGAGTTGTTTGGAACTCTAGAGAACATACTCTATTTACTTTGAGTTGAGAAACAATGAGAACAGTTTTCTATATATTTTTATCAGATATAAGAACTAATCCTACACAAGATATAAAATTGAATTTCCGGGCTTTTTTCTATAATACAAATGAAATGTTTTTAGTCTTTCATGCTCAGAAAGGTAATTAGATGAGCCACACTGGCAGAATATTGATATGCAAATGTACCATGAGTAGCTATGTCATCTGCTACTAAAAACTATTTATTTATATCCACAGTCTTGTAACCCTGATTCTGCATCATCCTTTTAAGCCACACCTAAAACAATAATATCTCCTCATGGTAGAGTCTGTGATTTAGTCACTCATTTCTCTGTTTCATGTAATAAGCAGATATTCTGGAGAAATATTCTGGGGGGAAACATCAGTAGAACAATTTTTAAAAGCAGCTTAAATAGGAGCTCAAAATGGCAGTTCCCTATGATAGCATCCTATAAAGGGTCTTTCTGCCTTATTTACAACTCAAAGTTCTGTTTGCTTGCAAAGCATCACTATCAGTTGCACTCAAATACATTTGCAGCTTATATAAACATATCAAGATTAAGAAGCAGATTAATTTTTCCCTCTGCTTTTTCCATTATAATACTGTCTCGGAGTTTGCTCCTGTGAAAGTCAAATGTTATCTTTCAATTTCTAGTATAAATTTTTAATTCATCATTGCTTCATGCGTTACTTCATATGTATAATTTTCATATTTCAGTATATACCTTCATGATTTATATATCTTCTCTCTCTTAATTTTGCTATGTAAAAAAGCCATCCTGCTGATATCGACCCTCTATCATGGATTTTCCCAGCCAACAGTACAGTCTCTAGTTTGAGTTCATCCTTGAAAAAAAAAAGAGGCTTACAAACGCATGAAGTATTCCAGAAAATCTCTCTTTCAGATACTGAAACAATGGCACTAAGAGTTCATACCTTTTATTTTTTTTTAAGTCCTTAAAATCATATCTGTACAGTTGCACCTTGTTTTTCTATAACTGTACTGCCTCGAGAACACAGTTGCTTTGTTAAATCTTCCCGTTGGTGAAGTCTGTTAACCTTTTCTAACTGGTCTTCTATTATACTCTAAAAAAATTTCATTAGATCATCAACCAACATACTAAGCATTTGAATCCTCAAGACTAGTTTTTGAGAATTTTTCTTTCATGAACAAAGTAGTTCTACGAATCCTGTTGTTGCAGTCTTTCCCTGCATCAGTATATTCCTACTACTCCTCGATCCTTCAGTATCACCACCTCATTCTCTTGCTCATCTTAATGCAAACAGTCAATACATAAAATCTGATAAAATATTAAAATACAATAACATAATATTTTGAAATTTCTTCCAAGTCACTATATGCTACTAAACCTGTTGTGATGCAAGGAAGTTCTTCTGTTCAGATAAATATTTTCTAGTCCTAGATGCCCAATTTTTTGCTCCACAATTTCACATCACTTCTTTCACTTTCTAGGACCAATATTATATGGTGCCTAATCTGAGCACATTATCCTCCTTGACTTCTACATAAAACTCTTGAGAATTTTCATAGATAAGTGTATAATATTACTATTATCTATTCTGATGTTACACTGTTATCAATATCACCCTTTTTGAAAAAAGAAACTATGTAAGTATTTACATTTTAGACTATAACCCAGCCATCTAAATCCTTACCACTCTGCATGTCATACAGGGTGCTTCTCTTCCTGTTCTCCCAGAGAATTTCACACACCTTGCAGAATCACATCTATGAGGTTGTTTGGTGGATTTGCTAGGTTTTTGTTCTCTGCATATTACCTTCAAACACCATTTCAAGAGGAATTTTAAATTTATTGGAAGATAACATCTAAGTGACTCTGAAAACTAATGTATCCACTTCATCATCAACACGTGTTCAGTGTTTCAAGAATTATACTGTCTTTGTACACAGCTATACAGTTATTCAGCAGCCTCTATGAAAACCATTAATGCACTTAGAAATCAAATCATTCACTATAAATCATAAGGATGGGATTTTTAGGTATGCAGTCACTGATGGAAGGATATCATGTACAAGCACAGCTCCTTTTGGAGACATATACATTTTCCAAACAAGGATTACAGAACCTTTGCAAAAATTAGCAAAGGTCCTAAAACACAAAAGCTCTGATATTAACTTGATAATTTAGTAAATAGGATTGTGCTACTGTTGTAAATTCTGACAGCAATTCTTCCCAGTTTTTACAGCTTTTACAACTCATGAATGTTAAATATTCAGACTGAACTACAAAACAAAGGAAGTTAAAATAAAAGTGTGCTACACTTAGTAAATATTATTACAAGGCTAGATAAGATTCTTGTTTTACATTAAACCACTTCTTCTGTTGCTACATTCAGGCTACTGAGAGGGGGAAGGAAATCAATTCCGAAACAGGAGCCAGCAAACTAAAAGAATACTGGATTCCTCATTAATATATATATATACGTAAAGTCGTTTTGAAGATTTGTTGTGCTACATACAAATGGAATTTAAACCTTCACCATCATTCATTATACTACGATATTCTTGCAAACAATCTAATACATAGTGCCAAAGATAGTTTTCCTCATAAACATTTGAGACAGAAAAATAGAGCCTAATAACATGCCACTAAAGCGTGCAGTAGTCTTGTTTAAGAATAATTAAATTCCTTTTTTCCACAACATTTGGGCATTCTAAATATCATGTCTAACTTCATTGTAAAAATAATTATTCTATATTATGAGAACATGTAAGGGATAAAGTATTTCTTGATCAAAAAATGAAGAATGAGGCTGTTTGGTTTCTTGTTTCTTTACTAATCTTGTCAGGCAGCCCTTTCTTGTTGGTGTTGAACCCCACAATTGAAGCCAATCCTCCCTACTAAAACACTGACACTTGTGAATCTTTCATGTACACATTAAGGAGGAAAGGAAATCACCATTTGAACAGTTATTATTACCTGTTGCTTTTTATAGAGGATTTTTTCCCCCCCAAGTGCTAGTAACTGTGTGAATCATTCTTAGACACAGCTGAGCTAGTCAAGTTAATAACTGACAGCTAACACACTCTGATGGTGCAGGTAAGAAGCACTGAGCAGATGTAATTGTGATGGCATTCCTTGTACCATGGTAACAGAAACTGCTTTAAAACTGGCAGAAAATGCTGCTGATTAGGCACAAGGTGAGATCAGACCTACACAGCTGACACTTATAAAGTGGTAAAGAGGCATGAAAGCAGCTGATCCAAAAGCATGAATGCTGTCTTTTGGGATGGATTTCATTAACCAGATAGCCAGAGCAGCATCTTAAGGGGACTTGCTTGCTTCATGCGCTTGTTACGTTTCTGACTACGGGGAGAACTGATGGAAAAGAAGAAAAATATGTTACTGACTTCAATGAAAAAAACCTTTTGACATAAAATTAGTTTTCAGAGACTGAAGAACATACTGTTATTACTGTTATTAATATTTGCATAGCTGTCAGAAAGCCAAAGGTTTATGATTGTTGGCTACTTTTGGGACTGCTGACCGTTATTACAGCTGCTGGCTAAGTCCTGAGTTATTGCTTTTCAATAAATGCTACAGCCTTCACATTCTATTACCAGTGGAATTTGAATTACATCTACTCTCAAAATAAAATAAAAATGAGCAGAAGCAAGTGATGGGGTTTTGCCACATACTCTGTTTGCAAATCTAGCCAATTTAAGATAACTGCATTTTGTGATGGAGTCCTATTTAAATGAAATATAAAACATCAGAACATATTAAGGGTCAGGACTATGAAAGATGTGTTACTCTTTGAATTCAGAATGTCAAACACAGGGAGGATGAACCTGGATGAAAAATCATGTCCTATTACTTGCATACTTGAACTCTCTCATAATAAACATATTTTATACAGGCATCCTTTTAAAAGGATGCATAAACTACTGTTGTCCATGAAATCCTGTAACAGCTAATATGATCATGGAATCATAGAATCATTTGAGTTTGAAGGGACCTTCAAAAGTAATCTAGTGAACAGGGACATTTACAGCTGGATGCATACAGCTTGTGTGTCTATTCAACTATATTTTTCAATCAACATCCACGTGACAGGAAAGAGAGAAGTGTGGCATATTTTTCCAATAACTAAACAGTAAACCATCCAAAATTTATGTGCCAGTGTATAACTACTGCTTCTGAGAAAAGACTGGTGACTGGCCACATCACACGTGAGAACATCTGAGGTCAGTCTGTGGAAATCTCTCTTTGCCAAAGTTGTCCTACATCACCATTTTTCTAATGATCACTTATGCAGCTTAGCCATATTTCTTTTTTTATTTTGATATTAGTAATGAAAAGATCTTACAGATAAAAAAAATAAATGCCTTTATAATCATGAAATTTAAATGCATTTTCCCACGAATCACAGAGAACTCCACTGAATGACCACACAGTTGTGTGCCATTACAGATGAAAAAAGGGGGCCACTGAGTAATGTGAACTTAGAGCAGAACTTAATAAAGAGAATAATTTTATAAAGAGAGAACGACTTAATCTGAAAGTTACAATTACCTACATAGTTTCCATGACTGGCAAGTAATTTATTGATACGCAGTGTTGAAGAGCTTGGATTTTTAGATCATCATTAGACTTACCAGTGACAAAAAAACCAAATGGGTCACTGGGTAGCTGATGATGAAGAGTTATCACAGATCAATATTTCTTCAGGAAGTTGGTGCATGAACACAACCTTCCCATTCCCATTTTTTCTAAGGCAGGAAATCACATAAAAGATATTTTGTGTTAGAGTTACCAGCGATTTGTTAAAGTCTAGAAAAAGAGTCCAAATTTGCTGAATAGATAACACTAAAAATAAAGTACATGAAGCAACTATAAGCCATGGATAAACAACCACCTGATGGGATGCACAGTTTTTCTTTCTTATAGATGTGAAAATTGAGGTAATATATGTGGACTTGGACAAGGGCTACTGCTCCTTCTTCTATAGAAAATGCACTGGTAAGAGCAGTAACTGTAGCACTCAAAGAGTGAAAGACAAAATAATCTTATCTCTGGTGCCAACATAGCAGGCATAAAATAAAAGTAGCAAAATGCATATGAACACAGCTTGAAATGGAAGTCAAGTCACTATTTCTGCCTTCTTAGGAAGTCTTCATATAAACTACTCTTTACAAAACGTAATTAATAACAGATAGTCTGAGTACCAGAATTCTATATTTGAATAACAGTAGATGCATTGAAGAAAGTATTTAGAAGTGCTGTGTAAAAGAATGTGCTACGTCCCACTTTGCTGTCTCATTTGTACGAATAGAATACCTCTCAGACACTATAGTAATTTCTTTCTCTCTAACAGGATTAAATGAAACACTTAGCAGTGAGTTGATACCACTATGCTTTTAGCCAACCTGATCTCACCAATGCAGTGTGACATATATGGCTCATACATGTGACACAGCACATATAGTTCAGTATCTAGAGCACTTACGCATAGGTCAGCTTCTTGTTACATCCAAAGCCCCTGGGACATGGAGCTAGCTGTCGAATCACCACAGAAAAGCAACAGTGGTTGATTCAGGAACATCATTTGGCTAAAAAACCTTCAGAGTCTATCTAGAAATAATCTTCATTTCTAACCAGAATTTTAATCTATCAGCAGTATCACTCTATGAACTCTCCCAAAGAGTCCTCTCATCAGTTATAATAGAGACATTATTTTTGTCAGGATTATCATCTTCTAATGGATGCTCACTGACATACTAATAGACTGATTTCAGCCACCTTTGAACAATGTGGAAGTGAAATCTGATACGCTAACAGGCATAGATGGTCCTGAATATTAGAACAATGAGCCCATTTATTATTGGCTTTGAAATTAACTGTCTCTGGATAGGGACAAATCATGACTTCCTTTTCTTAATCTTAAGTCTAAGGAAGGCTAAAAGATTTTTTAAAAAAAAATTCTACTATACTCAGAGTCATAAAGGTAACACACAGTCCTAAATGTGTTATCTGAAAAGTTCCATGCTCATTATCCCTATATCTTATCTGTTACAGGCATGCAGATAACTAAGAAATCAATAAAGGTAATGTGAACTTTGCTTACTTCCTTGTAGAAGAACAAATCCCAGCATGAAAATGCTGAGGAATAAAAAATATTGTCAATTTAGGAAGGCAAACACAGAGGACAACTTTATCATCCTAAAACTTAGCTTTCATAACTGAACCTTAGCATAACTTTTCCTCAGCAAAAAAATTGGTGAGTTATTTCAAATTGGATTTTTTATTATGAGAAATTAACAGGACATAAAAAGAATGCAATAGTCAAACACCATCACCTATGAAACAGGTGAACTTTCAATAGTTAAAAAGAAAACAAAAAAAAAAAAAGAAAAAAAGAAAAAAATATGTGCAACTGTGGCAGGTAAGGAAGCAAAAATAGAAGGCCGATTAAAAAAGAAAAAGGAATGTAATTTGATTAGGGATTCTCTCTATCATGTATTAAAACACATTGCCATTAAGATACACTGCAGTGGAAACAGCACAGGAAGGAGATGCAATTTGCCAACATCTGACAAAGGTTTGCACATCATAAGAAAACGCATCACCTTAATGTTTGTCTTATAGTGACAATAGAAGTATCTTTCAATCTTCAAGGTGAAAGGAGCATGTAATGCGTATACAATTTAAATTGCTTCATGGTTTGTTTAGGAAGGCTATTTAGCAACTGAACTCATCCTATCCTTGAGGTGGGTGGAAAAAAATACCACCTTTATGCATAAAAGTGCACACATAAATGTAAATAAATTATGTAACTTCAACCTTTGACAACATGAAACTTATTTACAGCTTGTATTTACAATTAAGAAAAGCCTACCTATAACCAAAAGCTGGTCACTCACATAAAGAGCTTTTGGCTTGCACAAGCAACAGGGTATTTACAAATGCAGCTATAGTAATGGTAAATATAAATATTGTGTATCTTCCAGCAAAGAAGCAACACATCACTGCATCAACTTGAGAATGCCACCACACAGTATTTCACTATCTCAGAAAATACTCAACAAAATTCATTTCAATAAAGTAAAAGAAGAATATAAATTCCAATCAAATGCAGCTAATGTTGAATCCGAACTTTGAAATATTACAGGACAGTATAGACATTCAACCTTTTCAAGAAAGCCAGAAGCTAATAAAGGTAATAATTAGTAAAAAAAAGTACACACAAAATCTAGGTATATACGTGCATCGATAATTGTATGTCATCACATACATCACATGATGACTTACAAGTTTGGATGTACATACATATTTTGCATATCACCTTTTATGTACACATCAAAATGAATGAGATATATTATAAATATACACATATGCTCGATAATACTAAACTTCAGATTTAAAGCTGACAATTTACAGTCTGATTCATTTTAGGAAGAAAAAAGTACAAACATTATAATCTAACTTTTACACACATCATACAGCATGCAAAAAAATACTATTTCTACAATTTATGTAGAAGTGAAACTAAGGTGTCTACATCTTCATAAGTGCAAAACACTTGTACTAACCTGTATTTTGATTGGCCAGGAAAAATTGCTGACATAGACATAGAACGTGATGTTTGGGTTGCTCCGAAAGTTAAATTTTTCACAAGAAAAGCTATCTCTGTATTCCTTAATATTTGCCTTAGAAACAACAGGAATCTCTTCTCCAGATATTGTTCCAGCTAGAAAAACAACAACATATATGTGTGTATATACATACATACATATATATATAGAATACAGAAACTTATGAAACTTACTAATCATAATAAAAAGTGTGAAAGCAAAATGGCAAATGAAAGATCCTTGAACTGCTTTTAGTTTCAATATTCTACAAACATTAATTACCCTTTGTTACAATTTTATGGTACAACAGATATTTCATATAGAGAAAATTTGCAAAATTTCTTACTCTTCTTTCAAAAGATTATGAATGAATCAAAAAAAGTTTGATAGAAATTACATGAACTTTAGGAAAAAAAAGTTTCCTCTAGTAAATTACATTCAATTTCAATAAAAACCTCATAGATTGGTGTTGAATTTGATCTAAATTGAAGTATGAGAATATGCTAACTGTAGTATATTAAAATATTTCATAAATACATTGATGAAGAAATTTGAGTTAATATAAGACACACTCTGAACCTTCCTTAAAAATGATTTTATTTAGTATTTTATTTGAGTGCCATTTCATGTAAGCATCATGCTTCTCCTTGAATCTATTTTCAGAATGTCAATACAGTCAATTCAGAGAAACTGTCTAAATAAAGCTTTTCTTCCTTCTTACTAAAACAAAGAAGAGTAATGTGGTTGAAAGTTGGAGAAAAATAGATAAGCAGCTCCTTTTATCAGCATACACAGAAGAACTTTATTGTTTGATATCAATGTTAAGGTTAATAATTAAATTTTTAGCTTGAACACTGAAACAAAGAAATTAAAATCTCAGTCTCTACAGTAGTTAAGGAAGCAATTTATCTTAATTAAAATCACAGCATTTCATAACACTGTCATTTAAAAAATTTAAATAGGCTACAAGCTTTTCCCACCAAAGTAATTTTAATTGAATAGGAGAGAAAGTTAACATATTAATGAAGCTTTGTTCAGATTGCAAATTATCATCTGAGGTTTAAATAATATAATTAATAATGGCATAATGATAATGGCAAAAGAATAGATTTTGCAAAGTTTTATTATCAAATTGAGCAACAAAAAGACAATCAGGTTAAAACAGCTTAAGGGATCATTAAACCATATGGGAAAAAGACATCATACCAAAATTCATCCTTACCAGTTGAACCAATAGACCATGTAATATTGAGGTTGAAGTTGTTTGATGCATTAATTGATATATCCAAATTTTTATTTGACTGTATACAAAAAAAAAAGAATTGAAGTTAACAAAACATATCAGAATTTAATGAATATAGCTTTAATGCACAGAACCAAATATAGACTTCCAATCTTGTATTTTATAGTTTAAACAGAAACAGAAGGTGTAATAAGCAGTCTTCAGAGGCAAAAGCAATAGTCTCTTTCATTTTGATATGCATGGGTCCCAAGTAAGCACATAATATATCAGCTGTCTTTTCACTCTGTGATTCAAACAGTGGAACAATTATCTTCGGAAAAATAAATTAAAAAATACATGGCATAAAGAAACATTTCAGTTACAATTCAGAAATCTTTTCCATCTGTTAATAAACATTCTATCACAGAAGACTGTAATCCTTTAATTCAACTGAGGACAACATTACAACTTGTTATTTGTAGGAACAACATGATAAAACCAGCTGGTAAATTTTTGGAATATCAGTTGACCTGAACTAGTTGACCTAGCATTTACAAAAAATTCTTACTGAATGCACAGGAATATTTTCAGTTTCCATAAGAAATTGAAATGTCTCTAATGCCTCATAGGCTCCTGGTAGACCTTTCATTATGATCAAATACAACCAAAATCTTAATCATGACAGCTAATCGCATTTCCTTACCTGTTCTGGATTTGCTATAAAGTTTATGGCAGTGTGATGGCGATCATCCTCTTGTAATAAGCTGAACGTAAATTGGTAATCAATCAGAAGGCTGTCTGTAGGCACAACAGAGCGTAGAAAGGAAACAGAAACAAGCATTCATACATTAATAAAATATTATGTGATTACCTAAAAGGTTTACTGTTCACTTTTATTTTATAAAGCATGAAGTCAGAAGTATTCACATGCATTCCACTGTTTAAGTATTTTTTACTACACAATGTCTTAAAGCAATAAAAAAATATTAAGTAATGAAAAAAAATAAAATGACAAAAAATAACTAAATTAGGAAATTGAGTTTATCACAGAGTCATCATCCCCTGATTATTCCAAAATACAATATAAAATGTTGCTGAAATACTACCAGTTCCCTAAGGTTACACTGAAATAGATATTCAAATGTTATGTTCTAAATATTTGAAATATTATAGTTTTCCAGTTGTCAGTTTTACTGTGTTTGTGTAAGGTGATTTACATAGTTGCACTACTATATCACAGTTTAGAATTAGTAGGTTTAAAGTTTGGGGGAATAAAGTTACATCTACCATAACATTATATAGTTGGGAGGAAATGCTACTATAGCAAATAACATTGCTAAGAACGAAGCGTCACAGTGGAAT
Organism: Odontophorus gujanensis; assembly: GCA_013399175.1. Taxonomy (NCBI): domain Eukaryota; kingdom Metazoa; phylum Chordata; class Aves; order Galliformes; family Odontophoridae; genus Odontophorus; species Odontophorus gujanensis. Next base: position 88,184 of record VXAB01012692.1, on the reverse strand, counting down.
TCTGAATGGAAATCATTTAACATATCTATTCTAAATTGCCAGAGTTCTAAGCCTTTTTCTAAATGATAAGTGATATAAATTTTCCATACGAGAGAAACAAGTATTAGCATTGACTCAGATTTTATTTTACTTCCAAATGATATTTGTCCTACAAATTTTTACTTCAACCTATTAAAGTAACAGAGGTAAGACATTTCCATGCTGCTTCTACCTACGCAACTTCTGTCACTCAATCCCAACAGTGCTGCTCCTACAGTCAACTAAAGTTGCATTATGTACAGAAGGAAAAAAGGACCACCATCAGATGTCCCAAGACATATTCAACCCTTCCTGAAAGGAGAATTAAATGATTGTAACAAGGCAGAAGATGGATTTTGAGACAACTCATTGGGTTCTTGAAGTTGGAGGAAGTAGATTAAGTCTTAGTAGCGTCATATATTTAGTAATGACTGAAAAGGAATTTCCAGGTGCTAATCAGGCTGTATTTATCAGGGTGAAGCAGGTTTTCAGCAAGATGATGATCCCACCAACAACAATAACTGCGCTGCATTTTAGAGGTACAGTGCGTTCAGGGCAATCAGAAGGTCAAGAATCACAAGAGCCCTCACAGATGCAAACTGTTTCAGCAGTTTAATAACCCTTGTGCAACAGTTAAGTCGGGAGCCAGAGGTGGGTAGTGTGGATCTTGAACGCTCTTTTACAGAAGCAAATATCCTCAGACCTAACAGAAGTTTTGTAAATCTAATCATCCTACAAGGATCAAAAGATTGATTTTTTTTCCTCTATCACTGAAAATAAAGGAATGCCTTATATAAATATACACATGTATAAAATTATGATTAGATCCAAGTAATCTTCAACACTAGACACTAATGAATGATTACCATGCTCTATTTTGATCCCCCTCTTGATAACATTGTACTAGCCATCAAAACCACACTAACAAAATGTAAAAAATAACTTTTTAAAAGTAATGAGAGAGTGACAGATAATTCAAAGCAGGAAAAAGCCGTGTCAGGCTTCTGTTGGACTTTACAGCAACATATAATCTGAAAAAAATACACTCCTGTATACCATGTGAAATCTGGCTTAGAAGGAGGAAAAAAAAACCAGCAGCTTATTGATCAATGAATTGTGAGTACAGCCCACTGTATCATCCTAATAACTAAAGAAAATAGTAACTATTTATTTCACTGAGCTAAGAAAGAAAACAAGAGCTACATGAAAGGAATTACCACGACCATGGAAATTGAAAAGTCCACTTTACTACCAGTCAACACATTTCAAATATTTTTAAAAAATCACCTTTACATCAAACTCTGTTAAAGAGTTTTGACAATGTATTTTCCAGCTTATGCAAGCGAAGGATGAATAATTATTAAATTTTACATTATTGACACTGTACTTCTATAACTATGTAAATAAAGAAAGTCTCATGGACTGTACTAGTACCAACGTACCATATCATAATAAGAGTATTATCATTACACCTATCATATAGAGGTAACAGAACAGTAGAAGATTGGAAGTAGAGACTGATCCCTATTATAGGGACCAATAAGTTATTTAATAATCATGAATAGCAAGGCCAAAAAAGGCTTTGATAAAATCTTCTGAACTGGTCAGCTTGGAGACCACTGAAATACAGATGCCTTGCAAATCATTGTAAATGTATGGTGGATTAGCACCACAACATGCATTCTTACAGAGATACTGGCTACTTCAAAGGCCATGAGATGCAAGATGCTGTCTAGATAGGCCTTCAGAAGAAGGTATGCTTCATTTGCTCACAACAAAGAAGAAATGATCACTTTAAAATGCCAGTCTTCCTCACAGAACAGAAAGACCAGCAGCCATCTCGCTTAAGATCTCATCATAAGACAAAATAGAGACTAGAAATAAGACTCTCATATCCCAACCATACAAAAGAAGCATGCAGAAGTTCAAAAATCTTCAAATCCTAAAAAATTCTGAAATTTTTATCCCAGAGAGACCTGCAGTACAGAGGGACAAACCTAACTTGTCTTGGCCACAGTGTAGATGCTGCAGAGCAGAAGTACATCCCTTCACAGGTTATTCAAATTCAGGGAAGACATCTGGAATGCAGAAAACCACAACAGAGCACTGCCTATTGTATTTACATGACTCAACAGTAGAACCCCAGTCAGTTGCATATGGAAGAGCTGATACTAAGCAACATTCCTTCACAGTATTCGGAAGATTGCTAAAGAATGAAGTTCATTTTCCCCTCACACCCTGGAGAAAGGTTTATTTTTGTAGCGAGCCAAAACTTTCAGCAAAATTTGCCTGGAATGATTCCATAAAACTCAATTTTATTAGAATATAAATTAGAAGAAGTAATGAAAGAGGAAATTCAAAGTGAGAGTACAAATTAAAATGGGCTGAAAAGAAGTCAATCCTCTGTTGGATCTGGGTCTTATTCTACTTCTTTTCTCTCATATTTTTCCTTCTCCAGATTGTATCAAGCAAAACATGCGGCTTTACATCATGCTGCCAAGCCCCATTGGGAATGTAATACCTAATACACAATCTGTGTTAACGTATTGTAACTACCCTTAAACAAACTAAGCAGTTACACAGTTCATCATACTAAATCTCCCAATTCATAGCGCCATTCGGTCTAGACAGTTTATCTTGTAAATAAATAAATACAAAATCTTCAGTAAAATTTAATTGCATAATATGACCTGCTATGAATAGTAAAATGTATAAATAGCTAAATGGGCAATAGCTAAATTGCTACTCAATGTACATTTAATGCATACTGTTGATATATAGCTGTGCATATTTACAATCAGGAATTCAGAGATGCCTGAGACTTTACAGCATGAATTTTTATTTCTACTCTAAATTTTGATCAAGACAACCAAAAGCATCATTACCCTTTAGATAAATATAAGACTTTTCCTAAGTGCCTCTGTTTATAAAAACACATTCAGAACAGATTGTTTAAATTGAGAAATAAATCTATATCACAGATATAGAGAAATTTAGAAACATTTATATGTGGCACAGGATAAAAACAAAAGCACATAGACACCAAAGACCAAACGCAATAAGCAAACTACCATAGAAGCAGCACCTGATAAAAGCAATCATTTTCATCTGTCTGATCTGTACAAACAACAAAGTTGCAAAATTTTCCAAGTCTGATGAGCCTTGAAAACAAAATAAATTCAACCAACAACACTTCCATAAGAGTTACAAATCAAATTATTACCAATAACCATTATGTTTGAAAACTCAATATCCAAACTAAGAGTATACTTTCAGTGAATTATAGAAAAAAGTGCTTGGTCTCTCTCAAGATACCTTATCTTCCGCATATCATTTTACATTTAGTTTTACATTAGAAGATTAAAAGATAAAAACAAATTTTAAAAAAATCTAGATCATGAATCCTGCCTTTGTTCAAAACCTTTTTCTTCAACCTAAATTAAATTCTCAACACGTTTTTAATTCACAAAGTGTTAATTAGCTATAATGATTTTCTACATAGACCGGGTAGTTAACTTTGTTGAGCAGCACATAGATTCCCCTCTTAACTATGTAAGAAATGTTAATGACATTATAGAACGACTGTTACATTCTTTAATATTTAAAAAGTTAACCGAAAAATAATTTACCTGAAATACAGACTTTTTAATTTACCTGTTTTTCTATACACCCCCAATCTTTTGGAAATACTATGCACTTCCATTTTAGCTTTAGATTTTTTCAGTATAATTTTAATACGCAGCATGTCACTTGCTTATGCCACTAATGTCCTTCATGCTTACATGCCTACTTATTGTTTTGGAAATACATATTTTTTAAATTTATGTTCAGAATTTCCCTATGCCAGTGAGCAAGAGAAAGTCACTGAGAGACTATCACATGATAACAGCAGTAATTCCCCCTACTTTGGGATGGTACAAATGACTGTAACACACCTAGCATGTTTGCTCTGCAGCCCAGACTTTCATCTTGAATCTGATAGAAGATACACGTGTCTCAAGGGGCAAGGGGACAGAATTTAAGCAGCCACATGCTAGAGTGCAATCCATAACCCCTCTGAGCTTTCATGACTAAATGTTCTCAGGAAAGGTTTTAGAGAAATTAGAAATCTCCTGCACAAATTCAACAAACCCACAACTCAGGTGTTAATTCAGCACATGCTGTACTTTGAATCTAAAGGCTGAGTATTCTATAGCTGAAAGATCCCAAGCAGCCAGCCCAGTGCTCAGCTACTAAGCTCAGCACCTGCAGAATTCAACACAGATACTTGCATGGTACTTGGCAGAGATCCCACCATGTTGTATGCTGCCTTCTTTTTGATAGCATTAAAATTGAGTCCTATTTTAGTTTAGTAGGATGTGTGCCTCTGTCAACTCAGCGTAGGCAAAGGAGAAGCAGTGGGAGGATTCAGGCCACCAGGGAAAAACAATTCAATTTGCATGCAGATGGAAAGAGACAAGAGGAAGTCAAATAACACAGGCACTCATCAGGCAGGGGGGAGTCTCACAGTCTAATTTCTGTTCCCAAGCCATTACTTCATTTTATATTAAAAATTATTGAATAAAAATGAAAAAAAACATTGGGATATTAGACCACAATGTAATCCCAACATCATCAACACCCAAACAAATCAAGGATTTATGATTATTGAGCCTTTTCATATCTCTATTTCAGAATTTTCAAAACTCTTGATGGCTTTCACTGTCAAAAGAAATCATTAAAATCAAGACAAAATGTCAGTAACGAGCACGTGAGAACACAGCAATAATTAGTCAAAGAAAGTCATTTAATTAAACGAGGAAACAACTTTCAAAACAATTCTTTAATCCTAATATTACTGTTAATTTTCAAGAAACTGAGCTCTTTAATGAAACTAATGTCTTTCAATACAGCTAGTCTGGGAGTTTTCTGTTCAAATCCAATGGGGAGCAAAATTATTCCGATATTTCAGCTTTTATATGAAAAGTAAACCATGTTTTCTATTGTACAAGTATGTTCCCAAAAGAACAAAGGCTGGACAGAAACCTCAAGAGATTTGAAATTCTACTTCACTACTTCTGAGTGCCACTAAAACTCTCTAAGAATATACAATTATGCTATTATTTTAAAAAATGGATATATATAATATAACAGTGATAAAGTTATATACAAAAAGGTATGTTAAAGAGGAATATTAAGACTGTAAAATGAACCACTACAATCAAGGTTGCCTGTGAATTATTCTTGGGTGAGTGATCTCTTAATGGGCAGCTATTCAACACTTTGTTCTCTGCTCAGTACTTAGTGTTGGGCCCATGCCTCATTTACTACATACTACACAAACCCTTTTCCCAAGACTGAATTAATTTCTAACATGGCTTTCTACAGTATTCATCATTATCGTTTCCTAAGTTCTTCAGAAAAGTTAATGAATTTGTTATAATACTACTGTGAGATGAGCGGGCACTATTAGCCCATTAATACGGGACAGGAAATGAAACAGAGACCAAGGACTATAACATCCATTAATCAGGAGTAGCCAATCCAAAATACCTAGTGTATGACTTATTCTTATTTCAAATTAAGTAATAATATATATGGTCATTCTTTTTTGCAGTTCCTTCCATCATTCACTATGATTCTTTCAACTTCTGCTAGAAAATCGGAAAGGACATACACTGAACTACATGACCACTAATGTTTAACCCACAGACAATTCCATTCTGCTAATTCTGAAGGGAAAGATCCTGGGAAAAGGGTACACAGACATGATATTTATTATTACACAATGCTGCCCTATTGAAGAGCAAAAATAACATGCTAGAAATTAATTCCTCCACTTTCCTGGCATGTAATGCCTACATAGCATATTTCAATTAGGGGTTTTGATTAAGCAACTTTAATCAGGTGGGAGAAAATTCTAGTGAATTTTTTTTTCTCTTGAATTGAATCTCCGTTTTGCCAGTTGTTTCCAATAGAGCATCCCATTTTTCCCACAGGAAGGAAAGAATGAACCTGAGTTCCTAGAAAGGATGCATATAAGTGGATACATTTATGGGACTCATAATTTGACTGGTAGCCTTTCTCCTACAGATCCTGTCAAATCATTTCTTAATAATTACTTCTAAAATTGAACAAACTAGTAAAAACTTTTCATTACACAAAAGTATTCAGAGACAAAGGTTCAGTATTATGGCCCAAAAATTAATGTTCAGAAAAATTCTTAGCCAGAAGTACCACAGTACATGTCAAAGAGCCCTGTGCTGTGCTACTAGAGCCACTTATAACCTAGCTTAATTCCTTACAGAGCAGCTGATTCATTCCGTTGTTTGTACCAAACAGTCACCTGCTACCTCATTTCAGTGCTATATTAAAACGTTAGTACCCCAAAATTGCTTGCCTATTGTGAAAGAAAAAGTCATGTTTTATAAATGTCGAGGATCACATAATCTTCATCTGATCAATGACTGAAGTTTTTTTCAATATTTCTTCATTGTTTAACAGCAAGGTAGAGGTAATAGAAATATGAGATGCCTCTTCATTCACTGAATGTCTGGCCTTACACACAGATGTATACTTTAAATTTAAAAATACTTAAGATCACAGATAAGATACCATATTTTAACCATTTGCTTCTGCCAAGAACATTATTTCAATATTTTCTTCACAGTAAAATGAAAAAAAAAAAAAGAATTACATGCCTGAACTGGTACATTTTCATGATAATTCTGCATGACCAAATACACTAACTAATTCTCAGAACAGACATGCTATAAAATAGTGTTGTTCTATTTTTATTTCTTGAAATCACTTCTGCAGTTAGAGCAGGAACCCCACTCATAACTGCAACATCAGTCCCATCAGTCTACCTACATTCTTCTATTTAGGGAATGCACTATTCACGAGGATTCTAAAAGTTATACTTCAGCCTCTTCAGTGTACAGACAATTTGCCTCTCTTTTGCTCTTCCTAAGCGATTTATCTCTATTTTGAGTAAGTTTGTTGAGAACAGCCCTATTCATATTCAACTTAGTCAGCAGAAGTGTTGCTTTTGAAATCAAGTTTCATTATCAAATGCTATAAATCAAATTCATTTGTGACCAAAATAAGTTCTGCTTGTATTATAAAGTTAAGGGACTACAACCAGAGCTATTTTCAGAGAGAATAATTATTTTGACCTTTCAGATCAGCTGTTAGATTCATTTCATCATCTGTTTCTGCCATCCATTGCCTCATTTTCATTGTTATATTAAAATATGTTGCTGTCCAACTTTGCTTGTCCATTGTGACAAAACAAAAAGTCATTTATTGTAAAGACTTCACTATCAACTAGCAAAATTTGCATTTTTGATAAAAGAGTGGAATGAGCTTTAAAAAACTCCTGCAATCACTAATTAAATGCTGCTTTCCACGTAGAGAAAGCATGTGAGAATGAATTTCACAGTTCAAAGTAATACTTTAAAAAAAAATACAGTAAAAACAAATTAGTATTTCTTTTAATGTACTTTAAAAAGATAAACTAGGCTAGAAAGACTACAAAAAGACATAGGGAATGCTGTCGTAATGAACAAACTGAGTAACTAAATTTTATTTTAAAGAGAAATTCTCTCTTGCAGAAGGTTAGCTTTTATTTGGAAAGGTATTATAAGTTGTCAGTTTTGATTCAGAGATGGCCAAATACAGAAAAATCTGATCATGTTAAAATTTTATTCAACTAAATGTTGCAAATAGTCTATGCTCACTCTACCTCAACCAAAACTATCTGAAGACAACTTATTTCTTTCTAAGATAGCTGCTTACAACATACAGGGATTCCACTCATTGAATCTGTTATAGTTTCCATGGAAATAAATGAGACATTACTTTCAGAGCAACCTACACGGTTGGACATTTATCATTGTTTTTGTTCTGGCTCTTCAATAATTCTATACAGATATCAGGAACTAAACAGTGACCTCTGAGTGATCAAGTATTACAAGGAAACAGAACATATACTTTTAAAACTGGCTACAAATATTCACAGAAAAATAAGTACTTCTTTAATATTTCAGGGTTTTCAAAATCTTTTCTTCCTTTTTCTCATCATTTAGCTGATATTTGATTATGAAACCTTAAATCTACAGTCCCAAATGTCAGAACTTACTCCACATTGCTCAACTCCACATGATTTGTATAAAACACAATGTACATTTACGTTGAGATGTTTCAACTTTGCTGATATTCTTTCTTGTTTTTTAAACAATTTTAACATGTTAGTTCTGATTATTAAAATCCCTTATAGCAAATGAAACCTTAACACATTCAGGATAGCTTCAGTTTACACTGAATAGAAATACTTGTTGTTTACCCCACTGAGCAGCCTACTGTATTGTAATGTCATGAATTGTAGCAAGTACACTGTAAAAAACAATGTGCTAAAGCACTTTCTCACAATGGGCAGTAGAATATTTGTGCGTTAGGTCTTCTAAGAGATGAAAGATACAAATGTTTTCATTTAAAATAAGATCAGATGCATATCAAGTAAAATCTGTTGATTTAAATAATAAAGTTTAGACTGCTTTTGGCTGATTGATTAAAATTTCAATTCATTTACAAATATTGCCTAGACTTGCCTGTACAGCCTTTAAAACAGAAAGTACAGACTGGCAAGATGCAAGTTTAGCTAGTAGAGTTGGTGGTTAAGCATGTAAAATAATAAATAGTTTGCTTCAGCTAACTCAATGGAAATAACACAGGGAAAAATGGAGCCTTGAAATGCTGATTTTTCTCAGCCACCCACTCTTCATTGGAGATTTATTCCTTGCTTCACAGAGGGAACCTTGGCCACTGTGGCAGGACTCACTACCCTCTTTCTGAAATAACTTGCAATATTCAATTTCCACCCCAAACAGCTGTCAGGCATTAAAAGTAATATTCATAGCACTATTTTTTTTTCTTCTATGAGACAGGAACCAGCTACAGCTGTGTTTTCATTAACTCATGACCTTTTTGGCCACACAAGAAAGCACAGCTAACCAAAGTGCACAAACAGAATAAACCACTTCTTCATTTACTGCTTTGTCTGATGACTAGCTTAACACAGAGCTATTTCCACATTGTGATAGATGTCAGACATGACCTCTTTAACACAATTTATCTAGGAACTGGAAAATCATGCAAAATAACAACAAAATGTAGAGAACAATGTGACAGCCTGTTTGTTTTCATTATTAAAAAAGCACTGACAGTGAATATCTTTTACACCTGATCTTCACAGATGTAGTATCATGGTAAGTAATCCAATACAATGAACACAAGGCAAGTGAGCTATCTGCATGATGTAGTTTTACACTGCCTTTTCAAGATGAATTCAGTTCTTCTCTACCATATAATCTACTGCTCAGTTTAATAACTTCCTACCTTCATCTTATCTTTTATTAGCTGTTCCTAATGTCACAAACAGTGCTAATACTTGAAAATCTGTCTAGCTGTATTTTCACAGATCTCTAAAGAAGCGATACACATTTCTACTCAACACGACAAAAATTCTGAAAATGTCACCTTATTGGGCAAAAAAAAAAAAACAAAAAGGTGAGATTCTTGCCCTTTTAAAAAACTTTTCTGCCCAGATTTTCCACAGCTTGTCATTTTTCCAAAATTATTCTGATGGCCATGGCACTTCCTTAAGGGCGTCACATAATAAAGCCTATTCATTTACTCATGCTAGTGAACATAAAGAGACAAATCAAATGCATATATATTACTTCTCTACCAGCATATCTTCATGCTTCTTGACAGTAATATTTTTCAAATTTCCCTTAATGTCATTTGCTATTGTATCTATTTTGTTAATGTGTATTGCTGCATTTTGACCTCACACAGTTTGCGGTTTCATTTTTTCCCAGTGTTACCCTTTATATCAAGTGATGAGTAAATTACACTTTGCTGCCAATGAATTATATTTCTGCAATATATTTTAAAATGATATTTACAATTCAAACTAAGAAAAAGTGACAAGGAGTCACTGACTATTTTACAATATTCTGAAATAGAGCTGTTAGCCATTCAAAGACAAAGTTGAATAATTTCCATATTTCAACATAATAGAAACTTTCTTAAAGTTGATAAAATGCAAAGTTTTACCATTGTCTTTAAGCATAAATGACCCCGAGTTTATTCAAATGATCAGAGCACTTCATCCAAATACCCTGCAAGGGCTTCACACCACTCATTATAAAGCAGAAAACATTATTGACTGCTCTCGATTTTTACAAATGTGTGCTAAGATTAGGTGGTTCAAGACACCTGCATAGCAAGTCTTGCGCTAACAAGACAGTTAATTAAGTGCTCAGGCTGTAATAATGGAAGAGGCTAAGCTGTCCTTAAACAGTTCATAATAGACAGTGGTGAAAAATATTCCAGCTGACACAGAAAAGCTATTAGACCATTTGAAGAACTCCCGAAAGTACCAACAGAAATTCTCCTACAAACCATAAGCCCCTCTCCTACTGAAGTCAGTTATTTTTGTTGCTTTTTCAACTGGTTCAAGGTTTCACTATAGATCTTTCCTCAAAGTCTCTCTGATCAAGAATTCTCTTTTCCCTAGGAAGCCAGCATTAGAAGCAATGCAACTGTAAACCCATCACAAAGGTAAAAGAGCTGGTTTTCCTTTCACCCACAGAAGGAAAAATAAAGGAATACTGATGGTTCCTTTCCTGTTCCATTTGCTTCTTACAACATCTGGCTTGGAAAGTTCTAAGGCCTCCCAGGTGTTCGAGGAGTGACAGTCCAATTTAGAAAACTTTCCCTCTTTACCTATCTTTCTTTGGCTAAAAGTAGTCTGTGTATCTAATATCTATCTAACAAATAGTCACTAAAGTTAAATGATCTACTTTGGCAAAAGTAATATAGATAATACATTCAAGGAAATGTCAGCAAATTCACTGATAACGAAGGTAAAAGCTATCAGAGAAAGAAATAATCCTTATTTCAAAACTCAAGTGTGATTTCTGAAACAGAAATACAGAGAAAGTCCCCAATATTAAAATAAATATACATATAAATGGAAAGATTTGCCAATTCATAGCAAAATCTGAAAATGACTGGCAACAAAACTGTTTCTTTAGCCTGCCCAAAATCAACCTCAAGCCAACCTAGCATTTGGCAAATGAGTACACAGAGCCTGGAGTGAGATCGTGATACTTAATTAGAAGCTTGGTATGGTTATTGTTTTAATTCCTTGGAAGGCTACAATTCATTTCTGTGGTTATTTTAGCTCAGGGCAAACACTCTGTTGCTTTGTTTTTGTTTTTTTCCAGTTGAGACTAATCTTTTCTAAAACTAACTGTAATTGCCTGGTTCAAACTATAATCTGTTCTACTAGAGTATTGAAACACTAAGATTTATTTTTAAATAGAATTCATTTGTATGAGTGTGCATATTCAAAAGACAATGACAGAAATACTTATTGTGCATTTATAAATAATAAAAATTGCCCAAGTCTGTATCAAAGTCAATCAGCGCTAGATACAATTGAAGGAACTCATTAATTTAAGTCAAGCATGACAATTTCACAATTAGAATATGTAGCCAATTTTAATTAATGCTGTCCCAAAAAGAAACAGGAATTCTACACGTCACTAGCAGAGAATCTAAGTGCTAGTACATATCTCACAACTCAACTGAAACAAATACCTATTCAGTAGGATAAATTTATTGTTTCTGCCCTTTACATTTCAACATAATTTTTAAATATCTGGAAAATCTCTCTTAACAGTTTTAATAAAAGTGCTACTTGCTGTTTATCTTCTAAAACACTCTCCTTGGAATGTTCTTGAGTTTAATCTTTTCCTGAGCATAGCAAGTCTGCCATCTAGTGCTTTATAGCCACCTCTAGTACATGCTTCATTTGATCTTTTTTATTATTATTTTAATAAAGGATGTCATGCTCTCTGTTCATAAATGCATAAACACTCATATGTACACACACGGTGCTTACAAGTCACATTTAATCTTCTTACTGACAGGTTGCATTACATATTTCAATAGCTATTAATCCATACAGCCATCTTCTAATCTCACTTATCAATTGTGAGAACTATTTATAAACTGAGAGCAACCAGAGCCAAGCATCACCCCAGATCTTGCACCCACCTGCCCTTAGAACAACTTTCTTCAGAGACTGCTTATGTCTGTGGTCTATATCAGAACTCAAATTACACGGTGAGGAAAAAAAAAAAAGGGGTATGTTCAAGTAGCAAGAAAACATTGCTGGGCTGAACTATCAATAGGTCAGACTAGGCCTGAAATGTATTTTGACAACATAAATAAGAATGCAATAAATGATGAGCCCTCTACTTTAATATAGTATTGAACTGATGGTTCTAAAAAGTGAATGTAAGTAACATGTTGCCATTAATTAACTACCTTTAAAATCCATCCCCTACTGTAGTAGTATCTTGAAAGATGGTTTGCTATTATAGACAAGCAAAAAGTCAGAAAGGAAAAATATAAACACCTCCAAAGATGTTTTAAAAACTTTACTTCAAAGTGCAGATATAAAAAGATAGTTGATTCGTTTTTCTTAATTTTTATAAATTGAGATGAATTTTAAATAAAAGAAAAATCTGGATATAAACAGTTCTTATATTCTTTGTATCTCCTAAATGTTTGGCTTTGTTTCAGCCACCACTCACATTGCATAGCAATGTCACTCAAAAGATTCAAAATTAAAATCTTACAATTTAGAAGGGTAGGGATAATGGGTAAGGATCGTCATTCCTCTTTATTTTGACCTTTTTAAGTTCTGGAATATAAGTTAATTGAGCTAATGTGGCTCCAGGACTGCTATATAAACCTTACAAGGTTTTACAGCCAGAAGCAAAACTCCCTTTTTTTGCTCTTGAGCTCACTTCACAGATATCAGATTTTATTATAAGAGCATTCTCTGAACACACACTTCGTGCTTCCTCACCAATTTCACTTACGACAGTATCTTGGTGAGTCGCTGATAAACTGGGAGAACTGTACATTGCTATTCTAACTGAAAATCTGTCAAGGAAACAAAGAAGGACTATATTTGTTTCATGGCTGAATACGGAATTTAATTGTAAAGCCATAAACCTATTATTCATAGTGCTCTCCCAAAAATTGCTAAAAATATTTAGTATCTCCCATAGTATCACATTTCTTTATGAAATATATTTAAAAAAAAAATTGAAAATAAATTTATAATAAAATAAAAATCTCCTTGGTTTTGTTCTAAATCTACAAGGATTATTTCCCCAGTAGTTGTTATGTTGAATTTTTTAGCAATGAACAACTGAGAGTCCAGCAACATTTTACCTGGCTTTACATTTCCTCCCTTCATGTCCATTAGGTCAATAAGGAAAGCTCAAAGGTGATAATGCTCTGTAGTAGAGCTCAGCGTCTCAAGCTTTCTGCAGATAGGCCTACAACCTTGCTTTTTTATATACTTCATCTCAGAACACATGAAACAGTGGCTGATGATTTACTGCACAGCTGGCATTTCCTAAAACACTGAGCTGAGAGAAAAATTAGAGCTGTGAAGGAAAACACGACGAAAATAGGAAAACGGTTAAAATTTGTATGGCCTTTCAGCCACTTTTATGGACAGATATTAGTGCTTCCTCTTTTCTAAAGGTTTTAAATCCAACAGATCTCCTTTAGAGACAGATATTCTGGCAAAGATTTGAGGAAAAAAAAAATCAATAAATAGGTTTTAACTTTACAGAAAGCCATGAATCATTTAGTCCATCCCTGTTTTAATTCTCTTCATAAGTGACCCAACCCTCTTGACCTCCACCCATTCTTGGATTCTCTAATCCTTCTCAAAGGTCATGTTCTAATCTTCCACAAATTTAAAAGCAGGTCTGCTCTGCAACATAGCAAAGTCTATATTACCCTGGATACGTAATGCACTTCCCTCTGAATGCAAAACACAAGATTCTTCTGATTTCTCTTTGAGTTTGAGTCACGTCCATAAAACATTTGTCTAACCCAAAGACGAGCAGCAGAATAATCAAAATTATCAAGTTATTGCAATCTTAGTGCTTGCAACTGCACTCCAGTTATGCATTATTGAGTCTATGAATGTCTCATATTTTGAATTGTCTTGTCACATAACCCACTACGGCTGAGTATCTCAAAAGAGCAGTCAGATGAAGAGCTACCATTGTTGATTGTATTTTCCAAAAGCAGTGAAGAAAGGTGAAGAAATTCTGACAACGACACAGGGGAATAATGCAGTTTATACTCTCAGTAGATTTGTTGAAAGCTTCTGTGTTTGTGCATAGAGTAGTTATCAGAAACAGATACACTCTTCGATTGAAATGTATTACTGGAACTGTGACACTTAAGGTAATGTACACCTACCAAACATTTTGGAAGGCTTTTGACCATAATAATGCAGATTTTTAAAAGTTTATGCAGGAAAGCACAATATCCTTTCAAAAGGAGTGATTGTAAGCAAGCCCATAATCCATCCTCCATGTGAAAACATATTGTGAATTATGTATTTAAACTCTCATTTCTCCAGAGCACTGGTTTAACTATATATCCGTTTATGATTTAAAGCACTGTGTCCAAATATGACCCGGGTCAGAATCTCAGAAGTGGCATTCATCCCAGTGCCTCTTTCCAATCAGTCCAAAACCATCTGGTTTCTGCATGTTTCTTTGCACCCAGGAGCACCGGTTCTGACAGTAGCATATTTCTAATGCTGACGTGTGAAGAACTAATCCAGCAATTTGGATGCAGGCTTTGCTATCTAGGTGTCACTGTTATACTTCACACTGGCTCAGACACCAAAGAACAATAACAACAACAAATACAAATGTGTAACGACAAAAAGGTATATTTATGGTTTGTGTACAAGCATAATTCAGCTGAACAACCATTTCTGGCCTCCACTCAAAACTCATTTATATGGATTAAATCAGCTTGCAATCATACACAAAAAAATTGGTTTCTAACAGAAGGGTCTGGAGATACTGAGCCTCCTACCTAGAAACACAAAGGTAAGACCCAGAGGCAGAACTGTACTCAAACTCCAAAGGTACTTACAAAGGCAAACAAAACTGACTTTTCTATTAATGAAGCTCTTTCTTTTTTCTATATAGTCTCCTTTTTTTTTTATTTATTTATAAGAAATCGTTGATAATATTTTCTCTCATATTCCTAAACAATGGCACGTCCAACATGTTTGGCCCAAGAAATCCTTCCTCTCATGAACTCCCTGAGTAGCAAATTTCGTTCTGTACAAAGGGAAACATCACTGTATGGTTGTCCATTTGCTGTACTATTCCCTCTATATTCATATTCAGCTGTTCACAGCATGGTAGTAGAACAGACAGACCACCATACAGCTGCTCATACATTCTTATTCTTTCAATATTTTTCTAATTCTTATATCTATGTTTCAGGTTTATTCTCATTCTCATACTCTGAGAAGTTCATTTTCTCTGTTGTGCTTTTTCAACCATGCAGAGAAGTCATGAAAAAATGAAATTAAAATAAGTTTAATATAAGCAATGGGCTGCAGCTTTCACACAATCTGGATAATATAATATTGCATGCCCTATTATGATTGTTCTATTCTACTTTTATTAAGTTTTGATAATTTTTACAAAGTACGGAAACTACTCACGTCCAGTGCTGCCAAGATTTGAAATGCCAGATTAGAATGAAAACTGATATTTAATGAGCTGCTCCTGTCAACTGTAGAATTGGATGATATTACTACTGTTTATCTTCCTGAGATAGCATCCGTGTGTACACATATACACACACACACACACACATACTTATACATATATATCATTCTTTTTGATCATACCTGATCTTTCTGTAAATTTTCTTCTGTTCTCATTAATGGTCAGACCACTTCTAGTCATAGCAATATCTACGCACAGCACTCATAATCTGCTTACTATCCAACATCCTTAGTAGATGNAATGTGTAACGACAAAAAGGTATATTTATGGTTTGTGTACAAGCATAATTCAGCTGAACAACCATTTCTGGCCTCCACTCAAAACTCATTTATATGGATTAAATCAGCTTGCAATCATACACAAAAAAATTGGTTTCTAACAGAAGGGTCTGGAGATACTGAGCCTCCTACCTAGAAACACAAAGGTAAGACCCAGAGGCAGAACTGTACTCAAACTCCAAAGGTACTTACAAAGGCAAACAAAACTGACTTTTCTATTAATGAAGCTCTTTCTTTTTTCTATATAGTCTCCTTTTTTTTTTATTTATTTATAAGAAATCGTTGATAATATTTTCTCTCATATTCCTAAACAATGGCACGTCCAACATGTTTGGCCCAAGAAATCCTTCCTCTCATGAACTCCCTGAGTAGCAAATTTCGTTCTGTACAAAGGGAAACATCACTGTATGGTTGTCCATTTGCTGTACTATTCCCTCTATATTCATATTCAGCTGTTCACAGCATGGTAGTAGAACAGACAGACCACCATACAGCTGCTCATACATTCTTATTCTTTCAATATTTTTCTAATTCTTATATCTATGTTTCAGGTTTATTCTCATTCTCATACTCTGAGAAGTTCATTTTCTCTGTTGTGCTTTTTCAACCATGCAGAGAAGTCATGAAAAAATGAAATTAAAATAAGTTTAATATAAGCAATGGGCTGCAGCTTTCACACAATCTGGATAATATAATATTGCATGCCCTATTATGATTGTTCTATTCTACTTTTATTAAGTTTTGATAATTTTTACAAAGTACGGAAACTACTCACGTCCAGTGCTGCCAAGATTTGAAATGCCAGATTAGAATGAAAACTGATATTTAATGAGCTGCTCCTGTCAACTGTAGAATTGGATGATATTACTACTGTTTATCTTCCTGAGATAGCATCCGTGTGTACACACATACACACACACACACACACATACTTATACATATATATCATTCTTTTTGATCATACCTGATCTTTCTGTAAATTTTCTTCTGTTCTCATTAATGGTCAGACCACTTCTAGTCATAGCAATATCTACGCACAGCACTCATAATCTGCTTACTATCCAACATCCTTAGTAGATGAAAAAAATAAGGAAGAAATAAAAATAATCTTAGGTATCCTGTTGGCTAACTACTAGGTTTAGAATTTACTTACTAAGTTAGCAGTCAACCAAGACTTATAACAGAGCCTAGATCAACACTAGCCTGCTTCTCATTTCTGACCTTTAAAATAGCAATGGCAGGCAAGATGTAGAAGTATAGGCAAGTTAGGCAAGTTGGGAAGAGAATAAGAGGTGGAAACAGCTGAATTTTTATATGGCAGTGGGTATTCACATCAAAAGTTGCAGAAGTTTCTGTCAGACAACAAGAATTCTCAATCCACATCCTGCTGTTAAGAGAAACTGAAGCCAATCCATATCATACAAAAGTTAGCCACACACTCAGAACAGAATTCTAAAGTTTGGGCAAAGAAACACATTCCAGTTAAGGATAGCATTTGCATAAGTGAATAAAAATAAAATTAATCACGTAAAATATAGTCACTTTGACCATGGCTAAACTCAAGCATGCAACTAAAAGTTTTCCAGAAGATCCCATCAACCACAGTGAATTATTGGTTTTCTTCCTTTTTCATTCACTGATTTTGGATATAAAAAGAAGAAAAAAAAATGCCTGGAAGTTATATTTCTCATAGACCTATGCTGATTGTAAGTATACTATTGTCTGTTCAGTTGTTTGTCCTCAGTATTTTCCTTCCTCCCAAGCAATAACTACTAGCATGATGTAGAAAACAAGATTATTCTTCCCTTCAAGAAGAAGCAAATGGCCATACAGAAAGTTCCTACAGAGTAGTGAAATAAATACAGAAGAATAGTACCCAAATATGTATCTACTACAAAAGCAAAACATTCTTGTACAAATAATAGTCAATATTAAAGATATGCTTTAAAATACATACTTTAAAACGAAAGAAATGAAAGCAGCGCTTTATGACAAATTTTAATACATGATTTAGCAGGTAATGAACAGAGCTGATAAGCAATTCTCACTGAAATCTTAGGTCAGTCAGTTAATCATAAATTAACCAATCATTTCTCATTATGATACATTAACCACTAAGCGTAAGACAGACAGAATTCCACTATCTTAATTAGTGCACATTCCTTCTTACCTTCAGATATAATAGTTTATATACTACACTTTTAAGTATAAGAAGATTTATCATTCCAAAACAACACGATCTTTAAAATATTTTAAAATTTGTCAGAAGACAAATACTGGTAGTGAGCTAAAGGTGAACGCAGTACAATCTGTCTCCAATATGATTTATAGACCTAACCTGTAACATGATAGCAAAAAATAAGGTTTTTCTTGGAGGTGCCTGAGGTCTACAAATCTCATTACTGTCATTTCTTTTCCACCTCTTAAAAGTAATAGATTTTTAAGTGGCTAAACAAATATTGACAGACATATCCAAAATAGCTTCTTTAGCACTCTCCATACTTCTCATGTACTCATTACGTATCTTTCATTCCATATAATTTATAAAACAAATGGATAAGAAAAATCTCTGAACAATGAAATTTCTGGTTTAAAGTAGTGAGAAGGTACCATGAAGCCAAACAACAAATGAAAACTAATTTATTTGGTTTGCATTATCTTCTGATCTTAATTTTAAGGATTATTTTCAATTTGGGCTGTTCTATATAAAATATCAACAATTACAACAGTATGTTTTAAATTAAATATTTAAAAATCAACCTCCCATTTGAAGCATTAAAAATGAACTTGTCTGCGAAAAAAAAAAAAAAAGCAAAAAAATTTTACAACTGGCAAGAGGAGTAAGCATAGGAATATGGCAGCACCTGTAATGTAGTACCTGTCTATTTTGTTCTGTGTAGCACACTTTCCAAATGCAAACCATTAGAGGTAGAAATAAATATTAGTAAAGAAAAAAAATCAAATTCATTTATTAGGTAGATACTGCCTCAAAGAGATTCTAAAACAAAACTTTTGTGTGCATTCTGAATGGATGCTACTATATACTCAGAGATACATCTTTATGCAAATTTAAATTGCACGTTGGGACAGTGTTAGGAAATAATAGACAAATGGACTCAGTCTAAGATTGAGCAGATATGTGCAAAAGTCAAAAGAGATAAAACAGTGTTCTTCAGTATCATGTTTTTTATGATTAAAATTACTATTTAATGTTGATATTGGCTCAGCAAAATCGGCACATCTCTCTAAGGGATTTCTGCACATGTGTACTAAGCATTCCTATGCCTTCCAGTCTTTCATGATGACTATCAGAAATGTAATGCTTTAAAAGTTAATTTGCCCAAGGTACCTTTTCTGCAACTATAAGGACATGGAGACAACACACGTGCTTGATAGTTTATGATACTCTGGAGAGCTTCTCTGTGCATCTTGCCCCAGGGATGCATACCAGCTAAACCATTCACAACGTCCTCAGAAAATACTATTGTTTGGTATATGTGCATTTTCCTATTCTGTCTTTTAAGCAATGATGCAATTATACGTTCCTTTTGTTTACATACAGAGGTATAATGCAATGACTTGGTCCTTGCCTCTAACTTTCAGTAACTTCCAGTAGAGTTTAATTTGCTTCCTCTAGTAACAACCAGAGAAGCCCAAGGGGGCATTTCACTTTTCAAAGTATCAATAGGCCCCAGTTTCAGAAAATCCCAAGAAAAATATTTAGTTTTTCAGAGGCAACAAAATTACCACACAATGTGTAAACAGCATTTAAGTACTGAACATCAGAAATGTAAGTACTCACAGTAACATGTTCCCCTAAGCGGATTTCCAAGATACCTATTTTCAGAGTCACAGCTGCAGGGGGGAAAAAAAGACAAAAGCAAACATTCCCATTAAATACAGCATAGTTTTAATACAAACGCAGCTAGAATATTTATTCCAAATTGCACGAGCTTGATTAGTAGCCACACAGGGAAATAAAAAGTGTGGGATGTATTACTTAATCAGGATGAGCTATTTTCTGAAAGCAGCTCTCTTCTTGCAGAAGTAACCAAGAGTGATGAGGTTCTTCAATAGGTACTTCAGTAGTGCTTAAAGTGGGCACCTGCTGCAGGGCCTCAGTGGTTTGTGTCTACTGCAGGATAACGGGTAGCAGAGCAGGGAGGCTGAGCACATGATCTGCCATTACCCACCCTGCCTCAGGGACTGCTCACCCACCCCCTGGCTGCCATCGATTGATCCCTCCACTGCCTCTTTCCAAGGAGACAACACTGGTCAGGCAGCTGTTCACTAGAGAAATTGTTCACAAATAAATCTCCCCCTAACATGCACAGTCCCGAAACACGATCAGAGCAGGCTCTGCACCCTCACATAACATTCCACATGTGCTCAAGCCACTCTTCAGTGATGGAATATACATCTGTAGCTTCAAACACATAATTTCCAACTCTTCTATATGAAAGCAACAAAATACCCAAAATCATAAAGTAATGACTGTGCCTTCACAGCACCTAAGAGAATCCAGATGTGCTCCAAAGCTACACAGCCTGCTCTAGAGAGGCTAATACTAAACTATTAACTGTAACTAGACCGTGGTAACCTGTTCTGGGGCCAGAAATTACGCCCATGTACGTAGCACAGTGGTGTTTCACAGGC
This sequence comes from Odontophorus gujanensis, assembly GCA_013399175.1. Classification (NCBI taxonomy): domain Eukaryota; kingdom Metazoa; phylum Chordata; class Aves; order Galliformes; family Odontophoridae; genus Odontophorus; species Odontophorus gujanensis. The sequence continues at coordinate 67,540 of VXAB01012692.1, read as the reverse complement.
AGTTGACCATGCACAGGGGTCTAGGTAAAATACTAAATACAACACACTGCATCCAGACTGTTGCTGCTGGTAAAAAAATAAATAAATAAATAAACCAAACCAAAACACATGAAAAGAAATGGAAAAATACCTTTCTTATATGTATTTTTCAGATGCATCGAACTTCCTACGGAATATCATAGTGATCAGATTGAGTTATAAAACATTTATCTAAAAATATCTTGTACTTTAATAGAAAATAACTATCTTGTTCTAGATTTTCTTGTCTGTTTTACAGAAGTCACCAGAAAAATTATAATTTCCTATTAAATATACAGAATGCTTCATAAAACAAAAAGAATACTTATCACTACCTATTAAATTTCATGGAAATATTTTCCCACAGGAAATCTGGCTCAGTTAATGCCTTGGACTGTTCTTTCATTACTTTGTTTTCTCAGATAAACTTGAACTGCATAGAGTTTTTGATGGTTATGCTATTTTACTTGTAAGTAATATTAAAAAACTTCCTTTTTTTGATGTCATACGAACTTACAAGGAAGCTGTACAATAAAGCCTGCCTTTCTGTTGTTCTCTTCAACAGTTTCAAACCTGTTGTTTATTACCATGGTCATTATTTAAAAACAGGTAGAGCACAGTTCACTCCTACCATAGGATGGGACTTCTTTATTTCTTGAAAATCACTATTGAAGAATAAATTATTAAATAAAAAGCTGTTTCCATACAACTTCCTTCCACCATTCAGCTGCCTTTCCAACTAGATGAAGCCATCTCCTGCGTATCAGTAATTATCAGAAACTAAGGACTTTCAGAATCACGTACACGTTTTTTAATATTTCACACATATTTTACACATCTTTATATCTATACTAAGAAGAAATAGGGAAAAGATAAAACAATAGCTAAGAATATATAAAATAGAATAATCCATAAAAATCAGCATAATTTACCACAGGTTTTACTGCTTAAGGAAACACGCAAAAGAATGATTGATACAAAAATTATTAGGTTTTAATGCTTCGCCGTATACAAGAATTCATTCAAACCCCAATAATCATTAATTCCCTGATAATTTTAGACATGACCTTCACAAAACTTGAGGAGTAGAAAGGCAATACAATTTTAAAGCTAACCATTTCAGCATACAGCATGATGAAATAATAAGCTATGCATAATAATACTTTTAAGTGAATTTATAATACAGTAAAGCATTTTTATATACTATCACATTTATTAAACTTTCTGTATCGTGGACCATGCAGAAGACATTTTACTCAAGAAGTTAGCAATTTGGGGGAGTCCAGCTTACTGGCCATAAGAAGATGGTACATGAGCACAAAGAGCTGCTGAATGGGGATGTGCTGAATACTAGGAGTAGTATGAACAAGAACCTTCCAGCCTGTCCAAAGCCATGCAGCTCTGTTACATCACCACAGTGTGAGAGGAAAGAGGAACGTCTCCATGGGCGGGAGCTGTGCAACATGTTGGGGAAAATCTGTCTAGAGGTTACCCTGAGTCTGGGTTCCCTGCATCTGAAGTGACGTAAGCTTTTCCTGTTATATGTACTCCTCTTTTTCATTCAACATATTAAAGCATTTTTTTATTATGCTATTCATTGTCAGAGCTTTCTTATTGAAATGTAAGTTACAAAAACCTCCATCATCCTTTCTTATACTTCCTCTCTGTCCCCTGATGCAAAACAATTTCAGAACATTTATTATTAGTAGCACGAGGTGGAGTTCTTATGAATTAAGGAAGTCTGCTTTAACCAGAATGAAATATACTATTTAAACACTTCATTTGCAGCACAGTAAGAAGATAAAACTACATCTAAAATTACTCATGTGAGTATATATACTAAGTTCTGACTAAATTTAGTTTTATCTTTAAATCCAACCATACTTGATTAAGCATATCTATTGCTCTGCTTTAGTCACTAATCATGTTTTCAATTACAAAATTTTCTATTTCCTGAATTATTTCCTTATGAGCTCTCCTTGTAGTAGTTTTTGTACATTTTCCAAAGGAAAGTACACATTTGAGCATATCTGAAGCATAATATATGGTTCAAATATGTGAATTGGGAGTTATACTTGTTATAATATGTGCTGTGAGGCTATGATCATTTGCTTTAACTGGCAATAATGAATGAGTAGCTCTTATCTGGCTTGACTCCAGAGACCCAGCTCCCATTTGCAAGTACAAATGGAGGCATTTCCTACCAGGTTACATGCAAGTTGTCTGGTTTGGTTCGTTACAAAAGTGTTCATCAAGCTACTGACCCCATGGCCAGCTATTAACAGTTATCCTCCAACCTCTCTCAATTTTCCTTTCAAAACTGAACCATTTTCTTCCTCTTTCTCTGTACTTCCTGGAAGTTCAAACTAAAAAGTTATGGACAAATGCATAAACAGTAATATTGCTCATGTTTACTATCATGTTAATGATAATTTCTGGCTTTTTCTTCAAATGTAAGAAATATTTTCAAGAGCATATTATCACTAAGTTTCACAGACTTTGTTTTTCTTTTAATGAGTAAAAGGCCTTTATTTTATTTTGTTTGTAAGAATGCTTTATAAATGGCTTGATGTAGAAGATTAGCAATATGTTTGATTTTGTACACTGTAACAACATTTTTCAACCTTAAGAAAGCTAAGGAAGTGGCATGTGTGTAAGTCTAATTTTATTGTATGGTATGTATTGGTATTTCCCTCAAGCGAGTACCTTCAGGTCTCTCACCTAAATAAAGCTGTCAGAATATGACACCAACAAGGATCTACAGCTCTCAAGACTAATGATTTGATCAGGCAGAACTTCATAATATTTCATCTACACTTTGATCACAAAGGCAGGATTTTCTGTAGTTCCACTGTTACAACTAATTGGCATTTCTTTTCAATTAAAAATTAAGGAAAAAAGAAAGAAGGAAAATTGAAAGAGGAACCTAAGTACTGCTGGTCTTTCCTGTATTTGTATTTGTTTTTAATACCAGATTCTGAGGGAGGACAAAAATGTAAGTCATATCATACTATGGCCCTTCTGGGGCTGTTCTATCTTTTTTTGGCTTAGATACAGGCAACTTCTAAAGAGCAATGACCCAAAATTCATACTGTGTTCCTTCAATCATAAGATTTGTGATAGGTGAAAACTGACACAGAATCTGGGGAAGAACCATCACATTTCTGACCTGCAGCTGGTCACAGACAGCTCTCAGACTGATCTCAGCCTTGAACTACAAACAAGCTCCTGATTGATAAAGACTAATGGCCATAGTAGGCTATTCCATAGCCCTGATCAGTGGCTTGCACCAGCTTTTAGATGAGTAAACTAAGCTACATCATCTTTTATTTGACTTTACTAAACACTGATATCAATCCAAAGAGATACAGAAATATCTATTAAGAGTAGAACACACAGAAGTATATGGGTGGTTGGAGAAATCATGAAGATAAATATAAATGGTCATTTTTATCTGGTCCCCTTACTATGAAGGACCTCAAACTCCATTAGCCCATTATAGTCCAAAGTCTAGTAAATTTTCTTGAGCTGAGATGACACTAATACTCCATTATGAAGTGCCAAATAAGTGGAAATAAACATTACTGTTTATGTTGTTACAACAACTGTATATCTGTCGATACTTCTGGTCTTGGCTGGCTCAACTAATAAAGTTATCTTGCCCTTAAAATAAATGGTTGTAAAAGGGAAAGTGACTGAAAAATCTCAATACAGCCTCATGGCAGGTTACTGCAAAGTACTTTACAACAGAAGTCCTGGCCTGTCACTTGAAAAAGAGTCCAAACTCTATGTTGGTTTTGATGGGCATGCTGCAGAGAACTACCATGAACAGCAGTGCCCACTTCCGGGTCAGTGCAGTGTCAAACAGTTTTTAAATCTGCAAGTAATCCCAATGACTTCCCAAAGAACAATGCAAATAAAGCGCTTTTCAAAACAATAGGTACAAAATCACCCTAAACGTTGACAGATCAATGGCAAAAAACAAATATGTTAGCTACTAACTTGCAACAGATTGGAATTCTATCATACCAGATGGGCGTGACTATGAAAGACAAAGGCTCTTCTCAAAAAGCAATTTTATCATTCCACACAGCATATTAAGTACTCAACCTCTCACAAACAAAAGTATAAGCGAACAGTTTTGGTTATGATTTGCAATTACCTCCGAAGTTTTGCGGTCAAACTAGATGTTTAAACCAGATGTCGCCAGAATTACCTGGGATGTAAATATTTCACTACGTATGATCAGTTATTTCACAGAAATTAAAGTACTTTCTTTTCTTCCTGGTTATGACAAGGATGACAAACTTGTCCAAATATTTTTACTATTAATATGTTTCAAAGTATTCAAAAAATATACCTTTTCTGTGGTACTCTGCAGAGGCACGGACATGCCTTTTTGATTATTTTTTTTAAACCTTTCAGTGTAAAATTTGGTATATATTAAAAAAAAAAAAAACATACATGTGAAAAAATAAAATAAATACTCCAGTATGTATTTGTTAAACTGCCATAATGCAGTCCTGAGCAGACAGCATGAACACCTGAAGTATGCTACATCCGTGTGGCCATGCTAAACAAAACACACAAGGCTGAAAAATTAAACAGTAACCAACTATCTATTATGTTCTACCTAAATAGTAAAAGTATTTGCTTCCTAGCAATAAGCCCCTGAAGATTTATGTAATTATATGACAAACCACTTGCTTCTGTGTTGAAATCTGTTTAAAATAAATAAATAAATAAGGAAAAAATTAAAAAGAGGGGAAAATGCTGTAAAAGGATGCTTTAGTACATGCTTTGGACTGATTAATGTGACAGATTAATGAGCAAAAAAAAAAAACAAGATTACAGAGTACGGAAATTTACTAAACGGACCTTTTTTGACGTCAGAGGTAAATGAAGAGAACCCAGGAGGCATCCAAAAATCCTGTTTGGTAATCCAGACATACGGCAGAGGTGGGATATTACTGATGCAGAGATTGTGTGGGAACAGTTACAGCATAATCCCTTCACAAGTCTCTATTTCACCAGCCTTGAGCATTTCTATTTTCTATCCATCATTTTCTGACTGTCTGTTGGGTTTGCTTCTTAACTCAAGCCTGCATAGGATAATAGGCTACAATTACATTAACCGCCTTTCATCTCAGTTTGAATTAAATTTGTTCTGCACGCCAGCCTGAAAATCTGTCCCAAGTCATTTTGCTTAAGTCAAAGAATAATAAACTGCCTCAGTCTAATAATATGGCCAATGGTTTTAATGTTATGAAATATTCAAATTATTTTTTTTCCCCCAGAGAGATAAGTTCAGAATTAGTTCCTAGGAAGAAAGGTTTCAGTTCAAATATTTGTCAGAAATATATATATATTCTACATTATGATGATTTAAGAAATATTTTAAATAGAATCCTACCCTGAATTGTTTTCATCTCTTCTTTCTTCCTTGTTCTTAGATCAAGTGTCTAATTTATGCAAAAGTAATACTATAATTTATAATATTGCACACAAATCAGAAAAACAAAATAGTTTAACATCACTTGAAACAATTTTGATGGGGAACAAAGTACTTATCACATTTTCCATAAATAAAGGAGAGAAATCATGGAACAGTGGAGAAATGCATTCTGAGAAAAAAAAAAGTTTCTTTTGGCAAGAAGGGACTGGAAAAATTCCAAAGAATTCACTCCGATTATATAATGCTTTCAGACTGTTCTGATGCATTACAGCAAACACTTTAACCTTGGTTCAAATCTACATGTTTAATTTTAAAATTCTCAAGAGACCATTATGAGATAAGCTTAAAAAAAAAAATGTTATCTTTTCCACTACAATTTTAATCCTTTCATCTTTGCTGGTACTTCCATGTTTCCTCACAGATTTTTTGTTTTAATGGAAATATAACTGAAAATATTTTGTGATCCCAGAGTTTCACTTCAAAGGTGGCTTTGGAAGAAGAGTCCTAAACCACAAGACTTTTTGAAAACAAAGTATATTATAAGCAACCTTGTTTTCATTGATTGAAATAATCAAGAATATAATGCCAAGAAGAGTAAATATTTAAAATAAAACAAAACTATTAATCTCAAAAGCAAGAAAAAAATAAAAAGACAGTATAGCAAAGGTTTTTAAAAAAGTCAGTAACAAAAATGATGAAAAAAATATATAACTATATAGTTTTATTCTTTCTACTCCAAAAGTGGGGCTGGAAAATGTGTTTGATTTAATATACGTCAGGATGATTTAACTAAAACCAGTTGAAAAAAATTCTTAAGTTGAATTCTTATTCAACAAATAAATGCAATTTCTAAAAATGAAATAAGAAATAATGATTATCTTTCCCAAAGAATGGATTTACTCAATTCCCACTTCTTAATCTTAGAAGAATTTTAGTTTTGCATGGGTGGCACTGAACAGAAGTAAAATTCTTCGGCTGTTTAGATGTGCCATTATCTCTGCTTTTATTTATAAATATAAAAGAGGTAATATTTCTCTTTAACATGAAGAACTGATTGCCTTAATTTATTCATTTATTCTTTTTATTTTTTTTTTTTTTTTCAGTCATCATTTGTTACCTTTCAACCTAACCTCAGACTTTCTTTATCATCTCCAGAAATCAAAAATAAGAAAGAGAAGGGAAAAGAATGAATAAGCAAAATATCAGGAGAGGATGGGAGGAACTTTTGAACTACTTTTGTGAAAACGTTGCTATCATTCTCTACGTGATAACTTACAGTTATTGTCCCAAGAGGAGAATAAAACAGAAGTAAACCATGTGGTCTCTGATGCACACCAGATCAGGAAACATTCCCTCTTAAACTTCAGTAACAAGGCCTTGTTGTGCTGCTAAATATTTATCTTGACCCAGGCCCAAATCTGTGATTAAACCAGGGCTGTACGTACGAAAAGATAAAACGACCTAAACAAGAACGGGATTACAGAGTCATTTTGAAACATCTGTTAAGAAGTAATTGTTGCCCTCATCTCCTTCTGGATTCCATAAGAACTCATTCTCAAGCCAATTTTTTTATTTTTTTTATTTATTTATTTTTTTTTTTAAGTTAAACCTCCTTTATGAAAAGTGATTTGTTAAATCTCTTTCAACATCTCTGACTGTTCATTTCCCTTGTAATTCTTGTCGCTTTTCTGTGAGCTGCCTAACAACTTATCCTTGGGGACAGTAAGCCCTTTGGAGATGTTTGCAATCCCACTGCCATCTATTTGGCCTCCTGCTTAAATTTAATGGTACTCCATTTATCATACCTCTATGTAACAGTAAATGAAAACACTGTAGTCACATTTTCACATCTGATTATAATCTTGCTTTGATTTTAAATCAGACTCTCCTCACTATTTAAAACAGCTTTTTCAGGTGAAGTGTTTACTTTTGACTTTGTTCTTTTTTTAAATTGCTGAAGAAATTCCTCTTCTTGTAATACCAAAATAATAGATGGAGCTGCAGAACTAAAGCTGTAAATCAATCCTTCTGAAGTGATAATCTAATAAACCACTCAGGCATCACTGTTGAAGTTTAGGATACCATCAGGGCTCTTGGATTACTTCATGCCTTCATAATCAAGCTCTCCAGCCCCCATTATCTCATAGGCTTGATAAAGTACACCACCTTTTCCCCTCACTCCCAACCAAGTCACAGAATAATAGAGATCAAAGCATGCAAAGGTTATGCAGCTTAATTTCTATTTTGTACTTTCTAAAGATGGTTCTTCAGTACAAAATATGAAAAGAATAAGGTAGCTTTTCTTACATTAAGAAATTATTATCTTTTACATGGTGAGATAGGATAAGATCTATGCTGCTCATTGTCCCCCTATTTTTATTTGCCAAAAATACCTTGCATATGATGAAAAATTTGGTTTTCATGTCAATTTTCTTTAGTTTATATTATAAAAGGTAAAATATTACAGATATTTTTTGATAGTAATGTATATTCTAAGGCAAAGATATATGCTTGCACATCCAGAATTGATTGTTTTCTTTAAAACATTGCACAGAGTATTCCTATCTTCATAACAGGATGAAGAAGAGTATATCATTTCAGTTAACCCATCATTCAGGCATTAAAGCTTTCCAAGCACTGTCTATTGAATTTGGACCGCAGAGACAACTGAGTACAGGGCCTTCTGCTGCAGCTGCACACCTGAGATGGGAAGTAGATGCAATATATAAGAAGGGCTGCATGGCTTCAAAATGTTTGCACATTCACCTATAGAAGAAAACACATCTGTTGTAACTGGAAGGCTCCCCAAAGTTAGGATTCTCTCTAAGCATAATTTAGCACTGTGTAATTTATTGGCTTACTCTATACAATAATCAGAAGCCTCATGAATAACAGAAATGAAATGCAATGCATTTCTCACTCCTATGTCTCAATACCAAAATACAGTTTTTTGTTCTATCTATGCATAATTTTAATACTTTATGTGGAAATTTCTTTTTAACGTGCTCAACAACTACTGAAGCAATTTAAAATTAATAACTGGCAACAAATTGAAGCAAAACGTTTTTAACTTCACCACTAGAAATACACCAATTGCAGCTAAATTTTCATCTATATGTAAAGGTATACAACTGACTAAAAGGGAAAACAGAAAATGAAAACAGCAGTAGGAAGATGCATATTACTTCTATTAACAACCATAAGAGCAGAAGGAAAGCAATCTTTCCATCACCAGGAGATTTTTACAAACAAATGATGTCACCTGTACTCCTCTGACCTAGCATTTCCTTATTCCTGTATGAAAATCAGCTCTGTTGTCCTTTCTTAGTGAATAAAAACAATAAATACATGTCAGCTTAGGCTTATGATATATCTACCAATAAAGTTTTTCTGGAAGAAATAGCTTTATTTCCTTTACTGCTTTGTAAGATTTTGAAAATGCATTCAGGAGTAAAAGTTAGGCATGATATTTTCTGCAAGTGCTGAGCATTCCATACCATCAACATTAAAAGGTATTATTTTAATTTTAAACTTCACTGTGTGCCAATAGCTTACAGAGTGCTCTGTGCTACCACCAATATTTTCTTTTCCCACTGCTACACAACTGATTTTTACTAGATTAATGATGAACTAATTAAAACTGATGTATATTTTAATGATAACAATTATTGTATCAATTGCTAATTATCATACTAATGGCTTATCAGGTATATATTATAGGCCCAGAACTACCCTGCATAGAAAATAGTAGAATGGACAATAATTTACTCTAAGGTTAATATTTGATAACATTGAAACAAAAGTCAGAAGGAACGTGGATCTATTAAGAAGAACACAAGTGTCACAGAACAGTCTGTCCTCCATAATGATTTCTAGAAGAGTCAATTCTAAATCTTTGGGGAAAAAAATCCTTTCCTTAAATGCTCTCCTTCGAAAAAATCTCTTTCCTCCCTTCTGCTCTGTAGCTGATTGTCCACAACTGACTTTGGTGGCAGTATTCACCAATAGTAACGGTGTAGATACTATCAAATACCATCCATTCAATGTAATCAGTTACTATTTAGCAGTTATGGAAGAAATATCAAAGACTGCTCCCTCAAATATCTTGTTTTATTATTCTCAATTCAGTAGAAAGTTTTTTTTGCAGATGAAAGCAGGATGAGTAGCCAGAAAAGCCACCAATTTCTATTTTTCCCCATCTATACAAAGAGATTCCTCATTTTTAACCAAAGCAGTAGGAAGACAAACAATTTCAAGCTGCACTGGAAATCTGTATCATTGTTTCTCTCCTTTATTTCCTGCACCAAATATTCTAAGTTTTAAAATCTGAACTGAGGTTTTGGGTTAAAAAAGAGGATTAAATGTTGTCATCTGAGATTTAAGATTTAAAACTCTTAGAGTCTGCTGGAGTTAAGTTATGGTTTAAAGTCTGTATACAGAAAGATTTAATTTCAAAGGGGGACAACTACATAGGGACAATACTGCAGCTTCACTTACTCTTTTAGAGGGATGTCATAGAACAATTGCAGGATCAAAACTGAAAGAATCAGAGCCCAGATCCACACAGACGTGCTGTAATGCTTCTAATCTCACAACCAAATTGTTAGATACCCAATGGCTTCAGTAAAAATCCCAAATCCAGATTCACTGCCACAGCTGCCTATACAGCAGACAGGTTGCAGTCTGGTTCCAAGAGACAGCACAATTGTACAATTTCTTAGCAGTCTGTAAAATTGCTCTGGTATGAGTGTCTGAATAATTAAAAACTACATTTCCAGAATATTTACTGGACTTAGGCAAGTATACACTTTCCCTGAAGAGAAATGGCTGAGTCAGAATACTCACCAAGCAGATGCAAGACTGTCATGACATCAGGCAGACCAATTCTTAATATCTCAAAAAGAGCTGGAATTGGACAGCAGAAGTAGTAGATACTGAAGACTTACAAAGACTAGATACACACGCCTGACTACAGTGAGGCACTGAAAATCATTAACAATAAAAGCAAAAAAGTTCTCTAGCAGAGACTAATCCATAGATAGTATCCTATGCAGGGCAATCTATATGCTACAGTATTTGTTAAGGCTCCCACGAACAACATGAAAAGAATGAAATTATTTTATTAATGTTTAACAGATTTAGTGACCATGATACTCAAACTGAATCTATTTTTTCATAGTTTATGGGAATGTCAATATCATATTTGGGTAGTAAGAATAATCTAAGGGGACATTTATTAAAAAAAAAAAAAAAAAACAAAAACAAATAAAACACCTAAAAAAAAAATT
>VXAB01012692.1:0-56687 GCA_013399175.1 Odontophorus gujanensis | reverse complement strand
AAAAAAAAAAAAAACCAACAACAACTAAACACCTTAAAAGTAAAGTTTTAATCTCACATTATGGCCCTGTGACTAAGGCAAAGCATTGTGCTATGGCTTATATCTGCTTATCCCTAAGCAGCATGCAAAGCCAGCCCCAGCCACACAACTTTTTCTCTCTTTTTAGCATTATAGAAGTAGATTCAGAATCCACCAATTGGTTTCTAAAAATAAGAACAGAAGCTAAGTTCTCAACTTCACTGGATACAAAAGATCATATACTCAATAATAAAGCTGCACTCAATCTTCCTCCTTTGTCCTCTCCTTTGTAAGTCCTCCATGAGGCAAAATCTATCCCATTTTTTCTCTAGTATAAGAGTAACTAACCATTATCATCATTCCCACCACATAAATACATAAATAAAATAATTTAGGAAGGACTCAAAGTGAAGAGCAAAATGACCATTCTCATGAAAGAAAAATTCTTCCCTCAAACTGTTCCCAGTGTTACAGACAATTAGTACTGAAGTCAAAAAGACAAAAGGCATATTTCATTGGAAGATCTAAGCAAAGTGCATGTAACATCTTTAATTCAGCTCCTGGCAAGAGATATCTTGCTAGCATAACTACTTTTATACTGCAATATCAATATTGCAGTGCTCTCCAGATTGACACATTGACAGCTGGTCCACAGTAAAGTACCAGTATACAAAGCTCTTGGCTAAGTATCAGCACCTGTTCCCCGAATCCGTATCTCCTTCTCATTTCTTCACTGAGAACTTTGTCTTTCACAAATAATACAAGATGTTCAAACTCCAGTTCTCCATTTTACAGCTGGGTAATTTTCTAAATAAAATGTAATGTTTGCAAAGTAACAGTTCTTATGAAAACTGTTTCATATCTACAGGGTCCACAGTTCAAAGATCCCAGAGAGCTTCTGAACTTTACACATCATGCACCGAATAGAGCAAAGAACATCGAGTCTACTGCAGTGAGAAAAATCAACAAAAAGGCAGAGAGCAACGTACAATACTGCCAAAAACTCATTAAAAATACTGCACAAAGCGCCTTCGTAATAATCATAAGCTTTATTTTTTTCTTCAAATTTTGGACTACATACTATCACAAATATTTCTATAGTTCCTGATATTTGCCTTGTTGAGTTTTTTAAGACATTATAGTGTACTTGCATCGTGTTCTGAAGTTGGATACTAGAAGCACTGCTTAAATGAAAGCTACAATTAAAGCAAAAAAAAAAAAAAAGAATATTAAAATACTAGAAACTTGATTTTTTTTTTTAATTAAGAAAAAGTATCTCAAGTCCTTGATAGATCTAGTAACACTTACTACAGGTAGAGCGGAAAATCAGTATGCTTAAAACATCTTCAATGAAGTGGGAGTTTTATTTTACTGTTCTCCTTAGCAGCCTCATAATCTAGCTGTTCGTGAACTAGCTGAGGGCTCAGACCTTTCTCCTCACGGAAGAAAGATAAAATTTTCATAGTGTTAAAGAACCGAGACAGACACTAAATCCACGTAGATCTACATATCATATTTTGCTGGAATTCTCCTTGAAAGATCAGAGCTAACAGAGTAACACATGTAGGGATGGAAAGAACAGTCAGTTTTCATTCCTATGGATGATTGAAAGACCAGACTCAGCAGGAACAAAGAGGAAACAACCTCATGTTAAACACTCCATATGTAAAAGTAATGGTAGAATATAATCAAATGGCAAAAGAAAAAAAAATTGTGGAAAAAAAAATAATAAATACAGTTTCCTCTAGTATTTTAAAATGTTGCACATTATATTTTTGAACTTCACCTTGGAAAAGCACTGTTCAGTATACTAACTAACACTGAATGGATTCTATCCTCTAACAGGAAGAATAACTTCTCCCATAAAAGCCTGTTTTAGTCAGCTTTCAGCAGCTACAATATCTGTGCGTACGCTTGATAAAGTTCTATTTAATTTAGTTTGTTACATTATTGTTGTCAACTTTCCCCCTACTGGAAAGCACAAAACTGAATGCTGAGAGGAAACAATGAGGAACAAATTTACTCTACTATAAGCAAATATAGCACCAGTGCTATTAATAGAATGGTGCATTTTACTCAGAACGCAGTATGATTTTACCTGTCTGCCTTCTGGTGAGAGGGATAACACAACTCTTGGAAGGAGATGTACACATGAAACAGCAGCTGGTTTTTTTTTTTTTTTTTTTTTTTTTTCTCCTCTAAACACCAAATAAACTGGATATACTTACATTACAAAAAGAGTATTTCTTTTACCTCTTCAAAATCCTGACCAAAAATTGTCTGAATTCTTAATATGAGTAAAATGAGAAAAATATTACATTTTCATAAAAGATAATAAAGATCTATACGTTTTGTACTCTGAAATTTACACTTCTTAAATTAAAAATACTATGAAATACAATATTAAAAATGTTTATTTTCACTAACATTTAATTACAAGTCTTAAAGATTAGTTTTTGTAGTTTTATATAATTTAAAAAAATCAGGTAGTGAGAGCATACAGTTTGACAGTCCCAAGACAAGAAATGACTTGATTTCTCTGCAGATTGTTACAGCTCTCACTCAGAAAAAAAAAATAAGAAACAAATAAAAAAAAGCGTGTCATAAAGGTCTCCCTGATTTTCTAAAATCTCTGCCCCTAAGGCACAGCATGTACTGCACATGGCACACAACTATAAACTCATGAGAGGGAGGGAGGAACAAAGGAAGAAAGAAAGAGATAACATACAGCCCTGCAGCTAAGGCTTTCTAATCAATAGGGTTCTTGACAGGAATATAAATCTAACTTTCATGCAGCAGGAGTTTCAAACTTCCACAGAAATCCTTATTTTAGAAATTATGGGGTTATATTGCACAACAGCCCATCTAACAAGTGGCAAAAAACATTTTATCCAGAGCTACGGAGAACAGTATTCACACCTTTTTTGAATCAAACTCCAAATTTACACAGAGCACAATAAAGTAATGAAGAAGAGTAAAGCATTCACCTGACATGTTATCTTTAAACTAAGGAAGATTTTAACTGTATGTGTATTCTGACAATATAATATAGCACTTTCAAAACAGGTTTTGAACGTAAGGTATACTTTCTCCTGGATAACGGCTGTATGTACTTTTTTAGAATCATAGAATGATAAAGGTTGAAAAACAAACAAACAAACAAAAAAAACCAACTCTAACTTCATCAAGTCCAGCTGTTAACTTAGCATTGCAAAGTCTACCACTAAAATATATCCTATCTACATGTCTTTTAAATAACTTCAGGGATGGTGACTCCATTGCTTTCCTGAGAAGTCTGTTCTAATACTTCACAATGTTTTCAGTGAAGTCATTCCTCATATCCAAACTAAATCTCCTCAGGAGCACCCTGAGGTCATTTTCTCTTGTTTTATCACTTGTTGCTTGGGAGAAGAGACAGAGACCCACCCCTGCCTTGCTACAGCCTCCTTTGATGTAGTTGTAGCGAGAGATGTCTCCCTTGAGCTTTCCCTCCAGGCTAAACAGCACCAGTTCCCTCAACTGTTCCTTATAAGATTTGTATTATGCTTGAAGATTTATACTTTTAACATTAAAAAAAAAAAATTACTTATGGGGTACCTCTGTATACTAGATAGGACAAATTGAAAGAAACATCTATAAATCTAAGGCTATTCGTAGATCGTGTTACCTCTTCCACTAAACAAGCTACTTCACATCAGTTGTTCCTTGTTCTTAGTCCTCTCTCTATCTCAAGCTGCAGACTCCATCTCTAAGCAAAGATGGTAAGCTATTCGAATACAAAACACAACAAACTACCTGTGCATTACAGATCTATACAATCCACTCTTTTGTATTTAATGATGTGGAAAATATTCTAAAATACTGTGTCCACCCTAACATGCTTCCAAAACTCTAAAAAACTAATTACTCTAGATCTCATCAAGATATTTGACACAGACAATGAATACAATGACCAAGTTTGCAGATCTTTTTAACGTGGTATCCACAAAAAACATAAATGAAGACAAATACAGCTGCTTCCTTTTGCTTTCTTTAAAAAATCTGTAGTGTATGCAAAACATTACTAATATTTTCTGATGTTCTCTTTAATAAATAACTAAATAATACTGAACTTCAAAATCCAAAGACATTTTTTTTTGTTTGTTTTTGTTTAAAGAAACTATTGAATTGCAATAACTTCAGGCTACATTTAATTGTACTCACAGTTGACACTGGTCTCCTTTGATGCCTTTAGTTGTACAGAAACATTTTCCTGTTTGCATGTGACAAATATTTGCATGTCCACTGCATGTGCAAGCTATAAAATCAAAAAGGAAGAGTGTGATTTATTCACCCATATTATACTTTATAACTAATGAAATTTTCATTGATATTAACATCATATCCAAACACCTTTCCTACACACTGTATGAAAAAAAAGCTACTTCAATTACAATCCTCTTTGTGGAGTATTATACTAGCATACGCATCATTTAGTTTATCTTATGTAGACATGAGAATTTTGCATGTGTTAGTAGATGCTCTCCACCACAGATTATTGACAATTTAAATAACAGAAGTCTGAGAAGTGTCATTACAGTTGACCCTTGTCAACTCCCTTGTATAACAGAACATTATCAATACATCCTGTCTTTACAAAATGAAATTCTGATCAATGTGAAAAGCAATGGCAAAATTCCATTAATTTTAAATGTCAAACTACAGAAAGCATTATTTTAGACACACGTTAAAATCTTAAATACATCCAGAACTCTTGCACTTGACTTGAGAATAAAAAGAATGCTTTGAAATCATTCAAACAAAGACTGACTCAGTGTTACAATTATGATCCACAACAAGAATATTCTAGAAGCAAAAATAATAAAGGTACTATTAAAAGCTCCTTAAGTTTGAACTGGAGGAGAATCACAGAAACATCAAAATAAACACTCCACTCTACTGTCCTCATTTTAATCTCAGTGGATAAAGTAAATCTCTCCACAGTGGCCGCTCCGCTGCAACCCTTGCCACCTGATTGATCTCCAAATCTTTTATATTCCAAATTCTTCACTTTGCTTTTCCTTCCCATGTTTATGAGAAAGACTGTTTTGTTTATGTAGTCATCCCTCTTTCCTACCCATGTGTACAAAACAATAACCTCCGTCCAGTAAATATTAAGTTCCCACATCATACTGGAATAATTATCTGCTAATATTCACACTATATTTAAAGTCTTTCTTTAGTACAAAGCAAATCTGAATTTATCTTGATGATCACATTATCCTTTCAGTGAAGTTTTCATTGCAACTAAGATAAAAGATTTAATATCTGGGTTCCTACTTGGGAATGGATAATACTAACTGGTGACCTTTATATAATAAAAAAAATACTTTCCCGTTTATAATCCTAATATTGAAATGTAGTTTTTAACTTCTACCAGAGGAGTTTTAATGTTCCTTTTCTAATATACAATGAATAAATTTCAATCCTGCCCACAGCAGGGGTTTGGAACTTAACAATCTTTGAGGTCTCTTCCAGCTTAACCCATCCTACGTTTCTACTTCTGTGGATGTGTCCCTTTTTCACACACACTATAACATCTGCCCCAATTTAAGACAAATAGGAGAAAAAAAACTTAACCAGACTCAAACCACAAATATACATAAGGTATCACTGACAATTCTGTAGTGCCAGGAATTGTATGGTTTGTTCAGCATTCCAGACTTGTTAATTAGCCAGCTGTAGCTGAAGGAAGAGCTCCTACTAAGAGGTACTAGAGAGGCAAACTGTCCTTTATGTTTCAGAAGCATTCTAGAGCTGTTTTTCCTCTTCAGTTATGGTTGTGACCACCAAAGAAAATGGAAACCAAATTAACATTGAAAGAACTCATAACCCTGAATCAAGACTTGATTTTTGCATTCACTACTATTAACTTTGTGAACAGGAAGCATTGAGGCTAGCTATCCATTCAAAAGAAATGACATAAATTCTAAAACACTTCTTACCTCCTGCATATTAGACCTATAAAATTGTCTGAAGCAGTATCAATATTTTCCTGACAAGTAAGTATCTTCAAAGTACAATCTTGACACTCCCTCCACAATTACTGTTCACTGAAGTTATACTCTTCTATAATCAATTACATTTTCCTAAATCCATTCATGCTTTCCTCTCTACATTAATGATTCTTCATACACTTTTAAGGTGGAAAAGCCTGTTCTCAAAAGTTAATTTGAATTGTGTAAAATCTTTGCCATACTGTCAGTGAAAACTAATGAAATATATTCTTAACAGAACAGCTCATTCTGCTTATGGTTGTGCTTCACTATTAAAAGCAATTAAAGACAAGACAACACAAGAACTATAAGGGAGCCAACAGGATGCATTCCACATGGAATTCCAAAAGCTGTCAGTACACTGAGAAATTTAGAAGCTACTGACAATTATTGATTATTTCTACAGTTACTGATAACCAAATAAGAAGTAAATCACAAATGCAGAACTTCATTTCTTTGACTAGCCTTTATTCAGTAAAAGTTTTTAAACACTGAATTATAATTAGATATGATCTAGATACTATTATTGTCTTGAAAAAAATGTGATAAAATGAAGGATATATAGCAAAAGTAATAGATATAGGTATATGAGAAAATTTCCTTCAGCAGTTCTGACAAGGCTTGTATACTCAGATTACAGAATTACTGATAAAGCAAAATTATGACCACCATTCATCCCCAAGGATATCCAAATCAAATCAGCACCTGTATAGTGAGCTTTAGTGTATTATATGCTCTCTCACATAATACACTGAAGTCTACACTAAAGAGGAGCCCACAGATGCACTCCTCTCCAATCAGACCGATATCTACTTCCATTTAAACAACATCACATTTCAGTTTCTGCACTCTGCCCCTTCCTCTAGAGTTTCCTGGATTTTTATTGGAGAATTGTCAAAGGTAAATAGCTATTGGAACCATGGAGTCACATCTAAATTTTGATCTGTGTGTATTCATAATATAAACAAATAAAATATATGTTCATTAAGGGTTATGTTTATAGCTTGGTCTCTCTTCCTTGTAAAACAAATACAGTTGCACTACCTCATCCACATTCTTGTGAGACATATAAGAATGGTGCTAACATCGGTATGATGGAAGGAAGGAGAAGCTGAGAAGTCTGCTTTCTGGATCTTCATCGATAAAAAAATCACCTAACTGTGAATAGCCCAGTATCTAATTTTCTTCTATTACAAGATGAACAACAATTACTCTCACTAATCTAATTCCTAGTAATTTAACTGTTCCCTAGATAATACCTTGAAAAAGGACATCATGAGCTAATCACTTTTACATTATTTTATAAATCTCATCTAGACAAATTTTGTTTAACAGAGTTAAATGCATATTTTAATTAATCTCAAGCCTGCAAGTCTGTAATGAAAAGTGGATTCCTACCGATCTGTGAACTTCTGCATGAGAAGTAACTCAAAAAATCAAAATACGTACAAGCCTTACCTAGTGTTAGTGAAGTAAATGTGAATACATGTTATCAAACAATTGAAATAGGAGAAGCAGCATGATATTATAGGACGAGCAGTGGGAAAAAATTTGAGATATTATCTTTGAACCTCACCGCAGGCTTTTCCACTAGACCACTTACAATTAATATAAAAGAAATTATAAGTTTTTAATATGAACTTTGCCTACTGATTAAGAAACCACAAGTTTTAGGCATTGATTGATAGACCTTAGAAATTCAGTCCTCCATAGATGCTGGAAATGATCCCCAACACTGACTGGCAAGATGTAACATACCACTTCTGTAACTAATGTCTCAGATTGGTTTGTATCATATAACTGCATTGGAATCTGTAAAAGTAATTTCATAGGATCTTCCAACCTCAGGCTTTCTGAGACTATGTGACTCCACCTCAAGGATCTCTGTTTTGTACAGCTGTTCTTTGCTATCCTACTTCAATTAAATCCATACCACACACAGTGTGTTTTACTAAACACACACTGAATGGTTTTAGTATGTGTTGTACCCTACAGGTATGTAACACCATTTCAACCTATTTTCAATCTATTCCACTGCTCTATTGCATTTGTGCAGCCTGTTGCTCCTTTGGATAGGAACAGAGAGAGGAGCTCAGCTTCAGGCATCTTTTCATAAGACTTCCAACATCTTCCATCAAAAAGATACCAATCCTATACACCTGTTTAAAATATATAATCTTATCATAGTTTTGTCATCTTTTTTTCATGCATTAACTGAACAAATTTGGAGTTATAAAACCAACAATTAATTAAAAAAAGGCAATTTCTATTTTATTTTAAGCAAATAGAGTTTCAAATAACTGTTTTGTACAAGATGCAGCTTCTAATTAAACAGGAAGTCTTTAAGAAAATAACATAACCCAGCAGATAAAATCTATGCTTTAAAATCAGGGGCCTATAGAATTTATTAAATAATAAATCTGCAGCACAATTGATTCCGAGTTGCTAGCTCAGCACATAAGCTTATGCTGACAACCAAAGTATTTCCACCACCATTTCCATGAAATACACATTTTAGACAAGTGAGTTTAGAAACCTTTATCGTTTAGCCTCCACCTCGGACATATAGTTACAAGAGAAAGTTCTCTCTGAAATGGAGCTTGCTACAAATGGTACTTTAATTGATATGTTTGTTTACTTCAAAGACCACCAAACCAGTAGCTGTCTATGCATAATTCCTTCAAAATGCCTCAGTGACTTTTTTTTTTTTTAAGGAAAGCTATGACTGCTATTCAGTGTTCAGCTGTACTACTTTAATTTTGATAATGTACAAGGTATGAGGCATATTGAAAAAAAAAGAAATACACACCATCTTATGTAGCGAAGCAAAGTAGAAAATTGCAAGTATAAACATATTAGAGATAGCATTGTCACGCTCCATTTCACTGTAAATGTTCACTTATGTAATCCATTAGTCTACTCATATGAGAGCTGCCCTTCTGAGCAACTTTTCTTTTTATATCATCGATATTACGAAACTGTACAGTCAGTTACTTTTCTGGAAGTTCATTTTCAACTGGAAGCCCCCAAAACCCTTTTAGGATTCAACAATTACTTTTATAACAAAGACAACGATCCAATCTTTGAGATTTCCAATGCAAAAGCAAAAAAATGCTCAACAAAACTTAAGCAATATTACTAATTAAGTAGCATTAAAATAAAGCTAAGCAACCACTGTGAAGCGCTGAACAATAAAAGAGTTGAAAAAAGAAGTTATACTGGAAAGGACTGCTGTCCTCCAGTAAGTACTCCAAAAAAGCAAACGCAGGTCAAATGCAACTGTCATCTCATAGTAGCACAATTAATTTTCATAAGTCAGTCTTATTAGGATGTAGATGACTAATTACTAACTATATTTTCATTCTTCGTGGTTTATCCTGTGATCTTGCTTTCACAGTTCTCACACCCATTTATTTCTGAAAGTATAGTAAACAGCATGTGTACTGATGCAATATTAACGACTGTACTCTGTACTTGCCCAGCAGAGAGAAAAGGTAAAAGGAAAGACACACTTTCTAAGAATCATATGGGTAGAATATAACATCTGTATAAGATATGCAGAATATCTGTAACCATCAAAATCTCTTACATAATACATATACATCACCATTTAAAGCAAGGTCAGCTATTCCCAACATTCATAAAATTTAGACCATTTTTCCAAATTGTTAGATAATATTATTCTGGAGAAGGTAGACATTCCCAATCCCTCAGGCAGTAATATTTTGTAAAATTAGGCACTACTCAGAATATGGTAATTTTTTCCAATATGCACCAAATTTCTTCTCTCAACTCCAGTGTGTCCTACCTAACAGGAACAGGAGTGTACCTGTTCTCTGCAGTTACAGGAATACTCATGCTCCCATTCCAAAAAGAGTAATTTGCCCAAACCTGAATGTAATATAGCTTCTTTCTCTGGTATTTACAGTCACTGCAAAACTGTGGCCTAAGACAACCTGCACCAGTAGGATGATTATTTGTTTCCTGACAAATAATGCTGTGACACGCAGTTAAACAATATGAAAATAACAAGTGAAGTTTGCTTAGCTAAAAAGTTTATCTGGGAAACAAGAAGTGAGATGATTTTCTGTTCCAGGAACTAGAACGTATTTTGGTTAAACCAGCACAATCTAATGACAAGTTTCTCCATTTATTCTTAATTAATTTTTACATTTTGGCAGCATAGCTCTGCGATATCCATATTTCATTATGGCTTCTGTTTAAAGCAAGTATCCTGAACTGATTTTTTAATTTTTAATGTTTGTAATAAATCTCTCTCAAACAATCATAATAAATCTGTCTTTAATCATCAGCAGCTAATGTTATAAAACAGCTCAGAAAAGCAACTTCTTTTATATAAATAAGAAAAAGCCGAAACAGAAGATTAATACTGAAAGAAAAGACCTTTTGTCTTGCTATTAACTGAACAGTCTGAAGCAAATAATGAGTGTCTAGTTGTGCCTCTTTCATGCTAATATCATTTAAATATTTTATTGGGAATAGAGTATAGAATCTCTATATCTCGCTCCATGAGAACTCAAAGAACAGTATCAACTTTATTTTCAAAGTGTTAATCTGAGAATAATAGGAACTTACTTTAAACAGGTAAACTGAAATACTCCAAATGGAAAAATTATTAAAAGTACTTTATTTGGAGAAAAAATTAACATACTCTATGGATAGCTTTCCTTTAATTCTTCCCACTCATTCTTTTTCAAATAAAGTATGATAAGTTATTATAAACAGACTTCAAATTCAATTTTACAGTGGATTCGATGCTGAGTATTGTTAGTTCTGGTCAAAAATGGAATTCTGCATCTGATGTGCAGTACCGCATCTTCAAGCATGTAAATATTTAGAGATGTGTTTCTTTCACATGCCTACAAGATTAAAAATATTATTTCTTTAACTACTCCTACTTTACTTGATTGTCAAAAGACTTTTCACATGATTACATAAGCTAAAGTTAGAACTGCTGAAAAATGAGTATTTTCAGATGTGGTACACTGAAAACTATGTTTAGTAAAAACTAAAACAAGGTATTTTTATTTGTTTTCTTGAGTTTTGCATGTTAGATTTTTTAATGATTAATAAAAGACCAGAAGTGATGATTTTGGATGTTTTCATTGTTGTCTGTCCTCTGTGAGATGTGGTTAAGAAAACTTTTTCAGATACCCGAGTCTTCATAAGTTTAGAAAAAGGAAATCTTGGAAAAAAAAATAGCTGCCTCTTTAATAATGATTTTGAAAATTTGATAAAAGGAAGTTTTTGGTCAAAGTCTGCTCTTTGATTCCTTCTCTGAAGAGAATATATAACTTCCTAAATTATAACAGAAAAAAATCAAAGATTATTATAAGGCAGTATGAAAAGCAAAACAACTTAAACCACTCAGTAACTATTCATAGTGGCTTTAAATGTAAAAAAAAAATATTCCAATCCAAGGAGAAAAACAACTAAAATCAACAGCTGGTGATTGCAACTATTTGTGTGTATTTGGTCATTCAGGATAAAAGCCCAAAGAAGGGAAATGTGTTACACAATTTTCCAGACAAAAATGGAACAAAATGTAAAGAAGTCAGATAATCATTTCTGTATTAGCCATTAGGAGGTACAAAATACTGCTGATTTTTAATGCATTTTAATGCATTTTTTTCCCCTCTGTTGTCTGCCATTGTAAGATACTGCATTTATCACTCAGGAAATGAAGGCAGAATTAACTGCAATCAAACAGAAATGCCATTACAGAAGTTTCTTTTTTTTTTTTTTTTATAGACTTCATTCTACCAGTTGCAAAATGATTTGATAGCCTTAAAAGAATCTATTATTTCAACTGCCTATAGGACATTTCCAAGAGCCTTTTGGACTGGAATAACTATCTCAAATGCATAATACCAACTTCTTGCCTCTTCATATCTTAGTAGCATACTCACACGCAGGGATTCATGCCAGCAACTCCATGCTTTCTTGTTACAGTGGGATTGTCTGTCAGACCTCTGATCTATGTGCAGTTTCTGAACTGATTTTAATTGATGGGCATATAATCAAATAAAAAAATAAATAATTAGGAAATTACATTATTTTATGCTGTAAAACTGCAGTGGATAATGGAAGATTCCATGCTGCATGCTAAATGCCAAACTGACCAGTTGTAACAGCATCTAGAAATTTCATCTAGAACAGTAGATTCTGAAAAAAAGTTGAGATTTTGGTCACTTTCTTTTTTTCTTTATTTATTTTTTTAACCTTTCTCTTACATTTGGGGCAAGACAACTCTGGGTTTAACCAAGTATTCACTTGAGAATAAACTATGTGATCTTAAACTTGTAACTCTCGGCACTTAATTGCATCTTCTCAGCTTAGACAGTACCTACGTTACCTGCTGAAATTTCTTCTAACACAAAGTAAATGTGTGTCTACTTAAATGTCCCACATCTGTTTTATTCTGAAATAAGCAAAAGAGGTAAGACTTAGGAAACAAAATATTTATATTTCTGGACAGCTGAAAGGTGGCTAGCTCCACTTTTAACATCTTTTGGAAACCAATGACTTTATAAGTTTCAACAAGAAGTTTAGCATACTAACACATAGCTAAGAAACTAGAGAAAATAAATCTTATCAATACTTCCTATCCCTAAAAATAAATTAATATAATGTAAAACTAAAATATTAAAATATAACAATGCAAAGGAACTCATTCATCCCTGTCAGAAACTAGGTTATAGAATAACATACAGACTTAAATATCATTCACAAACTTGATGATGATCTTTGAGAAACAATCAGATATACACAGAGATAATGGAGTAAAATTATTGTATTTCTACAATAATTATAAGACTAATAAGTCACCATTAACTCTTGAATTTTTGGTTCTCCTGCTCAAATAGTCAGTAGGCGCAAAAGTCTGGTAGTTAAACAGATTAAGACAGCACAAGTTCCTACCACACCTTTTACTTCTATTTAAGATACTGCATCACAGGCCTCTAAAAAACTTAGATTAATATGATGAAATATTCAGCGGTGATGAGTTACCCTCAGCTGATCACCATCTCCCCATAAAGCTGATTTCTCACTTCCCCCTCCTCAGGGAGGCTCATCACACTAAAAACCCTACTTGACTTGGGGAGGAATAGTTTTGTTTATTGTCAATCAATAGCAGAGTATGTAGAGAATGACAAAATGAAAAACACTTGCAACTCTTGTCTCCTGCCCATAGAGGGAGAGGAAATGGGAGTTCACGATGCTTCTTCTCTGCCACTGTTTTAAAAGCTCAGGAATGAAAACTTGGGCAGGAGATAGGTACTGGGAGCTGATCGTCACCAGAAACAGCCTGAGCATTAGCCCTCTTCAGCACAGGCAGTCACTATGAAACAGGAACAAATATTTTGAAGAGTAATACGACCTGACAACAAATGTCTTATACCACTTCTACATGGTATTTTCCTCTTAGGCCTGTGCTAAGTTCTAGGGATACCTGTGAACACACACACTACAATATTTGCTGCTGCTATCACAACCAGCTGAAAAACATCAAACATCAGTGATTACAAACCAGCTTGATCAAAAACTACAGGATCCCTATTTATGCTAACTAAACTCATGTAGTTGGACACATCACACCTTCCTCATTTTGAAAATTTAGATACAAGAGAAAAACAACAGTAAAAATGGATTATTTTTTCAGTTGTTTAACAATCTGTATGCCATTTATTATGAATATAAACCTTTAACTTATTATGAAATTAAATATTTAACTCTAGTTGAATTTTAATTTAACTGACTTCAAAAAATTTTTTTATGTGATCATCAGACTCAATGGGAGGAAAGACTGATGATTGAGGACCAAAATTGAGATGTTCTTTTAGAAATTCTTAACTTCTCCATATAATCTTTGTATATGTAAATTCATTGTTCTATTAATTTGAACAGAGAACATGTGTCTTTTACTTCTTAAAAATACATTATATATGAGCAAAAGAACAGGTCACTCCACTAAATTAAACTAATTAAAGCACAGCAGCCTTTGTTTTATTAAAACCAAATATGACTACAGGTTAAAAGAAGAACATGCCTGTAAACACCTCATAGCATTGCATGCTTAGTAGCAAAAACGGTCAATGCAAATAAAGAAAGACGTATTTAAACTAGTTCTAATATAATAATTTTAATTCAACTACAGGCACATAATTTTGTAGAAGTTGTATGAAATAAATCGATTGATTCCTTGTCTTCCTTTAAAATGCAGTTTTATGAAGTTTGTGTATTATTTTCCTTTGGTTAACTTAGCTTGTAAGAATTCTTAGGTGTTTTCATCAAAATGACAGTCTGTACGGCTGCTCCTTGTCAAGAACTGTTGTTAACAGATGTTGGAAGTGATGCCAGTAATGGATATCAGAGGGTGAGAAGGCTTCAAGGGCAGATTACAAAAATGACAGTTCAGTACTAAGACTTAAGGCTCACATGTTTGGGAGCAGAAATCACCCCTCTGAGTCTGACACCTAAACCCCCAGAGATCACACAGGTTAGCTAGCACAGATGCCTGACGGTTTAGTCTGTACTAAGGAGGTATAGAGTTTTGAATCCTCTGACTCTCAGGTCAGAAAGGACTGGATCTTTCATTCGCATCATGAAAGACTGGATCATCCTGAAGAAAATGTTCTTGGATCATTGTGAAAAAAATGTTGAGTTACAAAGGCTGCTCTTCCTGAATAGGTAAAATGTTAGATAGTACCAGATGAAAAGCAATCTCTTTGTCTAGCTATCTTTCACAGGTAGAACCAAGGGGACCATTTTTCTCTGGTCTTATTTTCATAGACACCAGAAATAAATACTTCTGCCACTTCTCAGCCTCTTCTCCAAAAAACTATATCACTCAGATAGAAGCTACTCAGCAGAATAACCCCATTCTTCAGGTAGTAGACTTCAACAGCATGGATTTCCCTTCTGTTACTAAAGATACAACTTAAGTAAAAAGCATTTGTTTCTTATAAATACATCTTTTAACCAGCAGAAATAAGAACATACAGAATTTATATGTAGACACATTTTACCGCCTGGGCCAAGTTCAATTTACTCAAGACATCTGAAAGCTAGGAACTGACTCTAAAATCTTAGTTTTACGTGGAAAAAATCCAGAGAGTGGTATATGTAGGTGTACTTAATGTATACACATATACATAATCATAGCTATTTAGAAGCATTTATATAAAAACAGGTGAAAAGTTACACAGTGTGTAAAAGAAGCAGCCAATGTACCAGGTGCTCTCAGTGGCAGATATTTCAGATAAGCAGAAAATTCTGGGTTTCTTCTGCCCTTCATACTCCAGGTTCTGGTTGAACACAGAAGGTACTCAGACCTCTCATCCAGCACCAGCAGATGCTACCAACCCAGTCTGCTTTCACAAGAATCATTAATTTTCTATTNTATATTCTCTTATATGAATAGTCTGAAGATTTGAAAAATCTTAAATTTTTTCCTTCAACCAATTGACATGGATTTCTGATTTTTTTTGTTATCAGAACATCATGTAGTGCACTGAGAGCTAAAGAGTTAATGCTCCCGTTCCATAGATCATCAATAGTTCTGAATATATCTGTCTCAGAAGAGAAAAAGAACTGTGTACTTTGGAGGTCTTTGTGTTACTTTGGATTTTCCATTTTCTGTTAAGAGGGAAAGATAAAACTCTTTTCCCTTTCTGTTCATCTCCCAGCACCACGTGTGCTCCTAACAATCTCTCCCTGCAGTGTTAGATAAAGCCTTTGGTTTTTGGACACATCTTCTCTCTCATTTTGATTGATATATATATATATTAGCTTCAATTCCAATCATATTGTATTATATTGTGTTATTTTGCATTCTGATATCTTAGTAAATCAGCTTTCCTCCTCAGATCATTGAAGCTGTTTTGGTTTTAGGCCCATTTCCTTGTGCAATTTCCAATTGTACAACAGCAAGGACAACAGACCTGTAGTGCTACAGGCTCACTTAAAAACTTCAACCATGCAGACTATCCAGTAGGAGGATTTTGTAAAAGGTTCATTAGAATTTTCAACTTTATGTCTTTTAAGGTTGATCAGAGAGAGAGCAGTGGGAATTAAAACACAGTGTTCCCAATGTGTTGGTACACACAGCTTCACTCCTACCACAAAAGCAACAGCAACAGTGGTGCAATGATGGGAAAACTGAACACAGTTTGAGATGCTATTGCTTTATATAAAATGGCAATAAAGCAAGGAGCTTACATTATCTTATTATTAAATGTATTATAAATTCACAGTATGTGCCATGTTAGTATATGGAATTCTCTCCTGGCATCTGATACATTTGAAGAATAACTTCAAAAATATCTTGCATAAAGAAAATGACAAGATGATAAGCAGTTATTTTTTTTTTTAACACTGTCAAGTAAGTAGATGGTTAATAAATTTGAAAATGAAGCTCAAGATTTTTTGCTGAGACAACACATTTGTTTCAAGTAATTTCTTATACTGATTTTTCCTATTACTTCACATTGCAGTCTTTTGTAAAAATTATACTCTTTCTTTCTAGAAGTTATATAAAACTGTTGAGCATTTCAAGAATATGTAGTGCAACAGAAACACACCTTGAAGAGAACATAACATGAGCACGAATCCCTCAGAGAACAAAGTAGTATCTCTGTTTCCATCTAAAGTTAGAGCTGTGTTATTTTAAAAAAATTATCAGTATTTAACAATTAATTTTCTATTACATAATTTTGATATTCATACCCTCTAAATTGTACCTAAAATAGGACTTGAGCAGAATTTTACCCATAAGTACAACAGCAGAATTTACTGAATATATATGCATTTTTGTGAGACCAGTACAGAAAAATAAGTTATTTTGACATATCTTATGACTATACTGAGAAAGATATTTCAGCTTTCTCCCAGTGTACATCACTTCATCTCTCTATTAGAGACACTGATTACAAACTCCTTTTCCATCCTCAGTTGTTCACTAATTCATAATCAAGTCACACTTCATAACTATAGCAATTCAGTATATGAAGAATATTGTAATACTGCAAAGATATTCCTTTTAAAAGAAGTTTTCAATCAGGATCCTCAAAGAAATGCCTCATCAGCTCTGAGGTATTCTTTAAGAAGGATGAGACTCGGGAGAAATGTTGGAAAGGTTGAACGAGAAACTCAGCTGGAAGCAGCAGAGAAAAGTAGAAGAGAGGAGAATGAGGATATCTGGTTCTGAAATATTCTTAAATTCAAGAAAAAGCAACATGACCATTTTCTGCTAATCACTGATGTTTGTTCCTGAAGAAATCCCTACCCACAATTTGGACACTATAACAAAACGGATAGTAATATCTAATAGTTCATAATGACTACCTTCATCAACATGTTTAAAGCCTTAAACTAGTTTAAGTTTAAAGGACTCTATACTTCAAAATATAATATGGATAAATAACAAAAATGCAAACAAAGCTTCACAATAATTACAATCTCTATTTTTAAAGTACTCCTTATGCTAAATAGCTCCTGTTAAAATCATATCTACCAATAAAAATATGAACTCTTTCTTAGGGCTGAAAAAACAAGTTATAAAATTTATGATTTTACTAGTCTTATAAATTGATTTTAGCCATTATTGTAAGACACATAATTCACTAAAGGTGATGGAACGCTTATTTGGTTAGATAGCTAATGTATCCCTGAAGAATAAAAGCTATAGTAATAAGTCATTTTGCCATAAAGGTATTATAGACAGCCAAAGAACATTTTGTCAACTTCAGGAAATAAGAGAACTATTAAGAATTATTTAAAGCTTCATAAAGCACCAGAAAAATGTGCAACTGTCAATAGGGGCAGGCATTAATCTTTCCATCCCCTTGAACACATTTCTAATATATTGTGCTTAAGTTTACCAGATGTGCAGCTTCATGCATTGACTGCTGCATGTTAAAGTGCTGAGAAACAAGAGAGCCCTTTAAATGAATAAATATACTTCAAGATAAAGGTTCAGTTTAATAAACATCAATATCAGAGATGAAGAGTTACATGAGGAAAGTGTCAGACTGCCTATCATATTAAAACTCACCTTAATAGATTTTCATATTAAAAATTTTTCCCCACACCCATTTAGTTATAAAGAGAGGAGTCAGTATCAACTTCAAAATCACTCATGCAAGTAAAAAAACAGTCCTTCAGCAATACACAAAAAACACTTTGTATTTCTTTTACTTCAAGGAGAATCCTCCAATTTGAAAATAATAAATCTGAACAGATTGAGAAAGTTAGAGTAACGTATAATTCCTAGTATAGCATGCTGTTCAAATTATGCATGAATAAGACTTGTTGGTCTGTTGAATTAATTATTTTTCCATGAGCATCACACAGTTACAGAAATGAGTCTTATTAGGCGTGTTTTTTAGATACTGAACTTCATTTGTACTTTACTACTTTAAGAGGCTTACTTCAACGCTACAAAATTATACCTGTCTGAGGGACCACCACGTAAGTTGTTGTTCTCCACATGACAGTTTCTTTCTACCTTTGCATCTCTAAATTATAGCCTTGTTTTTAGAGCATCCAGACCAAGTGACAACTGCAAAACGATGATTCCAAATGCAAAAATATCTTTATAATATTAATCTAGATTTTGAATTATTAATTTATGTGATCAATGTATCTGGTATCAAATCCACATTTTATTTTTAAAGAAAAATTTATTTTTTTAACTGACAGCAGAACTTACCAGTACACTGTCCGCCATTTGTGGGATCTCCATAATATCCTGGCATGCATGTTTCACATTGTTTTCCTGTTGTTAAGTTTTTGCACTGATCACAAACATTACTGTTGACACAGGTGCTGTGGCCATTACACTGGCAAGCTGGAATACAACATTGAAAAATCCATTAGTATATTGCTCTTAAAATGAAATCATTCTTACATTGTTACAAAACTGCAGAAAAAATTAATTCCAAGGAGTTTAATCCTGACTGATGACGAGCACATATGTATTATATATATATATATAAAGTCAGTAGTGTGGTCACTTTGAGCTTAAGGCTGTTAGAAAATCTATTGTGTTTGGCTGAATCCAGTCTACATAGCTTTAAGATGCTGTCTGGTCACTTAAGGAACCTGTTAAAGAGGCCATAAATCACCCACTTATACCATACCTCTATGCAATCTTTTGTGAAGTATCTGAAATGCTACTGCAATGGAAAAAATCAGCTTACTCATTAATATATCCTCTGCTGAGAGGAGACACACAAAAAAATTAACAATCATCTTATTTTTAACAGTTCTGGTCATTTTATTAGCTTTGACACTAGAGAATTGTTTATGACATCAGACATCTCTAGTACCTACACAGCATGATTTTGGCAAAAGTAGAAGAAACTGGACCTCACAGTCATAAATAGTTTATGTTTGACACTAAAAGCCTAATTAAATTTTCTTTTTTTTTTTTTTTGTCAAGTAACAACAATAAAGACCACTGATCTTTTAACACCACACTCCTGCCATGTTCCAGTGTCCCACAGTCTCTTAGAAAGCACTGACCACTTCCTGCAAGCAAAACCATAACATGAATTCTGCTAGATCCCATTGATCCCACTGCCAGGCCTTAGCTGAAAGCAAGACAACCTCTCTGCAGTGAGAACTCTAAACTCACGGTACTCATCAGATTAGCAATCTGTCAATTTCTGCAGTTTATCAAGTGTCAGATTAGGTCAAACCTGCCAATCTCCTACTGGCAAGGGGTGAGTAAAACTCAGCAGAGAGCAGCTATCTCAATAAGATCATTCTGTTTACTCTTTTTGTAATTTGGATTTTTAATCTAAATGTCACATTGACTGGTGCTTTGGAGAGAAATAAAAGTGGTTCTCACTGTATGCCTTAAAAGTTTTCCGAGTTGTTTCAGAATTGCAGTAATCTCCAGGTTGGCTCAGAAACTGTTCAACTTCCTAAGCTTGAAATCTTCTGTAGCAATTGCTGTAAAATCTTGTAAACAAGTATCCAGTATTTCTATAATACTGGAAAAGTAGAGTGGGCATTTTTGTTCCGTTTTTATCTTTATCTTCTTTTTTTTCTCCCTTAAGAAATTACAATTTTTTCATCTTCCAAACAATGTTGAATTTTTACACAACTTTGTGGTGCCTTTCTCCAGACAGTTTGCCACTCTACACACTTTATTGTCTTCTCAGAAAAAGATAAAGACAATACCATGAATTGTAGCAGCATTTTGCACGAGTTCTATGTGTATGTCTTACAAATTAAATGACTTGAAGTAAAATTTATCCATAAATAAATAAATAAATAAATAGAACACAGGTCAGCAAGCCAAAAAGTAAAAACAGAGAGTACAGTTGTTTGTTTGTTTTCAAATCAAATGTATACAAATGCCTGTGAAAAAAATGTTAAGTATCCAAAGGAGCAAACACAGTTGGGTGTACCACAGAAACCTTTGATTCAAAAGAAGCTCCAGCTTCTATATTTACCAGTAATAGGAACACTGGCTGGAAAAATAACACTTGAGTAAAATTACACAATTTATTATAAAATTAAAATTTAAAAAAAAAGCTGTCTTTTAAACAATTATTTATTGTAGGTAAGCACTGGAAGTCTGTCCAGTTCTCCTCTCCAAGCATACCTACAATCTACCTGCACTACTCCACCTCCCCTGCCTTTGGGATCTGGTTATTTCCAAACATGTGGCTGTGTCAACTCAAATCAACTGTCTTAAAGCGCTTGACATCTTTTCCAATGAATTTAAAGTACCACAGTCAGATCATTATGGTTTAAATTCAGTGTTCCAAGATTATAATAGAATTATATGATTTAGTCTAAATGTCTACAAAGTGACTGGAAGCACAGCTCAGACACTTGCAGTGCTTTCCCACTGCCAGTCGAACCTTTGTGTGAACAGCTGGGATGCAGGAAGCTCCTGCTCCCTGCCATCAGCAGTTGCTTATAGATAATTACTCAGCTAGAAGAACATAAAAGCTGAAGCAAATTCATAAACTGGCTTTCAAAAGGGGGAAAAACAGAATTGGTGAGAAATCGTTTGCAAATAAATTGTAATTTTGATTAAGTAGTATGTTTCACACACAAACCTGTACTAAACCATGCAAATTTGTTTGCTCTAGACAGAGACAAAATTAAACACAAATTATTTATTTAGGAAGCATTTTGGCAAAACATCTATTGCATGAATATATTATTTATATTGGTCCAAGTAAATACATTAATTTGCTGTGTCTAAACAAAGAAACTCTTGTATCATAAGTTCAGGGATGTTACTCCAAAAAAAATTCTAAAGAAAACTGGAAAATACATCAGCGGACCTTACCTGGACACTGGATGAAAGACCATTCATAGTTTTTCTCTTTGGGGCAGAGAGTGGAGTCGAGCACCATTTCAGTAGAATGCGTGCCAACAGGCTTCATTGGACCTCTTGATGATCCTTCCAAACATTGACCTTTTCCAGTGTTGCTGGGATCATTGCACCATCCACATCCAGGCTGTTCCAAACACTGTCCACAGGTCCTCAGTCCAGAGCAGTTTTGAGCTTTTTTTAGATGAAATACAGTATTAATACAAGTAGGTTTTTGTTTACTTGCTTGTTTGTTTTTGTTTTCTTTTTATGATATCTTTTGCTGTTTTTGTCAGGGGCTTTGGTTTTTGATCACTAAATAAATGCTAGGATCATACATTTGAGGAACAAAGAATTTTGCAATTCTATTTCCTGGTACAAATTCAACCAATTCAGTAAAATTCATAAGAATGTTCCCATGTTTACTTTAAAGCTTATCCTTCATCAAAGATCACAGAATATACTAGAGATGTTTGTTATACCACAAAGTGACCAAAGGGATTTAAGATTAAAAAAAAATGTAATGACACAGAAGAGCAAAATTGCACATCTTCATCCAAATTCAAATCTCATGTAAAATATGTATATATATTGTTCTTATTATTAACATATATCATAGAACACAAATATTACTAATTTTACTCATGTAAACTGTCTTTCCAATAGGAACACATTAGACTTCAAGAAATAGTCAATAACAAAACTGAGGAAAATACTGGTCACTCAAATTCAAACCAGAATTTTATTTTCAGCTGAAAAACTGAAAAGAACTAAAGAATAAATTAGTCCTAATAAAAGAACACAATATTCAAGGCTATTTTTTTTTTCTTTGAAATTCTAAATGTGGTCCAAGGGCAAAAGATCATAATGGACAGGAAATATGGGAAGTGTGGAACACAACTTTTTGGTAACCAAATACTAAAATGACCAAGCATCACTAATTATACAGCATTCTTCATTTTATTTCCAAAATGTGAAAATTCGGTCTCATTGTTGTTAATGCATAATTTTTAAAATGTATTTGTTTGCGTGAAATCTCTTTTCAGTTCAGAGCAAACACCTAAAAAAACAAAAATCAGTCATACAAAAAAAAAAGAGAATGAGTTTTTTGTCCAGCTAACTGGTTTTGTTTTGTTGCTTAGTTGTTTTTTCATTTGGGGGAGTAGGGCAGGGAGTGAAGGTGTTTGGTTTTAAAGATAGCAATTTACATCTTATTCTTTAATTAGAAACAATTGAGTCCATGCTGAACCTGAATGAACAACTAAATTCTACTATGCATGAATGTTTACCAGAATGCGTCAACATTGCACTGATTCAATACTGTTATGATTGTTAGTAATGAAGCTGTTGTCTCAAGTTAAGAACACAGGCTCTGCAGGTTCTGCTATGCTTGTATAGTTTCAACTGAAAGAAAAATTTGCCAGTATTACTTTCCAGATTCAATGGTCAGCTTCTGGAGCCTTGTACATTAAATCCCACTGCACTGAAGTCCTTTACAGGTGGGGAATGTTTTAACAAACTCATTAAAGACAGTGATTAGTGGAAATAACAAGAACTAGTCTTCTGTAGGAAGATGTTTGAGGATTTTTTTCCAAATCAGAATGAGACAAGAATCTAAAGTACCAAGCATGTTGCTCACGCATCTACATGAAATACAGCACAGATGCATGGCGGCACTTGGCGCTGAACTTAACAAGATACATCATTTCAGACTTGTTTAAAAAAATTAGCATTAGTTAATAGTACACTGAAAGACAACATTTAATACACTTCTTTCTTCAACTAGAGAGGCACTCATTTGATTTCTGATGAAATGTGTTTCCAGAAGAGAGGTTTGGAGAATATCTGCTGCTTGACAAAGTAAGAAATCTAAAGGATGAAGTGAACCATCTTGTACATTTACAGACTTGACCCTATCTGATCATATCAGAAAAAAAGGTATTTGCACCTCCTTTTATCTTCCTGAACTCTTTAGACAAGTAATTTGCAAGAGTTTATAATCAGTATTTGCAAATTAGAATTTAATGAAGACCAAGTCCATTTGTTTTGTCA
Source organism: Odontophorus gujanensis (assembly GCA_013399175.1). Taxonomy (NCBI): domain Eukaryota; kingdom Metazoa; phylum Chordata; class Aves; order Galliformes; family Odontophoridae; genus Odontophorus; species Odontophorus gujanensis. The sequence continues at coordinate 33,221 of VXAB01012692.1, read as the reverse complement.
TGGCGTTACAGTATTCTCACTAATATCATTTTTATAACATCGTTCTATCTTTGCACAGTTGGAAAATTGAATATCTTGACTCTGCTAACAAAACACAGCAGAACCTTAAAAAATAATAATTTCAGTTCACCTCCCTTATTTAGTAACTGAATGTCATACCTAAGGTCTATAATACTGGTAAAATTGGAGACCTCATATTTTGTTCCAACTCATGGACATCATGTCATACAATAAGGCTAGTCCTCAACGTATACATGGTATGTTTTTCTTTATTTGAAAGCAATAAACAATTTCAACTGTAACCTTCAAAAGCTTAAATATGTTTCATCCTAAGATAGACACCAGTATTTTACCTGTATCTAGAAATAGTCACATAATCCTGGTTGCTGACATTAGCAGCTAAATAAAGTCATTATGTGAAATTGTTTTTAACTCCAGTGAAGATGTTTAATTCTATTCAAACAGGTATATTTCTGAGTGGAAAAAAATTACATCATTACATTTAATAGGATTACTGTTCATTAAGATACTCACGGGAACATGTTGCAGTTTGCCATTCTAGACACTGTCCATATGGGAAGGAGATTATATACGCATTTGAATCAACACATCGTTTTGTACTGCTGCACCACATACATTCCATACCATTACTCGTACAGTTGGAACATGTTGTTCTCAGGGAGCATGGCTTCTTGCAGGGTCTTGCATTCTGGTTGGGACTAACTAGAAAGAACAAATAATTGTGATTTTGAACATAAGTTCAATGTCTCAGCTAAAATATCAGATTCATATATTGTATTGTCAGCATACATAGCAGCTATTTTCCACTGAAAAATATTATTGACAGTGGAAAAAATAAGGGTTAAAAGGAAATGTAAAGAGTTTTGTGTGCTTAACTGCACAGCTGTGAAAGATACATGGGACAATTAGAGAATGAAAACATTAATTTGAAGTAAAATATGTAAAGGCTAAGGGTCTTGCATCATCTTTTGATTAAACAGGAGTTATAATTCTCATTAGCAAGTGAAAAGTAAAATCAAGAATCAATTGTAAAAAATCCTGAGAAAGCAAGTTTAAAATAGACTACCTTTACAAAAAGAAATTGTATGCACTTAATGCCGCAATCCAGACAGGAAGTAACTCCTATAAGTGCTCTATCAGTACACTTTTGAGTATGTATAGCTTTTAGGACACCAAGTAGCCCTAGAGAAAAATTTGTAGTATGAAGTATGTATTGAAAGTGACAGAATACTGCTTCTAACGACATAGAAAATTAGGCTCCTGTGCAGGTCTACTCGTGATATCCCTGAGCAATTGTGACTCCAGGCACTGGTTACCAGTTTATCCACTGGGACTCTAAAGAAGGGGCACGCAGTGAGAAAGCTTCCCAGCTTTCCAGTCCCTTCAGGTAGATAGTAATGGGTCATCTTACTGAAGGATGTCAACCTTCAACCCCTTTTCTACTTTTTCAATATATTAAAAACTAACCAAATGATTATCTACCATAGAAATTTTTAGACACAAACAAACCTAAGAAGGGGTACAAAACATTTGGGTTTTGCCAGCCTTTTAGATCATTAAAATGTTCAATAATGTTCAGTGAGCCTCAGAAAGAAAAGTTGTTTTTAGGAGCATCAGCTTTGTTGATCATCACAGACTCTTAACACTACTGTTGTTGTTGTAGTAAAGATTCACAGCCAAATTACAAGTCTTTTGGTGTAGACTAAACTATGTACACTAGTTTACAAATAAATATTTGCTGCTTTAGGAATATTATTCATTTTCTCAATTAAAACTCCACATTTTACAAAAAGTAAAATTTTGATTTGTAATTGTTTAATCCAAATTGTCCCATAATCCCTTTTAGCCAAGTGAAAATCCAGACAGCTTGATAATCATTACAGTAACAAAAACTGAGCAAAAATTGCTTACCGACAGGTTTTTCACAGACAAGACCATCTGCCATTGCAGTGCACGGATTTGCTTTCAGACCTGCCACCTCTGCTCTTTCTAGATATGCACAGAAGCCAGAGTCATTTGGCTCTCCAGGAAGCCATTGCAGGGTTGTGTTTGTAAAAGGAGACATGTCATCCCATCCCCAGTAGGAGATGTTGATCTTGCGTAAACCTACCCAAGGTGAAATTTTCTATGAAGAAAGAATGAAACAAAACAGAGACAATTAGTTAAACACTTATTAATACAATTTGGTAAAGAATTATAAGCATAGATGAATACTCATTATGAAATCATATTTTGTCCAGCAGCTACTGTTAGTAATTACCAGGTCAACATGGATGATGAAACAGAAGAGTAAGCACTTCATAGAAAAATAAGCAAAAAACAGGATAAATATGCCATCCTCTAAAATTTGTACTGCTGATATTGATCAACATCTACTGGTAGATCAGAGACTGATGAAAGGGATACATCCATTATTCCAATGGCAGTTGAGCATACCGTTACTGTTCATCTCTATGCTACAAACAACCATAATAGCCATTAGTTCTCAAAAAATATTTAAGATGGATCAGTAACATTACATCACCAATTCTGTTCACTATCATTTCATCTTATTTATTCAATTAGAGAAAAGCAAAAACAATGGCCTTTGCTTCAAGATAAATCTACAAAATGTTCTTGCTCTTATCACTTTAAAATCAAGAAAACGAAAGCAAACACTTCTCACACAGTGTCTGTCCACAGGTGGTTATCATTAACCTCAATTTAAATATAGGGAAGAAAGTTATAGAGAGACCATGGGCTGCAACACATATGTGCTGGTGTGTGAGTACCACAGAGCTAAACACAACCATCTGCACCAGACAAAGAGCAGATGTTGTTAGCTCCAAAGAAAATATGTTGATCTGCTTGTGAATTCGGTTCTCAACTGATGTAATTTACAGACCAAAGTAGGTAAAACATCACAATATACCTAAAGGTATGCATTATTTCACAAAAGAAACAGGAGCCACTGCCATCCTCTCTCAGATCTTTCATCTTTCATCTCACATCTTCCTTCAGCTAATCAGGTTCAATTTTTCAGATATCTTAAATCTATGCCTGATCAGAGCATTCTGCACCTCTTTCCTCTGCCTCATTAGCAGCATCTGAAACATGAAGGGTCATTAATTTTCCTTCAGAAAAATCAGGAGGAATATAATTAGTATTCCTCACCTTCCTAAAATATGTACCCTGTGTCCTCTCCCTCTTCTTCCCTATCGATTTGAAACATGATCAAATAAAAACTGCTATGCATCTAATAGATTTGCAGATGCAAGAACAGGCTTAAACTAGAAAACGAGTAAGAAATGTTCTATTCCATAAGGAGTGATGAACACCTGGAAACTCTCAAACAGCAATAGGAAAACTCAGCAAAAATTCTACCCCCCACTCTCCTATCTCATTTCTCTATTGGCTTCATAACTTCATTGCTACCCCAGTTGAACAACTTTTCAAGTGTCTCAGAGCTCCCAGGCTCTAGATACCAGAAAAAGTGTAGTGCAGGCCATTGGGCATCTGGAAAGTGACAGAAGATAAGTCTTGCATTTTGTTTGTTATTTAGTTGCCGAGATTGCTCTAGATGTATGTGGTCCATATGCATCAAAAAACTGTAGATACTTACGCATGGCTTTAGATATTCCACTCTAGAATGCATCCAGGCTTGTACCAAATATGTCAGGGGTTTAGGCATTAGACAGGATATACTGCTGACAAACAGACCTAAAACAACCTTAAATGCCAACTTTGGTGCTGAGAAATTCTATCCAAGAGAACATATTCAACACATCACTGACGAATTTTATTGAATTGCTAAGTAATTCAGCCCTAACATCACTTTAAAGAAAACAGAGATCCTAGTCCAGCTCTGGTAAAAAGCATGTCAGGCCAATAATGAAAACTGAGAGGTAGCAGTGACATTTGGAGGAAAAACCTTCTATCTGAGTGAGAGTGCCTCAGAACCCCTTAAATGATTATAAAGTCACAGGAAGGATCAGGAAGGCCAAAGTAGCCATAGAAGATATAGGCAATACCCCTAAAACATGAAAGATTTCCAACAAAAGTAATGTATATCGTACAGCTGGTGCCTTCATTCCTAACAGCAGCAGTATCCAGAGAACTTAGAGTCATTGTGCCAGATATCTCAAATTCCATATGTGCCATCTTTGGCTGTTTTATAACATCTAAATACAGACCTGGCACTGATTAGCATGCTATCAAACACACACAATCGAAGCTGCCCCCTTGCAGGCTCACTCATGTGGCTCTGGGCATGTACTTAGGATGATGGCTGAGAAGTAGGCCAGCAAAATGCTCCAAGGACATGCTTAAAGCATATACTGAATTATGTGGCACTAATTCCATGATGTGGTGTACTGCAGTTGAAAACTACCAGTGATAGCAGAGTTAATGTGCTGACAAAACCAAGCAAAACTGACTGATGCTCTGTAGTCAAAACTAACAGAAAAATGCCAACAGCATATAAAAAATTCAGGAATTTTCACAGTCACCCATAGCCATAACCAGTGTGCTGTGACAAACTAATTTTAAGTTAACTGTCATATTTGCTTTAATAATGTTTTTTCAATCAACTTAAAGAAATCATCTTAATTGGAAAAGAAAATTGCATTTAAAATAGGTGGTTTATGTTTTTATACATTAACTATGAAAATGCTTATTTGAAGTCCTCACTTTCCTAATATGTGAGCATTATTACTTGGAAAAGCCATTTTGCACAAACTAACCATTTGCTCTAGCTCAATATTAATTTTGATTCTTCTAACCAAGATTCACAACTGCATCTAAGGAAGGAACTTTCATGCATGTCCCTAAATTTCTTACTTTAAAATGCCACTATAGAATCACAATCTATGATTATCTTAAGCAAAAAATTTGTCATCACTTAGGATATTAGCACTGAATAATTTTGTTCTCTTGTTGTAAACTCATACAGAGATAAAAGCTGTATTTCATTTACATCATGACATCCACAAAAACTCAACAAAACAAAAAGCTCTGTGACTATGTAAAATAGATAATTACTCTTTATAGGATTTCAAAAATATTTCTACTGTTAATTTCTATTTGAATTGAGAAGTTGATTTGAAAAAAGAAAAAGAATACTCTGAAGAGTATCAGAGGATATTTTTTTAAAAACGAGGCTCCAGAATTTAGCTATGAAAACCCTGGTTATATATAATATACCATTCATTTTAAGACCACATCAACAACAACTAAGCTTTTTCAAACAGCATAGGGCCATTCTAGGTAAGTTGTCTAGGTAAGAGAAGAGATAAAGGAAGAAAGGAAGGGAGGAAAAATGCCAAGAAATTATCAAGGTATAGCTTAGTAGAATTTTACAGTGAAACAAAAAGCAATGCAATATACAGCAGGTGGTAAAGTCTGGCTTGGGAAAGCTTGTAATGCGCCATACAAATCATCCATTGCGGAATGCAATCAGATATACCTCAAGAATTTGAAAGTTATAATCCATAACTTTATTCCAAAACATTATCAAAACCTTGGAACAGTTCTCTAAAAATGTTTCTCTCCTTATCTGTTTCTTCGTAGGCAAGTTTTTAAAACCTGCATCCAGTGTTAATAAGCCACACTCTTATGCTTGTAATACAACCAGTGAAGGATTATCTATTTTTATAGAACAATCATTCATAACAACGATAAGAACTTGTGAAAACTCCTTTTAAGTGAAAAATCAACCTTTGTGCTAAGTTAAAAAAGATTTGGGAGTTATTAAAGTCAGAGAAAAATTTCTGGACAGGGATTTATTTTCACCTAACAAGAGCAAGATTGCAATCATATGATACATTCCTATGGAATATTTCATGTCATTTTGTATTCATTCCTAAAGTCTACTCAGTTGAGCAGAAGACAAGCTTTTAGCAATTACATCAATTTATTAAATGCTGATCACTACTAGCTTTAAAAACATTCTCTTTCTCTAAACAGTTAACATTTTAATTGTCTTCTAAGTAGTAATTATGGAACTACATTAGAAGGTAAGATTGTGTACCATTAACTACAGAGCTGATACTTCATATTAATTCCAGTGTTTACTCAGAAGATTTAAGACAGACTAAGTTGTTTCGAGATATACAGTGAACACAATCATTTATTTATCACAACATTTTTCAGGCTCTACTGCTACCTCAGCAAAACCCAAATGAAGGTTGAACAATTTGCAGATGAGTAAAGTGAGTGAGTCTACCTTTACTGAATAGTCAATTAATACTGAGGTTTATAATAACCTTGTTTCATAATCATAGAAATTGCTGAGTTATCATGCACTTCTTAGGAAAAAAAAGACAAATTCATCAGCATGTTTATTCAAAATCATATAATTTTGGATATTACATTGTCCTGTAAGTTCTCTGTACACTTCTGATTTGTTTTCTTTTTGTCTGTGTCACTATATTTTATAGCCAAACTTCAAAGAACTTTTCAAGAATCATTTAAGCTTCTTACCCTTGCAAAAGCTTATAATGGAACCTTGAATATACTCTTGCCCCTTAACACTCAGGTACCCGCATCTTTCACAGTTTTGAAAAGAGCTTGCCACTAGCTTTCTTCTCTTCCGCATCATTATTAATGAAAAACATCTTACTGTGAATAAGAGTAATAAGAGAAATCACCTGTTTCAGTTACTACCTCACTGCTGGGCTTTTGTTATTAAAGTATGCATTTATCCAGTGATAGGTACCTGCATATTTTGTTTTTATTAATGTGTACCCAGAGAGTTCATGTTCTCTTCCCAAAGAATTCGAAGTGAGTTGAGCTCCCATCTTCCTGAAAGTAGGAAATCAGCTCAATGAGAGGTAACTTATGGACAGATAGTGTAAAAATATAGAGGTTGAATGCTGAAAGAAGTTATTACAACTCCACAAACACAATGGTAAGGTGGGACCTCTAGGAAGTGTAAAAAAAAAAAAAAAAGAGACCAATTCAGAACAAAAACAAGAAGATGTCAGCTTCACTACTAGCAAACAAGACAAAACCTTAAAAACATGCAGTCCTCTGAGAAATCTTTTAGCTAACAAGGAATAACACTGCCATCCAAAGCTCACTAATTAACTGCAACCTGCACTCATGCGTGATTTATAAAGGATGCTTAGCCCTGAATACAGCACAGTAAAGGAAAAGTTGCAAACAGTTAGTGTAATGAAATGCATCATTTAAAACCATTCTCATTTTCATTTATGCTTACTACAACAAAACTAAATCTTCACAGAATTTATTGCATAACTTCAAGAAAATTTTTATTTCTAGTTAAATCCCATGGTGGTAGGTAAACTCACAAGAGAACTAATTGCACTTTTAAATGAGTATACTTACTTAAAATATATACATATTAAGATAATACCAGAAACAATCAATTAACCTTATACTGCTGGTTTTTTTAATCTTATTTTGCAGAAGTACATGAATCTCTTATAAAATTCTGCTTACTAGGTCAATAAAGCAGCATATAATGAAATGTCAAGCACTGTTTTGTTTTAGTAAGGGACTCTGCTATTTATCCACTGTGTTTACTCTGGCATTCTCTCAATGAATTCCATTTATTTCCAGTGAGAAATACAAATTAGACAAATTCAATTGTAGGTCAACATTTTAGAATACAGTTTCAAATTCAGCAGTGTTTTGTTTTCCCACTGCATACGTCTACACATTGTCACTTTCTTTAAGTACTGAGTGAACTGTATACTTTAAAAGGAGGCAGTTTTGAATTTCCAGTTTAGCATTAGAATTAAGAGAAAATATTGATGCAAAATGAGCTCTTGACAGGATGTGGAGACAAGGTCAATCTCCTCCCTCTGAGTCTCTCCAAAACATCAGTGTTCCACATCACTTTAAAAACCTGCTGAAGAAATGATGTTAGATTTGTCCCAGAAGAAGGACTTTGTGTTAGAAAACAATCTACAAAGCCCCACATTGTTTCTATGAAAAATAAAGAATTTCCAAGACCTTGATACTGTTTTAAAACACACAACAGTTGCAAAAATTTTCCTTCTTTTCTCAGTAAAAGAATATCAAATAAAGTAAAGATAAAAATAGATTCATATTCTTCTGTCCAAACGTCACACTGACCCATTCCCTAATCCTGAAAGCTTTTGTTCCACACAGGAAAAAATGTTTTAAAGCCTTTGATATTAACCCCCTCAAGTCACACTCCACCTTCAGGTTAAGGCACAGTGTTCACCTCCCAGCTGCTCTGACTACATCTGTGAACTCCACACCACCATCTGTCACAGAAACATGCCATCTGAAATGAAATCTCACACCTTAAATCATCATGATTGCAGTTTGAGAGGAAGAGGCAGACAAAAGAAAATCAAGGAAAATTTCAGAGAGCCTCTGTCAAACCTGATAACACATATAGACTCTCTCAAAGAGAATAAATTCAATCGGACAGATACAAATGTGTTTTTTCCTTTAAATGCAACTGAAAAATTGTATAAATTGTGGCAGCATTCCATTAGAGATTCAGATAACTAACTGACTGTTTAACTTGAGATTGCCCTCAAAAGCACACACATTTGTCTACAATTGCATAAATGGTATATGAGGTATCAAAAATTTATATCACCTCATTGGTTCACAACATATTTAAATAAAGATACACACAGCAGGATGTCACCTTGCAGAAGCTCTAAGTTCTGGAACAAAAAAAAAAAAAGAACCACACAACAACAAACCTAGCTTCCAAACACAAAGAGCTATTTCTCATCTACACTTCAAGCCAGTCAGGTTATGTTTACCAGACATAACAGTCCAGAATGCTGTTAGATTTGAGGACCTGCTACACAGCATTTAAATAGGAGTCTGTGTTAAAAAAAAGAAGAAGAAGGCACAGTATGTAACTAGACAAGCCACTGCCTTTTGTGGTTTTGCTTTTGTGGTTTCAATTACACCTTTATATCCAAGAGTGATCTGACAGAACATTTCTGAAGGTTTCAGTAAGTACGTCAGTAGAGATCTTCTGACAGAAGAATTATTTCCTTTCCTTCATTAGCAAGTAGCTGAAAACATTTGTTACCAGGGAAAAAAAAGTTTTCCAAGCTCCCCATTTATTGAAAGAAACTGAAATTCATAACCTATAGCTGTAACTCCCTCCTTGAGGATCCAATAATCTAGATTTGATCCAACAATCTAGACATGTAGGAAGCCAGAAATTTCCAGCAGGAAAATACACTTCTTCAGTGTTTCCCTGTCCCCAGTTGTTTGCAGCCCATGTGAAATGAAGGCACAAGGAAACATGTGCCCTTCAAATGACATGAGACTATCAGAGACTTGGATATTTTCAACTATACATGGCTGTGTCATGATTGCTTTCCTTTATACTGTCATAGGCAGCTACTGACTGCATTTCCAGAACCAGTATGTAAAAAGATGTTGTAACTTGAAGAATTGAAAGTGCTGATCTTGAAAAGTCAAAATAAACAAGTATCTTGAGTTCTCAGAGCAATTCCCTAAACAGCTGATGTAGTCAATCACTGGCACCATAGCTGCTGACACTACAGCTGCAGGATTCTAAGCTACCTGTAAGAAAACAGATGAAGACAGTCCTCTCAGCATTCCTCAGCAGAACACATTACACCAGAGTAATTCCAAGGCAGCTAAGGCCCAGACTGGTAAAACGGATGCATTCTGCCTCACACTGACAAGCTTTTAGTATCAGAAATAGGAAAAAATTTCTACATAATGTATAACAACTATTAATTGCAGAAGGTGGTATAAGTCAGAGCAAGTTATTTAGTGTACGTCGTCCACATGAAGTATTTCTTTATCCAAAGACTTCCAGTTGACATGTATCTATTTCTAACAAATAAAATGGATCTATATTATACAGAAATATATATTGACAAATACAAAATGTATACACTTGCACATGTGTACATACACACACGCATACTCTCGTGTACACAATGTATACAATGTATACGTATGGGTATCTGTAGGTGTACAGTAAGTTAGACTTTCCTGAAGACAGGGTTCACTACTAACTTCTGAAGAGTTCTGATCTGCAGGATTCGCAGTAATGGTCTTTTCAAGGAGGTAAGATTAAAAATAAAAAAGTAGAATAATCTATCACTATAATTTAATGTCCACATGAAGGAAGAAAATGCATTTTGCTTACAGCAAGATAAAGTCCAGAGGCAATTAAAAGCAAGGTTTTCACGTATGAGCTGAGAATCCTCGCATACTTACAACTTTAGTTAGTGTTGTAGTAGGCGTGGCTGGGACATCAGGATGTTACGGGACAGGACAACTCACCTTGATGTTTGCTAGCTTTTTGTCCTGTCCCGTAACATCCCTGTGTCCCAGCCACGCCTACTACAACAGTTAGTGTTACTCAGGAAAACACAAAGAAAAATTTTTTTTTTTTTTTTTGGAGAAAATTGCACATGTCACAAGCAAAGTCTGTTCTGGTACAAAATAAGCAGAACAGAAAGAAAAGTCATGCCATGCCAATAGTCATTTCAGCTTCCTCTTGGAATAGCCAAGGTATTCACCACCCAAAAACAATCCTAAGAGAAGTTTCACTTATACTGTTACGAAAGCCAAAACAGCTTTCCATGTTACAGTAGAAAATATTTTGCTTTATCTTGATTCCTGTTCTCACAGTGTGTTCAAAAGGACTAGAATTTCTCTAATCAGCCTTTCTTCAGTCTCTTGAAAGTCATGTGTAAACAGCAATCCAAAGCAGTTAAATCAGGTAAGGAGAGACACTTGGGAACTGCTGTGTCGCTAGGTTTAAGCACAGGTATTCTTTAATATCTTACACATCACTGACATCAATCTTTAGCACCACACTACATTTCCTTCAAGTCCTTATGATGACAGGCACTTTCCTCTGTCTGCTGCGGATAAAACCTTAAAATAGATTCTTCACAGAAAATTTAATTCACAGGACCATCAATTACAGTTACACAAGTTACCTGAAGTGTGTACTTCTGTATTTCATCCAGAACAAATTCCACTTCTTTTGAGGTTGTTAATGAAGCAAGATTACCACTTAAATTGTAGCAGTACAGTTTGGCATTGTCATAGCTTTCACGGCTAGAATTTATGCGGAGGCAGGCATCTCCAATATGACTCCATCCTTCCCCACACAGGTGAGCTAGTATAAAAAGTGTACCGTTAAAGTTGAATTGAAAAACAATTACACATTTTAAGAAAATATGAATTTTATCTTCCTGAGGCTGAAGTTCAAAATATAGGCTAATAATAAGTTTCCATTTTCAAATCACATAAAATAAAACTATATCAATATAGTAATACCATATAGAGCATTCTCATTAAAGGAATAGATCATTATTTTGAAAACTAATGTATAACTATCTGAAATATTTATAAGACATATACTAGCTTTCATTATAAAAAAAATATCGTTATTACACCTTTTCCCTGTATTCATATTTGAGCACCACTACACATTACAGATCAGATGATGTATATAATTAACAGCACTTTAGCAAACTGTTTATTTAATTGCTGTCTAAATTTCAAAAACATGAAAGCAACCATCCTGGAATTAAAAGATCAAAACCGCATCCTATTTCACTTCAGCATATTTAAGCCTAAATATAAACACAATCAAAATGATAAGAATTTCTATTAACATCTTAGGAAGTATTTACTTTTCAACATATTTCAGCATTACTTAGATACAGATAACTATCAAAAGATATGTAAATAATTCAGAGCAATTATTGTAGTTAATCTTCATATAAATGTCACAAACACAGCTTAATACTGCATATAACACATGGAAAAAAGTTTAATTTCTGTAAGAAATGGTGTTCAATAACTTCAACTAGACATAAAGAACAAATGGGAAAGGCCCTGATATCTACCTGCTCATATGTAGTCAGGAATACAAATTACAGAATAAATATTACTCAGAACATTAGCATTCACCTTGTGAAAATATCTTATGTTAGCATTTTAATATTTACAGCTTCCAAAGTATTTCCGAAATTAGACAATCAAGAAACTAGATCTAGGGCCATATCTGTGCAGCTAAATCAAAGTATAATTGAAGTATAATTTATAAGGCAAAATTTCAGCCAGCAGAAGTAACAGTGTCAGTGAATGTGTAAAAGCAGAGCGTGACAGCACAACACAGCTCTGCACTCAGGGATCCCCACAGGCTGAAGCCCATCTCTGGTCTGCACACCAGCAATCCATGAGTTGTAATTACACATATTCACATTGTACAGGCTCACTCAGAAGTGAAGAGTCAGCATGAATAAAACAAACCTAAATATCCCCTCTTTTAGTTTAGAGCCAGGTTGCAAGAGCACAAAATAATGGAGATTTCCTCATTTTTTACTACTATAGAAACCACATCCCTGCTGTGCAACCCTTACCAGGTAAGGCCTGACACTCCTGCTGCCGCTGGTCCCACTGGCAGTTCAGGTGCAGCGAGCAGCTCTTGCAGCTGGTCAGTTTATTGCAGATCTGTTCATTTCTCACGTGACATTTGGTGTAGTTTTTAACAGACTACAAAAATAAAACAGAAAAACAACAAAATATTTTAAGTCAAACTGTTGACACACCAGAAGTCAGAACTGAAATACGTAGTAGGTGGGTTTCTCTCCAAAAACCACAATCATTTAAAACCATCAGCTCTTGCCTGGGGTCACCTGGCAGTTGGTGGAGGGAGGGCAAGAAAGACATCCCTAGAGTACAAATCACCCCACCTGACCTACTCAGCTCACTTCATGTGGGTAAAACTGCACTTTAAAAATGCCACTTCTCCACATAAGATGCAGGAAGAGCATAATTGTCTGAAACATTTTCCTTAGATAGTTCAGGGATACGCTCTCACTAAATAATTTCATTCCTGAGTTATCTGCAGGCTTAGCAAGTGAAGCAACCAAAGAGATAAAAAATGAAGCAAGATGCATGTGTAAAATAGCTACACCTCACTTATGAAGATACAAGAACACCCTCTACGCTGTCTTATCTGGATCACGAGAAACAAAATAGGAACTACAGGCGGTCATAAGCAATTGCAAGTAGATAATTGTAGGATTTGTCAAAAACAATTTTCATTTTACAGTTGTAATTGTGAATCTGCATGCAACATAGTTACTGTAAAATTTGCAAAATGTACGAGAAAGCATTTTACCCATCAGTTACATAAAAGCAGGAATAACTTTGGTACTTGAGGATATAAGAAAAGCAGTAGAGATGGAGGAGAGACCCAGCTGTTGGGTTTTTTCGTCCTGAAAACTAAGTGTTCCATGCTAAATAAGGCACTTTGAATACAAATTTTCACTTTTTCCTACATACCACTTTAAATCCGAGATCTAATGCTGATATGTTATCTTAAAAACTGCCCAAGATCTTTGGTCCATTTATCACTTTTTCTCTAAAGCTGTCTCAAATTATTTCCCTGCAAGATAATTCAAAGTAAATCCTAATTCAAGGCAACATACTCTCAGTACCACAGACTGCTTGATGTTGGAAGGGACCTTCAGAGGTCACCTGGACCAACTCCCAGCTGAAGCAGGGCCACATCCAGGTGGCTTTTGAAGATGTCCAAGGAGGAGACTCCACAGTGTCTCAGCAGCACGTGCAGTGCTGCACTACCCACAGAGAATACGAGTACATCCTGATGTTCCTGGGTTGCAGTTTGCATCCACTGCATTCTGTTCTGCCACTGGGCACCACCAAAATCAGCCTGGCTCTTTGCAGCCTCCCTTCAGACATGTTCTACGCTCAGGCTTCCCTTCCCTGGGATAAATAAACAGGGCCACCTCCCTCAGCTTTTCCTCATGGGAGAGATGTTTCGCTACCTTAAAACACACAATATGCAAGTTCACATTTAGGTACATTTCCATAAAAGACAAAAAACAAAGCAGTTAGAGAAAAAAAAGAAAAGGTACCAGAAATGAAATTAGTACATGGAAAAAAAGAAAAAAATTCTTGAATTATTATAGGCTTGTCAAGCCGCAAAGTATAATTTGTCTGAAAATGAAAATCACTATGTAGAGATAGCTTATTTTTGATGAAATTAAGAGATAAACAACCCCTGAACTAAAGTAACATCAAAATATATCCTAAAGACTTCAGAACACACTCAGCCTTTCAGGAAACCAGAAGTTTTACACAAATTTACTTATTTGTCAAACGTCAATTCACAATTATAAGCAGTCACATATATATTTAATGCAATATGAATATATTTTCTCAATTTTATTTAAAGTACAAATATTTTTCTAGATTTCAGTGATTTGACTGTAAGTATCCATTCCATATGGCAAATATAAACATCAGCAAAATAATTATAAATACTTTGTTTCCTTAACTACAGGAGATTCATATATGCTTATTAACAAAAATAGATTACACTTAGATGGCATATGTCTGGTTCACATTACAGTTGTTAATTTTTTTTTTGTTCTGTCTCCTGAAAAAAGATAAAATGCATCTAAAGGGGGAATAAGACAAGTTCCACATTTGTTGGTATATGGCATCAACCTACCACAGCCACCAGCAAAAGCAGAAACAGACAAAAGAAAGAGGCGACTTCAGGGTTTTATGTGGGAGCTTTCTGGTGTTTTTTGTTTTTTTAAAGTCCTAAAATAATGCAATTTTAAAATGAATTTTCAGTCTTACACAGAACCTAATTAATTACTGCTGCTTAGGAATACTTTTTTATGCCTTTATTGGATGAATTTCCTATGGTGATCTTGACATGGAAGATACTCTTTTTCTGGTCAATAAGAAGTTCTACAGTGAAGCACAGAGAAAGAAATGGGAACTGTTCTAGGAGAAAGCATCTACACCACAGTACAAGACAGAGTCAAAGGCAGTGCTGCAAATAGAACATCTACCTAGACCAATAAATGCACACAGACAATAAAGCATGCAAAACCTCTGGTACGAATCTGCCAGAAGTTTCACTCAGCCGTGATGTATATTCACAAAACTGCCTGAGAGATACTGAGAGAAAAAAGACCATCTGCTCATTTACAAGCCCTCAACTCATCCACTTTTAAAACATGATATTACCAAAATCTTCAAGCATTCAGACTGCTTTTCAAAAGTATATATTCCTTAGTAGCATTATATACAGATTATTAACTAAGATATCTGTATCTGTTACATTGTTTTCTAATCATGAAGCTTGTTGTGTGCTTGTTATTGAAAATAAAATTCTAAGTATTAGTGATTCTTCCATAACAATGTTCTGTTGTAGTCCCTTATTCCCAGCACTTATTCCCCTAAAATCCAATTTAAACATTGCCTGAAAATTTCATTAGTTCAATGTAGATGTAAATCCAACAGGTAATTCATACTAACGCAATATTAAGGTCATAACTAAAGCTACCAAACCCCATAAATTTCAGAAATATGACAACCCATCTGTTACTGAAGTTCTGTATTTATGTAGGATATTTATTTTTGCACACTCGAGTCTTAAATTGTTATGTATAATTTCCTATTTACATCCAATTTAGTGATTTTTCAGTACTGATCTTGATACAGAGCTATACAGACTACTGAACTGCACTGATTTTCTACATCTCCATTCTAGAATGAAAATATTAGCGTAGTTAATGTTAGAATTTCAGAAATTAACTAAATTATGTACATCTCTCCTCTCCTCCTGGATTTTCCAGGATAACAATACGGCCTCATATAGTTTGCTCAGCCTAGTTGTAAATTATCAGATAGCTCAACGTACTGCCAAATTTTACGTGAACACCTACATTTTTTCCCCAAAAATTATATTTTTCTCTATTCACAGTCTCTTCTGCTACTTTACACATCTCCCCCTTGACTGTTCTTTAAACTCCTCATACCACAGGGATATCACTACGATTATTGCTATTGTTACTGATAGAAGTGTTCTATCTAAGAAGTCCCTCTACAAAAGAGAACATCATCTTCCTAGAAGTTGTGCAAATACTACAAAAAGACAACAATTCTTGCCTCTAAGATGTTGCATAAAAACATTTAATAACATGGGATTACACTTCAGTTTGAAGCACCCTCTAGCACTCTCTAACCCCCTACAACATGCTCTTTATCATCCTTTTCACTGGTTCTAAAACATCTAGTTTATGTTGCCATGCTCAGATATGGAATAATTTAAAGCAACTTAACGATTTGGACTGCATTAGATTACTTAAGTCATCTGATGTTTCACTGTATTGCACACGTGCAGATTAACACAAGAAATGCAAAAACTGGTACTGGAGATACAGGTGCAGGTTGGTCCCAGTTTCAGAAATAATACACCCTCTCATAGCCACAAGCAAAGGTGCCATACAGGCTGGATTCAGGAACATCTCAGCTACATTTCTTCCCAGTGCCATCTTCCCAAAACAAAGAAAGCACATGCACTCCTCTTAAAAAAGCAACTCTTTTCTAATACAGAAAAGTATTGCATGTATGTGCCAGCGCCCAGTGTTCTCGATCCCAATAGTTTGTTTCCAATGTAGTCAGTTCCTTATATATGCTGTTCGTTACAGTGAAAGTGTTATTTTAACAAGCTTAAAAATATGAAGATTCAGATCAAGAACTGAAACTTTATAAGGAATGTCTTTGTTGTCAAATTTTTCCAAGGCCTTGTACAGTTCTGAAAATAAAGCATTTTCTTTCAATCAACAGAGACAACAGTTTTCGTGTGATGTTTAACAGTACATTCTTTCTGTGTTTCAACTCTGAAATATTAAGCAAGTAATATGGAAATAAGTTACTTTATTTGCAAAATGTTAGTGTGGGCAGAAAAAAACTACTATACACTGAATGATTATAGTCAAGATACTTGCAAAAATGTGCAGCATATTACTAGAGCTACCTTATATGCAGTGATTGCTTCACATTTTACTGCAGTTGTACTACAACAACAACAGAAGTTAAGATAGAAGAAAGAAGTTTCTTATTAATTCCTTCAGCTGGTTTTTTGGGACTCACATTTCGATGTGAACCGAAGTTTGATGTCAAACATGAAAGGGGACTATTTATGCTGAAGATATGAAGAAGCAAAATCAAGTTGTTCTGATATCCATCTAGTGCAACTGTTTCCCAAAGAATTGTGTGAGAGAGAAGACTAAGAAAAGTTGTTGGAAAAGATATTAAAAAAGGAAAAAGAAAACCAAGTCTTGATAGTGTATACATCAAAAATAAATCAGCCTACTGTCTGGTACCAAACTGCAGGTATGCCTCAATGTTTCCAAGGTTTTTATTCCATAAGCCTAGCAGCACTTGAACTGATCACAAATAGAAGTGGCATGGTACGTACTGAATCCAGCTCACCCTGCTCTTTCTCAAGCACATAGCTTAGAGAAGACTGGCAAGCAGGAGGGATTCTAGCACTTTCAAGGGTTCAATGCAAATAGTTTTTCAATGTGTCTGCATGTATTTGGAAAGCACAACTGCAAACATAAAACAGCTTTATGGCCATATTGCTTTGCTTTATTACTGTCCTTACAGATGATAACCCTCTTAATATATCAAGAAACTATGCCACTTTCTTTACCGTTACTTTCCTCCATTTCAGAAGGGTAAAAGAAAAAATAAATTGATAAAGCACATTTTCACTGTAAAATTCATGCTCTCTCTTTGTCTTTTGTTGCAGCTGGCAAATTCTCTTCAGCCTCTGTTCATTTCACTTGTCACAAGGAGAGATTTTGTTTTCATGGGACGGCTCAGCTCCTTCCTGTGGAGCAGACCGATTGTTTGCTTATACTTCAATGTTGCTACCCTCAAGAAATGCAATACCTTGTAAAGATCCAGCAACTTGGAAAGAAAATCTTTCCGAAAACATATTTCTTTCTGTTCTCTTTTTTTAAATGACTAGAAAGTAAAGTTGCTAAATTAATAGCATTTTTTCTGAAAAAATTTCTTTACAAAATAAGAACAAAGTTAGTTTTATGAACACATTCAGCAAGTATCACTGCCATATGATGCAAAATAGAGCTTTTTATATGCAGATATCCAAAGTGATTGCAATTTCATAGAAAATTATTTTTATCCACGTGTGAATTTCTTCCTCTAACAAAAAATAGGCAGAACACATCAGAATCAGTGATGACCAAGAAGACAATTAGAATATTAGACAGTACAAGTGAAAAGTATCAAAATGCAAATTCAGTGTAAGAACCAGAGTCCCACAGGTAAAAATGAATACAATCTACTCCACACTCACACTCAAAATAAATCAGATATATTAAAATAAAGGAGGAAAAAAGTTCTTTTTTAAATAGGCAAAAAAAGATGTGAAACAGAGAAGTTAAGAAAGAAAGCCACGGTGACAGAAAGCTATTTTTTCTATTTTTAGTAAAGTGAAATATGCACTGCATAGAAGAGAATACATGCAATGCTAGTAGGTTTCAAAAATATGACAGAACATGCTTAAATGTCCTTTTTTTTTTTTTTTAATGCAAAGAGATCCAACAAGTGGGAGAAAAAGAAAGAAGGTATATTGATGAGGTTGTTACCTCCTTTTCAAGAGAGTGTTATACAATATTCTGTGTTTCTGAGCTGAAAATATCCTTGGACAAGATGCAAGAGGTCACAAGAGGAGGCTATGCAGAGATAGGTGTGCCATATTTCATGAAATTTGTACTCTGAATAAGAGAGTATCAATGAGATAATTCAGTCAGTAGCCAAAGAGAACTTTCAGTGCCATCTTGAATGATTCCATGTAATTTAAGTTATCTGCTTCCCAGTTGGAAGTTGGCCTTCACTCCTCAATGTTTGCATCAGGTATATGGTATAATGAGTCAATTAAAGTAATAGCATGAAAAAGTATTCAATTTAGATGAGGTTTTACAGGGAAAAAAATGAACCAGCTTGCTATTGCTGAAACACAACAGACCTCCAAACAACCTGGTATTGCAAGCCTCTGCTCAAAATTACACCAGATTATTATACGGTATTATGATATATCCTGATGATCCATGAGCATGCACAGTGGTGGAATGCAGAGCCCTGTAAACGTGCTGATTCATATCAGATGGTGAACATAGGCAGGTATATGTGTATCATCAGTGCATTAGTACAGCTTACAAAGTCCATCTTTCCAAAGAGCAGAATGGTTTCAGATTTTATAGCCCTTCCAATCAGTGGCCGACCCATATGCACGACCATGAGGTCATTGCCAAACTGATTGCCAACATAACTTTAATTCTCTGGTCAATTTCCATGAAGAGTACACAACAGGTTCTGAAACATTATTGTCTTTGTCTTTCTCAGCTGGATGTTTTGTGATCTAAGTAATAAATCGAAGACTTTGTACAGCTGCAAAAATGGGGCTTTCTCCTTGTGATATTTCTGAGTCCTCAGCTTGTTATCCCATATTGCTATCACAGCATTGTCTAAATATTTTCAAATTGTAGGCCTACGAAAATGGGTAATCAGCCTGATTTGTGCCATTTCACCACATGGTGCCATTCTGTTTGATGCTATTTTGGTAGGTTTATGTTGAAATAGCTGCAGAATTCTGCCTCCATAGTCAGAATTAATTTTGAAATAGCCACTTCCAACTTATGGTACCACTTTTCAAAAACCTTTTGGATGCATTTTCACTATCACATTCTCTAATAACTCCACTAACAGCCTTTGCTACCGGCTTTAAATCCTGGATTAAGTGTAAGAAATTTTGTAGGATGCTGGTGCATCAGTTCCTAATTAAGTTGACAATCTTGGTCATAAACATTTATCAAAGAAAGATGCTGAACTGAGAAGTCTGTGTTAGAATACCCAGTACTCCATGTTTTCCAGGTATGAAGATGGTTTGCTCTTTAGCAGCTATTCCTTGCTCAAGAGTTGAAAACCATGGCTAGAAAATTGGTACTTAACACAACATTTTCCATTAGGAAAGGAAGAACCCTTGAAGATCACAAAAGAATCTAACCATTAGAGCCTAGAATGTGAAATCACTCTGATAATTATAATATGGCTATGAATGCTAGCAATTTGAGCTGCCTGTACTCTACTCTGAATGAGCAAACTTTGAGGCAATCCAGAGTCAGTCTAACTCATACCTTAATTTGTCTATCTGCATAATAAGATTGATTTGCATCAGGTTCAAACCAGAGAACAAGCCACATTTACTCATGGAAGTACGTAAATAAAGGACTTTGAATTCCAGTACAGCTGATGTCTGGAGCTAGCAAAAAAATATAAGGAGACAAAATTTATCAAGCTAAAATGGTATTTAAAAGTTTCTCAAAAATCAAATGAATGAGCAAGAGATGCAGAAGATGGTGGACAAAGTTTAAAACATGGCTCTATGCAATATTAAAAACAGAAAGAAATAAAGCTGATTAAATCTATATGCTTTATCTTCATAAATATAAGCAAATCACCACAACCCACCTAATGTTATGCTGACACAGGTTCATACTCTTTTAATAAAAAGAGAAGCAAACCCTATGACTTGAAGAAAAACATTTGTATGATGATCAGTGGTCAGAACATCAAGACTAGAGTCTGTCCTGGTTCTGTTCAAAAGGGAAAGAAAATGAAGTGCCACAAATCATAGGATACAGTTTCTGCCTGCATATTGCAAGCGGCATATGCTCTCAGACAAAGCTGATAATGACTCAGACATTCCAAATATTGCTAATTAGGAGATAATAGTATTTCTCCTGAGAGACATATGTAGTGGACTAACATAATCAAAGATTCTTTTTTTCCTGGAATAGATATCTGGACTGCAGACCTCTTGGCGCTCTCCAAAAAATTTCTACTGCACAAGTCAAACTTTTGTTCAAATCAACCTACTATTTGTCCACTATTCTGTTTGGTCTAACACTCCTTGGGCTCATTCAGGAAGAAAAAAAAAAAAAAAAAAAACAAGAAAACAGAATCAGTATTAATAATATGATCATGAATTTGCAAAGACTCACCATGCTACAGTTGCTATTTGCTGAAATGCACTTCTTGTCATCACACCATTGGCACCCGTTTGTATTGGCAGTACAGCTCGCACAGTCTGCATATCGGTAACATCTGTCATCTGCAGCAGCTGCAATACAAATGAAAGTCAAAAAGAAACATGAGATTATATTTTAAAAACTTGCCTAGAGTGTTTTCTGTTACATCCTTTATTTGAACTCTAATCATTAAATGAAAAATTAAGCTATTCTGGGGGGGGAAAAAATGTTCTAATATCTTAATGTTAATAATATCTTTTAAAAATCCCCTAGTAACAGTCATATTTGAAGGTTAACTAAATGAATATTCACTGATTTGCAGCATATAAGCATTTTTAGGACAGTCCATAAATTTTACCTATCAGAAAGGTTCTTAAACTATTGACTGTTCACTCCTATAATATAGAAGATAGATGTTCTTTAGATACAAGTTTCTGATGAAAAAAATTAGATTGCTATGTAAGGAAGCAATGGTAAAAGTTTTAAATACATAAGACAGCTGTTAAAAACACATAGTCCTTCTAAATTAAATTACCAATCATTATTAGTTTAGAAATTAAAGAGTTCTACCATCTCAGCGTAAAATTTTCTGGAGGAAAATGTTCTTCTCAATTCCTTAACACGAGGCTTTGGGACTTGGACTGAAATTTATGCTATTTAAAACAGTTTGAAACACAAATGCTTAACTTCTGTTATAATTGCAAAATCACCATGAACCTAAAGAGGACAATTCCTGTCACCTCCTACACTAATGACTGTGTTTAATGCCTCTGTATATAAAAAGAAATCTTGGGATCATGAAAATTTAAGAGATTCCATTGCCAGAAAAGGCTTATTATCCAATAATCGTTCTTTTGCAATCCCATTAATGTTCCTGCTTATCTTCTAATCTTGACCATCACCACTTTCTCACATGATGCTCTCAACTAGATAACACTTGAGACAAGTGGTGTAAAAGAATAGAATGAAAACACAGCTTTGGGCAGAATGTTATCACCTGAAACTGGAAAGATATGACAGCAGTGAAGAGGCGCTGTCCTGTTAGAACAGATTTTGACAGATCCATACAGTTTCTTCAGAACTGAAATTCTCAGCACCTTGTCTCATATACATTTAAGTATAGCTTGACACCAATGCAGAAGCATTGGAAATTGGCCTAACTTTTCTATTTTCTTCAGCCTGAATACATTTTATTTTTGTAAACACTTGTTGAAACAAAGATTTGCTGGAGTTTTCTTTGAAAATAAGGTCTCCTTTCATCTGCGTTACTCTGAATTTTTAGTCTCAAGATTCCTCTTTCAAGAAAGAGCTGAAACTTTTTAGATTCTAGATCTCTTAATATTATGAAACTGTACAAAAGCAGTTCTTCAGAAAACTACCCAGATAACCTTTTGGTTAGATAATGCACCTTTTTAAAAGTTTGCTATTTTATATCCAGTTCAGAAACGAACTTACAAGCTACCAGAATAAAGCCAAACCATCTTGAAGCACTAATAGCATAACTAATAAGTTAAGAAGCACTGAACGTAGACTAGCATCCTTACATTTAACGTATAGCCGAAGTTTGGGTAGTGGTTTTATACTGCATTTCA
This sequence comes from Odontophorus gujanensis, assembly GCA_013399175.1. NCBI lineage: Eukaryota > Metazoa > Chordata > Aves > Galliformes > Odontophoridae > Odontophorus > Odontophorus gujanensis. The sequence goes on along the minus strand of VXAB01012692.1, from coordinate 10,711 downwards.
ATGAAAGATGTAAGTAGAGAATAGAAGGCATATGTAGTAGCAACACATATTCTGTCCATGTAAAGTATAAGAATTACATTTTCAAAAGCAATTTATTTGTGACATGTCAAAATACTTAGGAATAAGAGTGCTATAGTTATCCATAACATTCAATTACTTTTTCAAACAAGATACAGCTATCACAATGCCTCACAGAAATTCACCAGGAAAACTTGTATCCACTTCAACATAGTGCCGCAAAGGATTTGTTTGTCTCAAGTTTGCCTCCAGCTGTAGCTGAACTCTATACTACTACACTAATATCCCCACTGATATGTAAACTACTTGAAACAGGTATGTTTTCCCTTTCTTGGTACATACAGACATGACAGTGCCATATGCCAGTAATGGTAGCTATCACTTGCAGAGGCCATCTGTGCTGTGTCTGCTGTTACAATTTCTGAGTCATAAAAACATGAGGGCTTTTATTTATGTAAGCATGTATACATATAAACACACATACATACACACACACCACTAAATGAAGAAGTAGGAAAAAAAGGAAAATTAATTCAGAGATACAATCTCAAAGATCAATCTTCAAGTTCTTCAAAAACAATGCACAAAATCCAATCTGAAGTAGCCTTGTGTGAATTCCTCTCTTTGAACCCTCTTACGTTTTATATCCTTTAGCACCTTAAGATTATTCTTTTCTGTATTTAAAATCCTTCAAAAATTGGAGTGTAATAATTTTAAAAAATTAACACCTAAAGTTCCTACGTTGGGTATTCACAGAGTGCAGCCATCTAAATTATCAGAATAACTAGATCTACCTGTTTGGGTTTTCTCATTTCATTGGGTTTGTTTTGTTTTTCCTCCCTCTACCTCCTATAATGTCTCAAAAATGTTGTACTGTGAGACTAGAATTGACAAACCTGTTTTCTTCGGACACTTTGCTCGGAGGATGTTGTTAGCATTTCCAGATTCCCAGGATTCACAATGTTTCTTGTTCCACAGACACCTTATTCCTGGACGAGCGTTCTTACACAGCTCTTCATCTCTGAATGCTTCACAGTTTGGAGGCTTGTACACAAGGATGTCATTCAAAAGAACACTTGAAAAACCCCCAAATATGTACATTGACCTATTCAGAAAAAGCAAGAAAATATAACTTATTGTAGCTATAAAGAATTTTCCTTTTCTTTAGCTGTCCCAAAAAAAAAAAATCATTATAAAAAAAACACTCTTCAGATCCCTCTAATTAAGATCCTGTCAATGTTTCCATTATAATATGGAATATTATATGGAATATGCTTTTTATTATATTATATGGATATGCTTTTCTACATATTTCTCCATGGAAGTTTAGACTATCAAAAAATTACTCTGTTAGTCATATTAGTGAGTGACACATATCAAATGTCTAGAAAGAAGGGATATGCAGGAAACAGTACTCATTTTTTAGTTAGATACTGAAAGAATAAAGCGTGATAAAATCACCTACAAGAAATGAGAACATTTTCCTTGAAAATTTAAAGTCTACCAGTAATGCTTAGGAGAGGGGTATTTTGCTTTCTTACAGTAGCAGCTAGAATCAAAGCCAGAAGACTAGATTTGAGATTTTATCCTTTCTTCTTTAAGAACTGTCTGAATTAAAAGGTATCTAGAAAGAAATTGTGTATGTGCTGTATCCTATACTCATGGAATAGATATAATCATATAGTTACTAATAAGGAAACTTATTGAAGAGTATCTCATAATACATTATCTTTTATATAAAACCCTTCTAAAAATACCATTAAATTCTAGGGGGAAAAAAAATCATTTCATTATTATTTACTTTAATTGAATTCACTGAAAAATTACATTGCTTGAATATTAGATATAGCTTACTTGTTTCAAAACAACAAAGATCAGAATGTGAAAATGTACCAGTTGCTACATTCACTCATTTCTCTAATTTTCTCATAAGTAACGTTTGCTGATTAATTTCAAGTGCTGTGTTACAACTCGCAGTTTTCTTCTTATTAAAATCTGTTAAAATCTTATTTGAATTATTACACCACCATTATTTCTGATCTTGTGTAGAGGATCTGTAGATTGTCTATCTATACTTAAATAACGGGTTTATAATGATGCTGAATACTGTATAATGACCAGTAGCATGGAACAGTCTGAATCTGTAGCAGCACAACAGTCAGACATTAAATCATTTGGCAACAAACAATAAGAAAACACACAGGCAAACCCAACCACAGTTTTCTACAATTTTGCCACCAAAAAGGAAATACTTGTCCTAAAATGTTATTTTTGGGAATTGGAGTGAGGGAGGCAGAGAGCTTGGCCATCAAATTCTGTAAACTCTAAATCTATCTTCAATTTCTAAATGACAAAGATTTACTGAGCTCTTCTATTCATAGCAAATGTCATGAAAGTATGACATATTTTATGAAGGACAAGCAATAAACTCCACATAGTCAGATGCTGACAGGATTTTATTTTTCCTCTTCCAAGGAGTTAATGGTGATCACTATCAACAACTCTGAACTTGCTTTCTTCCCAGTAAATTTACATGTTTTTGATTTAATAGTAGTAGAAGAAAAAGAAATAGTTGTATGCTGTAAAGAAATATGTTGCTCTTAGTGCATCCAAGCGAGGATTATGTTTGGTCCTGAATTCAAATTCACTGCAAATCATAATACTGAGAACCCACCCCAGGACACTAGGAAGTTTACATGAAATGGCACTGGAATAAGTTCTACTGCATGTCAAATTGCTCGTTAACTCTACATCCAACTGCTGACACGTCCAGCCACTGCTAAGCACTATTTTTCAGGTTAATAAACTGTATCAGTTATATGACATTGGATGGTAAAGAAAATGTAAAATATGCTTCATTTACCCATTACTGACAACAGCAGTGTGACCAAATCTGTTGACATCTCGATGCAGATTAGGTTTTGGTAAAATTTTCCATTCATCACAAGCTGAAAGACAAAAGGAAAACATACAATATTATACAAAATAATCTCAAAATTGGCAACAAAAGATATACGGAATCAATTTTTACCAGACAGTTATCCATATTTTAAGCATCAAGTAATCTTATTCCCACTTTAATTGTGTTTACCCCTGCAGATCTAGGAGAGGAGGTTATGTCCACCGCAAAAAAAAAAAGACCACCTACTCCTCATCTCCTTCAGATGTTTTTGCGTGATTTCACTGTTGTTCCCATGAACTTTGAATTACAGTTTTTGATTCCAAGTTATTTTAAAACTCCTGATACTAGCTTCCTGTTGTTTTTTTGTTGTGTTTAGTTTTTTTGCTTATTTTGTTTTTTAATTAAGCAAAGTTCCCTAGTATATGGCAAGACTGCACTGAGAACTTTTGAAACCTAAGCCTTCCAGAGTGTTAATTTTATTATTACACTGGTTTTTACCTAGTGCTGCTGAATTCATTTAACTGTAGGATTCTAAAGACAGGCATGCCTAAAGAAAGTATGCTTTGTGCACACTGAAAACATATTTTTAGACTTGAATAATTTTTGCAAATCGTAGATCTGATTAAAAACTAAAGCAACATCACCATGGACCAAATAGTCCAAGGAAGTCTGCTTAAGATTGAAAAAAGAAAAAACAATAAGAAATTTCAACACTTGCTCCCTACTCCCTTACACTGAAAAAAGAAATAGAAAAGGAAAAAGAAAAAAAATATATAACTGGATATTAAGACATCCAGGAAGGAGAAACTGTCCTTAAAGACAGTGTTACTCAGAGCCCAAGTTGCTCTAACTGCTGGCTACCCTGATCCTGCTCTTGTTCCCACTGTCAGAACAATTCAGCTCTGCTCTGGCACATGGAACACAGAGAGCCATTCACAGCAGCTCTCTGCCCAGTTTGCTTTCTGTGATAGTATCACACTGACACAGTCTGGTGGAAGCTCACTCAAGGGCAGATTTAGCACACGAAAGGAGGCACAGCTAGGGACAGCACTGCAGTAATATGCAGCTCGGGTGATCAAGGCTTCCCCAGAACAAGAGCCAGAGCCCATAAAAAGTCAGAGTAGACAATGGCTGTAACAGATAAAACAATTAGAGCATTCTATAATTTGGAACCAGAAACCAAAAAAGCACATCATTACTGCAGCAACACAGGTGGTCCAAGCAGCAATAATTTCAATAGCATACAGTGGACTCTGAGTGAATTCAACAGTTTGAAGAAATGGTATTACAAAGTTTTTGTTCAGTGTCTTAGAGGGCCAATAGATATCAGAATCCTCCCTCTCAACTTCTACATTTTCACTGTAACTATTATCATAATATGATTATATTTTTAATACACATCATCTCTCAAATGTTCCCTTTTGATTTTTTCTACTTAAATGGAATGGTGAAAGTACATATATGCCAGAGAGATGCCCTTCAACAGTGTCTATAGTAGAGATCACAGTACAAGGGCATCAATTAATTGTTTATGATCACAAGTTTCAGAGGAGTAACATTAAATACAAAAGTTATGTATCCACCATATATCAGAGTAACATTGTCATTTGATGCTTCTATGATGTTTAAGTCATCTGATAGCTTAAGACCAGCAGCAATATTATCTACTGGAAAATAAAACTCATCAACAATGGCGTACTCAATTTCTATTTCAAGAATGTATTTTTATTTTAAAAGCTATAAAAGAAAACATTTTCAAAGTTTCATCTGATCAGAAAAATCTTTCTGTTGTGCTGCAAAGCCAAAATCTTGCTGCTGCTGTAAGTCATTGTACCTTGACAGAAACAGCATGTCTCAGCTCATATCAATGATGGTAAAAGAAACACTTAAAGAAAATATTAAATTTTCAGCCTATCTAGGAAAGCACTGCATATTATTTTTTTTATTTGTACACACATATACAAATAGCGTTTCCTGTACTTTGAAACTTATTTAAGAAAAAAATGGGATTTAACACTGAAAGAAAACCATAAAACCATAATAAAGGCCCATTTTCAGATAAGAAACCCTCGAGGGCTTGAGATATAATAATTCCTAGCTTGCTGATGATATTTGTCAAACTGGCAGTTCTTTTCAATAGAGTACAAGAGGAAAAGGAGGAGGGAAGCATGTTACAAATAGCCTTCCCTCTTATCTCCTCCGAGCCTTCTCAATGACTGCTGAACACTGAACAGGCCATTGTGCAAGAAAAATCCGTTTGTGGTGCTTTAAATTCCTCGTCAGAATTTCTCTGTAAAGACTGGTTGATGTGAAATACAGATAGCTAGCCAACTGCTGGTGTGGGGCTTTTCTTAGTTACAAAAAAAAAAAAATCAAACAGAATTCATCCATGCCTATCATCTTCAAACTTCTTTTGAAGATTTCAAAGTATCCACATTTCCAAACTTATTGTGAGGTTTCAAGAAGAAAGTGACAATTAGCAAACAGTATAATTTCCAACATTATTTAGCAAGAGTACAGCCTTGTCCATTACATTTGTTTCATTAAATCTATAAGAATGGCAAACTTCAAGGAATGAAAAATAAAATACTTCCCTCTCAGAAACACATATTTCTCTTAAAGAAACACAAATTAAGAAGACGAAGGAATTATTCAACTCATCCCAAATGTACTTCTCACTGACTAGAAATTCTGTTCAAGGTGGAACACAGGGCCCTCTCTTTCTGTCCATATGTCTTCAACCTCAAGGACAAGCGTTATCATGTTATATCACAAGATTCATATTCCTTCCCTAGTAATAGGTTATATAGATAGCGCCGTTATGAGATAATACAGAAGCAACACTTAGACTGAATTGGATCCCCAGACAAATCATGTACATCAGGAAACACACAACAAACTTGCATTGGACTTGAGGTGACCCAGCTGAAGCTGGTAGAGAAAAATCTCAGATGAATTTTGCCCTTTGGGCACTGCCCACCACCTATAATTTCCCATTACCTATATCTACCTCATATACCCTAGCATCAATTTTGTATTTCTGGTACTGGAGAAGATGACCAACACATTCATTGCTAGAGGAAAGATCTTACTGTTCCAACAGTAAGGAAAATTTCAGATAGACTGAGCTCAGGTGGGAATTCAGTCTGTCTGCAAGGGACAAAGACACAGAGGAGTGTCTGAAGATTCAGTGGGGATCATCCAGGCTTCGAAGTTCAGACCCCTAAAAAGACAACCAGTTACATATCAATAGAGAGGTACTACAGTAGCACATACAGTACTGCGAGACAAATATGCTACACAAGTATAATGCACTCACACATACTATGATTTTTAGAAAAAAATACATTTCTAAGCAACGTTGTTACATAAGCGCAATAGTCAAAAACAAATATGCTTTACAGCACTGAACTAAGACCAAATTTACCAAAACACAACTGAAGTGAAAATAAGGTAACTACTGCATCCAAACTCTGTACTGTTTGTTCTGCAGGTCCTCCTGAAAGTGACTTACGCTTTTCAGAGAGACAGTTCAGAACATTAAGAAACTGTCCTGCTGTGGAACAATGTATGAAGATTAAACGTGCACTTCAAATCTGATTTTGAACAAGCTATTACTAAAACACAGGACACAGCTGGACTGACACAAGTTAACATTGCTCTATTATGGTTGAATTAAGTTAAGACACTTTCAAAAATTATACAGAATTTCAGCACTCAACCACCTCTTTCAGATTTTTTTTTTTCAGAACTGCACATCCACAAACTGTTTTTAGAGGTGACTACTCTTCTTTTTTTTTCCATCTGATATACTAAATATATTATGGACATCTCTTATTCAATTATATTAATAATATACCTTTAAAATCTGAGCAACTCACAAAAATAAAAAGAACTACAGGAAATACAGAACAAAGAACTAAAATATTCCCTTTGAAGAAAACACTGTAGAAACTCCTAAGAAAAAGTGCAGGGATTAAAAAGAAGAGAAGTTGATTGCTATCTTATCAGCCTCCCCTCCCTGGCAGTGCCCAATGCTGCATCCAGCACTGAGCAGCAGCAGCACCATGCCCACTCAGAACTTGAGGTTGGAATGTGACTAGATACTCACACTGTCTCTTTTAAGGACAGAAAGAGTTCATAATCCCAAAATACAATAAAAGGAAAAATACTTATTTTCTATAATTCTATAGTAGTTAGAGTAATGACCCAAAATGTAGAAGAAACAGGTTCATTTCCTACCCAATGGGACTTGTACCTACAGCTTTCATCTCCAAAGAAAATGCTCTAACACTTCAAGCTAGGTGACTCCTTACTACTCATTTAGTGTCAGAAATAAGGAGGAAATGGAAGCATTGCTCCAGGCTCACCTATATTATGGCAGTCATAAAAACGGGCAGTGCTCTGTACCTTACTTTTAGAATCTTATCTTTATTTTTGAACTGGAAGGCAAGGTAGGAAGGCTCTACAGAGTGATATGTATGTCAGTGTATCAGTATAACTGATATTTGTAGAAGCATATGCACAAATAAATAACCATCTAAATGATCAAAGTTAGACAGAAGCAGAAAAGTTATTTTCCAACACATTCATGCTGAATAAATATTTTTATTTAGGTAATAACTCCCTTCTCTCAGCATATCAGAAAGGCAAACATGTTACATCTACAATTAAAATTCAATTTGTGCTGTTTCAAATATATAGAGTCTACATATATAACAGTAATTCTACAAGCAATATTCTAAAAACAATAAACGTAAGCTTTACTACTTAAAAAAGCAATTAGTGCATTATATTATTATGGATTTCTTCTTCTAATTGTACAGTGATACAGAGGTAAGTGCTACTAGAGATTGCACCAAAATTATCTTTATGACTTCAGTGCTTAGGAAAACATAAAACTTAATATATCATAGATGTTATTTTACATTTTCTTTGTGATAGCTTATTGATAACTCATTTGTAAATCCAGAAGGACAATAGTACAGATGCATACTTAAGGATAAAAAAGCGTCTTTACCAGACCTGCAAACTTAATAGTTTTGTTTATGACAAAAGCAATAGTTAAAACAATTTATTTTACAAGTATACAACAATTATGAATGAAGAATTAATTTTATCACGAAACAAGCAATCTGATTGCTCTGAGTGGGCAACCAATTGGTAGCACTGAAGTCAGTCTCAGGAGTTAATTTTTTAAGGGTTTTCCAAGCTAAGAAATCTAGTTCTTAAACTTTGATTAGTATTAAAAAAAATCTTAATATTTCACAAATAATATTGTCTTTCATAAGCAATTGAATTTACTTATTTATTCTGTTAAAAAAAGTTAGAAATCTATAATCTAGCAAGACTTACAAAAGAACCTTATCTTAAATGCATGAGTTATCATACTCTCCCATAAATACAAGAAATCCTGCAATACAGCTACCAATAGAAGAGGGTACACAAGCAGCGGCCACATTTCATTGATTTGAGTATTAGTTGGGTTTTTGGTTTTTTTTTTTTCTTTTATAGATGTTCTCTGCCAGTGATTCTGCATGTATTTCAGAATACAAGATACAATGCATGAAACAAAAAGGCACAGACTGAGTACTTCATACACCGAAACTACAAAAACTGCCTCAGGGATACTATTACCATTTGGCAAGAGACAAAAAACAATACTCGTAAAAAAAAAATCTTTTTTTTCTTTTTTTAACGTACTAATCTGTGAAGCTAAAATCTCAGTTTTAAATTCCAACTCTTACGTACAATTATTTTTTTAATCTTTATTTTTTTAATTTATAACTCAGTACCCATAACTGTTTTCTTCCGAGGCTAAGATAAAGATAGAAATGCAAAAGATTTAGGCTTGAAGTGATGTGATGATGAGGATAGCTCCTAGATCATTGTTTTACAAGAAAAAACATTAACTGCAATGGGATGGAAACAATTTCTTCAATATACACTCCTGAGTAATTTTGTGTGTGTATGAAACATGTTTATAAGTAGATACTTCTGTATTATTTTCAAAAGGCTTTCAATAACCTCCAAGTTGAAAACTGAGCTCTCCTTCAGATACGACTTCCTAACCGCTCACACTATCATTTAGAGATCACTTAATTTTGGCCAATTCCAAGCTCCACATTTTTGAGAAAAACTGTGGTTTCAGCTATTAATTTAGAAAAGTTAAGTTTATTTAGAGTAAGAGTATTTTTCCAGTGGTGTTAATATTATGAAAATATAATTCAGATTTATACATTTACGCTTTAATACATCCATCAGCGCTGTAATATCAAACACATTAAATGCACTTTAAATCCCCAAAAATGATTTGCAGGTTCAGAATGAAAGTAAATAAAAAAAAAAACTAGAATGCTACACTCCTCTCTTCTACACAACAGTTTAAGAGAGAAAAGAGTAAGGTGAGATTCTTGCTCAAAAACCCATTACCAGTCATGGTCCAAAGTTGTTAGTGGGTATAGCCAAGAAAATGGAACATCACTGAGAGTTCACAACATAACTTTCAGTGTAAACGGCATCCAACTCATGTCAGCCTCCTTTTACATACTGAACAGGTAATTTTAGCACTCCAGTAAACAGTAGATAAAGAAAAGTCATCATCATTATCAGCCAAAAACAAGACAAACAGAGAATCCAATGCAGTGGCAACCTTGTTCCCATCATTACTGTTTCTCTTCAATCTCACATAAGCAATATCAACTCAGTCAGGAGAAAAAAAAAAAAAACGCCTCGCCTCCCCAAGGATACCCATTTGAGGACCTTTATAAAGCTGCCAGAGCAACTTGGTGATAATTCAGCAGAAGAAGACAAACACATAGCAAAGAACATGTCTGTGGAGCTCAGTTCACTCCAAAGACTTCTCGTTGTTCTGTTGATTTTGTTTTTTAAATATGTGAAACAAAAATTATGAAAATAAAGGCAGCATAGTTTTTACAGCATCTCCAGACTTCCGAGTCTTCAGCATTAACAAACATATTCAGATGCAGTAAGCATTTAAAATTACTGAATTCAGCTCTTTCTTGGCTCATGGCACTTAAACTATCTAAAATTTATGCCTGTAAACTAAGTTCAGTACCTAGAGAGCAACGGTCAGCTCCAGAAGAGACAAATTCATTCTGTTCCAAGCCTAGTGAAATGAATTGTTCTCTGGAAATACTCATCTCCCTTCACCAACTTCAGAAGGAACCTAGATTACCAGTTGGTATTAGAAACCAGCCCTTTAGACAGCAAAAATTAACTTAGATGAATGTCTTCAAATCATTATTTCACATTAATATGAAAAACAGTAAGCATTGTCATGGATAATAAAAAACTGAAGCACACTACCCATAAAACTACATCATCTATAATAGAAGATATTATCAAAAGTACTCTCTAACTCAACTTGAACATAAATAGTGGAGGCTTTATCTCTAGGACTCAGCTGGTTTGCAGACAGCATCCTTTGCAAGGTATCAAAGAAACATGATACTGATAACATAACATACTTTGTCTTCCAATCATTGTTCAAACCTCATGATACATTCAAGACAAATTTCTGAAATATACCCACTCTCTATTTGTCAACTTCTTAGGAAAAAAAGTATTTACTGTTTTCTGAATAAGTATGTCTATATCTAATGTGTACCATGAGAGTATGCATTTAATTTGGCCAAATGAATAATACAGAAGATTAAGCTTTCATCAGATCAATCTTTATAGAATTTTTTTTAAGAATAATTTCTACATCTGTTTCCTCCTGTACTCCTCCAGTTTGAAAATGCATGGATAATATGACTTTCAAAAAAA
>VXAB01012691.1:0-30832 GCA_013399175.1 Odontophorus gujanensis | reverse complement strand
GAGGAACTGCAAGGGAAGCACACATGTTGAACCTCCACCGCAGCCGAGAGAGAACGCGCCCAGGCAGAGCGCCCATGCAGAGTGCGGCCTGGCATCCGGAGCAGAGCTCCGCCCCTCCCCTGCTCCCAACAGCATTAACTCCTTAGCTCCCTGCATGATGTTCTGATGTGGAATACCAGCATCAAAACCACAAAACCACAACACTCAAGCCTGTATGGCTACATGGGGTTGTTGTCACGAGCTGACCAGGCATTTAGTCCTATTGTTACTAGACTCAGCCCATCAACGCAGCCTATCCAGATTCCTCTACAGTACCCTTTTACCCTCAGGTAAATCAACAGTCCCACCTAACTTTGTGTTGACTGAAAACTTATGGTACAGTTGAGGGGGTAATTGATACCCTCATTCACTGAGTGTTCAACAAAGCTGGTCTCAGTAGAGAATGCTGCAGAATGCCAGTGATGAACAGCCACCATCAAAATTGAACTCCATTCTCTGTGACACTTAGGGCTTGGCCACCCAGCCAATTTTTCACTTGAGTGAACTGTGCACTGAACTGTCTAAACCATGAGCAACCAGTTTCTCCAAATCATGTAGGAAATAGTGTAAAATTCTTAACTAAACTCAAGGTAGACAACATCCACCAACTTTCCTTCATTTACTAAGCAAGTCATCTTGTCAAAGAAGTTGAACAGGTTAGCCTGACAGAGCCTGTCTTTCATAATCTCATATAATGGTAGCACTGTATGAGACTGTAAAGACACTGAGTGTATACTAAATGTATATTCAGCAGTTGAGTTCCCATCTAGTGAACATGCTCTTCTTGTGTTGGGGGACCCAGAACTGGATACAATACTCCAGGTGGAGTCTTACAAGAGCAGAGTAGAGGGGCAAAATCACCTTCCTCAACCTGCTGGCCACAATTCTCTTGATGGAATCCAGAATACAGTTGGCCTTCTGGACTGTAAATGAACATTGCTGACTCATGTTGAGTCTTTCATCAACTGACACCCCTAACTTCTCCTCAGAGACACTCTCAACTATTCTATGCTTATCCTTTATTTGTGTTTGGGATTGCTCCAACCCAGGTGCAGGACCCTGTGCTTGGCCTTGTTGAATTGTATGAGGTTGGCATAGGCCCATCCCTCAAGGCCTTACGTCATCTCCAGTCTTTATTAATCATATTACATATCCAATTGAGCTCTACTTATGAATTTGTTTCAGTGTTGTTCTTAAGGATGTCAGTAAATGTTTTATGATTCAGTGTTCAAATATTATGATCTAATAGTAAATAAAGGGCTTTTAACCTAGAAATATGCCTTTCTTTATTATTTTAGGAGTTAAAATCTAATTTACATCTTCACCTTAAGGAAAATTCATAAAATAGACTACACTAAAATGTTGATATACATTTGTGATTGAAGGGAGAAAACTGGTAAACAAGTACAACTTAGAAACATATAACTGAGTAGTGAAGGTACTGTAAAAGTTCATATAGCTTCTTTATGCTAGAGGACAAAATAGAATGATTTAAAAAAATATATGAAACTTTACTTAAAACAGCGGAGTTTCACTTTGCCATATCGTAGAATCACAGATACATAGAATGGACCAGGTTGGTTGGGACCTTAAATATCATCTAGTTCTGATCCTCCTGCCATGGACAGGGTTACCACCCACTAGATCAGGCTGCCCAGGGTCCCCATCCTACTTGGCCTTGAACACCTCCAGGGATGTAGCATCCACAGCTTCTCTGGGCAATCGGTTCTTGTGCCTCACCACCCTCTGGGTAAAAAAATTTTTCCTAACATTTAACCTAAATCTCCTTTTTTTCATTTAAAGCTATTCCCTCTTGTCCTATCACTACATGCTCATGTAAAAATTTGTTACCCCTCCTATTTTTTAGCTGCATTTTGCTGCCAAATAAAGTATCTAAATGTAAACAGAAAGGTGGGATGCAAAATCTGCTAAAAATAGGTCTTGATTAATTAACTGTTTTTAGCTTTTGTCGTTTTGATGTGATGTGGGAGCATTAGAAAATGATATTACTCTGCACTTTCAGTCTCAGAGCATGGAGGAGGGAAATTAACAAAACTGTTACATAAAATGCTACTTATACTTTTTGAATACATGAATTAACTTCTTAATAAGATATTCTGAGGAGACATGATTAATGCTAATAGTGTTTTTTTTGTTTGTTTGTTTCACTGATAAGAAAATAATATTAACATCAACCCTTTCTGTTAAAAGTGTAACTTCTGTTTTACTGTATCCACAACAACAAGATAAAGATCAAAAAAAACCAAACGAACATGTACTAACAACAGGTGTCTCACTCCAATTTATAGGAGGGAGAAAAGGTTCTTCTAAAAAACAAAAAACTGTATATGTATACCTGATGCTGAGATTAAGACACAACGGGTCAAATGTTAGCCCAATCAGTTTATTACAAAGCCTAGCTGCTTTGTGATATGGGGAAGGGAAGAAGGGCAATTGAAAAGTGATAAGAAGTAAAAAGCAAGGAGTCTTGGAAATGCCCAATTTTACCTTGCCTTCACAGGTAAATGATATCATTCCCCAGTCTCCCATACCAGTTATCTGGTCACAGGCCAGGTCTTCCGCCAGTAAACACTCCTGAGCAAAACACCTCCTAAGAAGTGCTTGCAAATGTAAATAGTGTACACAAAGGGTTGCAGGCTATGTAACACCCACCTAGATAATTTGCAGTTGTCAGTTTTTTCACCAGAAAGGCCTTATGAAGCAAGCTTTGAGACAAAGAAAAACAGTTTTTGTCTTTCACAACAGGGTCAAGCCTAAAAAAGAATTTAAAAAATATCTGCTTTCCTAGGCTAAAATCTTATTAGAATTAATCATCTTACAGATCAGAAAGAAGGTGCTGAAATCTATAAAGCTATTCAGGCAGAAGGGTTCAACTCTATTCTCAATCCATTTCATTAAGTGTATATTTCCTTTTTTATGCTTCCTGTGAATTTGAAACTCAGGTCATTATGATTCATCCTTGATTCTCATAACAATACATTTAACTTAATTCAATTTCTCAAATTTTATGGCATAAATGACCCCTGAGTACAGGGATTCTTGGAGATATATTGAGCAAAGTCTATATTCAAAAAAACAAATTCAGTAAATCTTTCCAAGTATATACAAGCATACAAAATCAAAGAAACACAAAGAATCAGTTAAGGTGAAAGGAGCCTCTGGATCCATCTGGTCCAACTCCTGCTTAAGCAGAGACATCCAGAGTGGATTGCCTAGGCCCATGACCTTTTGGGCAATTTATGCCAGTGCTCCATCATCTGTATTGTAAAGAAGTTCTTCTTGATGTTTAGACAAAACCTCTTGTGTACTAGTTTGTTTTTACTGCCTCTTGTTGTGTCACTGGGTATCACTGAAAAGTTACTCTATCTTCCTTGTGCTCTTCCTTCAGGTGTTTAGTTGCATTGATAAGATTCTTCCGAACCTCTTCCTCTCCAAACTGTATAGCATAAATTGTCTGTCTCTTCTCACAAAATAGGTGCTCCTGTCCCTTGATCATCTTGGTAAACCTCCATTGGTCCTCTTTCCCTGTTACTGCAGAGTCCAAAACACAGTAATCTATGTCTATCCTCACCAATGCTGAGTAGAGTGAAGCCTCAAAAGACTCTTCACCTGCTAGCAATAATTTCCCTAATGCAGCTAAGCCATTAGCCTTAGCGGCAAGANCTTTCTGTTAAAAGTGTAACTTCTGTTTTACTGTATCCACAACAACAAGATAAAGATCAAAAAAAACCAAACGAACATGTACTAACAACAGGTGTCTCACTCCAATTTATAGGAGGGAGAAAAGGTTCTTCTAAAAAACAAAAAACTGTATATGTATACCTGATGCTGAGATTAAGACACAACGGGTCAAATGTTAGCCCAATCAGTTTATTACAAAGCCTAGCTGCTTTGTGATATGGGGAAGGGAAGAAGGGCAATTGAAAAGTGATAAGAAGTAAAAAGCAAGGAGTCTTGGAAATGCCCAATTTTACCTTGCCTTCACAGGTAAATGATATCATTCCCCAGTCTCCCATACCAGTTATCTGGTCACAGGCCAGGTCTTCCGCCAGTAAACACTCCTGAGCAAAACACCTCCTAAGAAGTGCTTGCAAATGTAAATAGTGTACACAAAGGGTTGCAGGCTATGTAACACCCACCTAGATAATTTGCAGTTGTCAGTTTTTTCACCAGAAAGGCCTTATGAAGCAAGCTTTGAGACAAAGAAAAACAGTTTTTGTCTTTCACAACAGGGTCAAGCCTAAAAAAGAATTTAAAAAATATCTGCTTTCCTAGGCTAAAATCTTATTAGAATTAATCATCTTACAGATCAGAAAGAAGGTGCTGAAATCTATAAAGCTATTCAGGCAGAAGGGTTCAACTCTATTCTCAATCCATTTCATTAAGTGTATATTTCCTTTTTTATGCTTCCTGTGAATTTGAAACTCAGGTCATTATGATTCATCCTTGATTCTCATAACAATACATTTAACTTAATTCAATTTCTCAAATTTTATGGCATAAATGACCCCTGAGTACAGGGATTCTTGGAGATATATTGAGCAAAGTCTATATTCAAAAAAACAAATTCAGTAAATCTTTCCAAGTATATACAAGCATACAAAATCAAAGAAACACAAAGAATCAGTTAAGGTGAAAGGAGCCTCTGGATCCATCTGGTCCAACTCCTGCTTAAGCAGAGACATCCAGAGTGGATTGCCTAGGCCCATGACCTTTTGGGCAATTTATGCCAGTGCTCCATCATCTGTATTGTAAAGAAGTTCTTCTTGATGTTTAGACAAAACCTCTTGTGTACTAGTTTGTTTTTACTGCCTCTTGTTGTGTCACTGGGTATCACTGAAAAGTTACTCTATCTTCCTTGTGCTCTTCCTTCAGGTGTTTAGTTGCATTGATAAGATTCTTCCGAACCTCTTCCTCTCCAAACTGTATAGCATAAATTGTCTGTCTCTTCTCACAAAATAGGTGCTCCTGTCCCTTGATCATCTTGGTAAACCTCCATTGGTCCTCTTTCCCTGTTACTGCAGAGTCCAAAACACAGTAATCTATGTCTATCCTCACCAATGCTGAGTAGAGTGAAGCCTCAAAAGACTCTTCACCTGCTAGCAATAATTTCCCTAATGCAGCTAAGCCATTAGCCTTAGCGGCAAGAGCACACTGCTGGCTCATGTTCTACTTGTTTTCCATCAAGACTCCCAGTTGTTTTTCTGCATAGTTGCTATCCCCACTCTATAAATGAGTGGGGCTCAGCATGTGTCACGGTGTTATCCATGACAGTGACCCAAGGGAAACCGAGAAAGGAGAGAGAAAGGGAAAAGAAAAGAAAATTGCACCGTCAGTGGCCATGCGACAGCCCGAGCAGAGCCGTGTGCTCCGAGAGGGAGGGGGAAACAGAGGGAATAGATGGGTCTACAAAAAAAAAACAAAAAACGGCACGATTCGAGAAGGAACAGTAACTTTACTAAATCTAATAAAATAGAACAACTGGGAGAGAAACAGTTTCCAAACCAAAAGCTGGGAGCTTACGTTAGGGAGGAACTGCAGCGGAAGCACACAGGCGGAACCTCCACAGCAGCCGAGAGAGAACGCGCCCCGCCCGAGCGCCGCCTGGCATCCGGAGCAGAGCTCCGCCCCTCCCCTGCTCCCAACAGCATTAACTCCTTAGCTCCCTGCATGATGTTCTGATGTGGAATTTGATGCCGGTGCATCAAAACCACAAAATCACAACAGCATGTCTGGAGGTTATTCTTCCTCAGATGCATGGCACTGACTTCCCTTGTGAAACTGCATGAGTTTCTTATGCGCCCTTCTCTGTAGCCTGTGGAAGTCCCCGTGGATGGCAGTAAGATGCTCTGCTGAATCAACCACTCCCCCCCTGTTTCAGGTCATCTGAAAATTTTCTGAGGATGCACTCTTCCCCATTGTTCTCTGTACATGTTCAGCTCTCACTGAACTCTCTTACAAGTTTATATCCAAGCGAATCTGCTTTCAGCCAATGTGTACAACTTTGAATGTAAGTATTCAGTAGAAAATATTTTAGCAGTGTTTCATGCAACTCTGTCTACAAAGACTTGGCGTGATCTGCTTGATAGCATATTGTATCACCCAAAATGGAAGATATTTGCAGCTGTACAGATGAGACATGCAGATTTAAAGTACTTTAGAATCTTCTTTCTATATTTATCTAAGCATTTTGTTTTGCTTGTATGAGTATTCTAGTTCTGAGCTATAGCTTTTTATTCTCTCTGTAGAAAAGCTGAAGTGAGTTAGGAAATATGCAAGGCTTTCTGTTGAGGGAAGAGTATCCAATGGCGTGCTATTATATGTTCACAGAGTTTTGAGAATTTCAATTTTAGCTCAGTGAAGATGGAACCAATATTTCCCCCAAAAAATCTAATAATGGCTGTAAGATTGATGTTTCATTGCAACAAACACCAGTGATAATCATGGCTTGCAAGACTTATTCAGGGAATAAAGTATAACATTTTTACAGAAAGTGTGGAGCATCAGACTGAAAAGAGGAGATTGTTATGGTTTACTTATTGCTATCATGCTCAACAGGAGGACCTTCCTAGCCTCTTTCATTCTCTCTCATACTTTTTGAAGAGGAAGAAAAGTGGAGATGGCCCCATTAATACAAGAAGAGAGAACTGGATTACTATAAATGGTAAAAGAATATAAGAATAATATAAAAATGGAGTTATAGGTAATAAATAAAAGAAATAAAAGAGAAGGAATTTCCAATCTGCGCTGCCCAGAAAGTTATTTTTCTCTTGTTGTATGAAATCAGAAATCATGTGGCGAGTACTGGAGACTTCTGGGAACTATACTCTCTGACTGTAGTCAGCATATCTTCTTCTCAGAGTGCCAGAACCCACATGAGAGTAACTGAGACTGTGGGGAGCTAGTACCAAATAGATCCAGGAAGTGGAGCACCCCACCACTGTGCTTGAGCACTAAAGAGCTTACTACATGATGTCATGGTATGGAATACTGATAAAGCCAGGACAGTATCCACCCCTTATTTCATATCATTACATCATATTCAAATTGTACAGCACAAATATATACACATACAAATAATCACATAGACATACAATATATACAAATATAAATCATAACAATATTTAGCATTACATACACATATATATACATATATATAGGCAGCTATTGACTGTTTTCTCCTAGCATCACACACTGAATGTTCCCACTTTCCTGCATTACCCACCGAGTAAGGTCCCTGAGCTTAAGCAGTGCCACAGGTAGGTTTGCCCTTGCCTGAGGCCAGGATAACCCACTCTGTTTTCCCAAGCATGTTACTTACATGTACTATAGGGACTTCATCCCTTTCTACAGTGCATACAAGGCTAGACTGGTCAGAGCCATCTCTTTTGGAAGACCCTTGAGTGTTGTCTAACGGAGCAGTTTCTGATAGATGTTTATCCCAGTGTTTGAGCGTTCCATCACATATTGCTTTCAGCATGGTTTTCAACAGTTCAGTGTATCACTTGATTTTCCCAGACAATGGTGTATGATAGGGAATGTGATATACCCATTCAATGCCCTGGTCTTTGGCCCAAGTATTTATTAGGGTATTTTTAATATGAGTTCCATTATGTGACTTAGTCCTGTCTGGCATTCCATGTTGCCATAAATCTTGTTTTTTGAGGTCTAATACAGCACTGCAGGCAGTGACATGGGGTACAGGATAGATTTCAACTGGTGGTTGCTTCCACTATGGTAAGAGAATAATGATTGCCATTGTGAGTTCATAACAAAGTGATATAATCAGCCTGCCAAGCCTCTTCATATTTATACTTCAGACATCACCCTTGATGACAGAGAGGTTTCATTCTCTAGGCTTGTTTAATGCAGTGCATATTTCACATTCATGAAGAGCTGAGCAGCATCCATGGTTAAGTCCACCCCTTGCTCTCAAATTAATTCATATGGCACATATCTTCTGTGATGAGCCAGCGGTGTGTCCAGGTGGCCAAGAAGGCCAGTGGGATCTTGGCTTGTATCAGAAGACGTGTTGCCAGCAGGAGTAGGAAATTATTGTTTCTCTCTACTTAACCTTAATGAGGCCGCCCCTTGATTTTAGTTTTGGGCCCCTCACTACCAGAAAGACATTGAGGTCCTGGAGCATGTCCAGAGAAGGGCAATGAAGCTGGTGAGGGGTCTGGAGTACAAGAGCACTAGCTTTATGAGTAGCAGCTGAGAGAGCTGAGATTGTTTAGTTTGTAGAAGATGAGGCTAAGGAGTGACCTTATCACTCTCTACAATTACCTGTCGTGGTAAGCTGGGGTTGGCCTCTTCTCACATGTAACTAGCAATATGACTAGAAGGAATGGCCACAAGTTGTGCCAGGAAAGATTCAGGTTGGATGTTAGGAAATACTTCCTATCTGAGAGAGTGGTCAGACATTGGAAGGGGCTGCCCAGGGAGGTGGTGGAGTCACTGTCCCTAGAGGTGTTCAAGAAACTGTAGTTGTAACTGTACTGAAATATCAGTACAAAATCTCAACAGAGCAATTACAGATCTTAAGTATCACATGCATAAATTAAGTCCTATTACTGTTGGTTGTAATGGCTACAATAGCAATGGTTTGTACTCTGCCATCATTTAAAGCTGTTGGGCATTCAGCAATGAGAGATGGACAGTAGTATATAAATGAATCTCTACAGTCTGACTCAATATATTGTATTTCTCAAATAGGGCCACAGTTATATTTGAAGCTTCCTGGAATGCATTAGAAAACAAAACCTTGTATTCAGAATTCATATTCTAAATTAAAGAATCATAGCAGAAGAGATAATGAGAAGTATTTTCTGGGCCAAAGAGGAATGTCTGTGGGTAGCAATTTCCAAAAACAACATACTGCTATTTAATAACATAATGCTATTAACATGCTATTATGTTAATAAATTATTAATTTAATTTAATTATTATTAAGTTAACTATTATTAATAACATTAACATAATACTGTTTAAAATAGCACCAAATTAATAATCAATTTTGTCAGCTAAATCAGTCATTTTCAATAAATTAATATTCTCTTTGTAATTTTAACATTGCAATTTTACATTATGACGGATATATCTTTGATTATAAAATTAAGATCTGTTTTTGAAACAGAACAACAAAAATAAATGTGAAATCACTTTGAAAATGTAAGCAGATATTCTTATGTACAAAAACAATTCAATTTGGTCAGTGGAGTAGGCCGAAGTAGGGAAGCGTGGACAGAACGAGTAAAGCATGTTTCTCACATCTACACAACAAATTGGTGGGTACCAGACTCATTTGTGCACTGTTCTGTCCACTAGACAAAGTACTCTCAGTTTCTGAACTGACAATAGACAGTTTAATTTAGAACTGGCATATATGCTTTTCAGATATTGCTGAAAAGTAGGATTGAAATTGTAAATGGACAGTGGATTTTTTTTTTTTATGAATATTTTAATCACAAATTAAGTAATATTTTACTTATGAAATAATATCTTACTTTATGGATTTTGTGGTCATAGAGCTCCGGTGATTTGACATTTATACAAATCAGAAAGCATGTGGTTAAATGAAACTTCTCCTTGATGATCACTTGTTATGTTGAAAGAATAAATTTTGATTGCTCTCATGGTTTCCAATAAATATCTTCTTCTCCACATTCTCCCTTTCAGTTTCCTGTGTAATTATTTTGGTAGTCTAATAAAATATCTTAGATCTACAGTTTATTCCAGTAGAGATTTCACTGATATTTTCATCTGTTGTTGACAATAAACAGCCTTGGATTGAAAGGCAAATTGATTATCATCTAGATCTCTTACTGACCTCCACTGAATACACCTAAATCAAAGGAGTCAAGTTTTCTGGACTGTGCTTGATAGACTGTCATGGTAAAGCTCCAAAATAAAATATTTCAAAGGTATTTCTTGAAAGAAGTCCAAGTATTTTTGTTTGTTTCCTTATGATTTCTCTTTCAAAGAGACTTTTTCTCTGAAATGTGGCTAAAACAATGTCCAGTATAGTTTAGGTCACAGTTAATGCATATAGTTGATAGCAAGATTTCTTTATTTGTGGAAATAGAATTTGATACCTGAAATCAAAACAGGGTTTCTTTTTTGGCTAGTGTAAGATCATCAGAACTATGAGAGAGTTAATGCAGATTCCTATGCAATCCAGTTAACTTCACTAATGATAAGAGATAAATTTATAGGTTCATTTGAAACTGATCTGTAGGTTTTAGTGTGGAAGTTGATGGAGAATTGTATTCATCTATTTTTTCTTTCTTACCATTTTTGCCATTGTTTTGTTAAACAATAAACATCTCCCCATGAAGTGAATGAATATGTAACATGTGGACAGATCAAACTTTGTACTGTAAGAACCTGTCATCTCTTCAAGTCAATTTTCTAACTAAAAGAAGTATTTTAAATGAATCATTATTAGTAATCATTATTTGGAACACTACAAGTTCAAAAACCTCATTTTTCTGAAGTTCAAAACAACCTAACTAAAATAGTACAGGCTCTCTAGTACGAAACATTTTAGGAAGGTTTGGTGACTGTTGAAATTATGTTAGACGTTGAACCACCTTAGTTAAAAGTGTTCTAAATTAACCTGTGTTAGAAGGTTGTATGGGTTTAAAAAATTTAATTAAAACTATTGCATCATTTATTCTGAAGACAAGTTTAGAATCACAAGAAGCCTGTCTCTTAAAGGCTTATCATTAATCCTGCAATTCTTCCACTTTCTTCCCAACAGTTGTTCCTTTAGATTACAATATTAAATCATAAACTAGTCCACTCTGTGTCCTTATGAATTAACCCTCTGTCAACAGTTTATAGGCCGTTTCAGCCCAGTTTTGTGACTAATGGGGCGGAGGGGCCAAGAACCCACGTCCTGGGAAAGGGGAAGGTGGAGAAGGGAGAGGGTAGGCAGATGGGCCTAAAAACAAAACAGCGGCAACAATCTGAGGAGGAAAACTATTTTACTAAATAAGATATCAGAATGCAAAATAGCACAATACAATACAATACAATTGGAATTGGAGCTAGTAAATCAAATAGTTAGATAGTGTCAAAACTGAAGGTCTTACTCCAAGGCTGAAGGTGAGATGGCTAGGAGGCTCCCTATGCTGTGATGACCAGCAAAAAGAGGCGGTCTTGGGACTTGTGTGTAGATTTATCTTTCCCTTGGTGGAAAATGGAAATTGCAAAGTCTTCTGGAGTATGCAGCTCCTCTCTTCTGAGAGCCAGGTACCCAGAAATTTGGTGGTCCACAGACCTGGAACATTAACTGTTTAAATCCCTGTGTGTCACATGATGTTAGGAACCACAGAATCACAGAATTATAGGAGTTGGAAGGGACCTCTAACAAAAATCATAAAACAATGACTCCCTTCTACTTTCACTGTTATTGTTATCTTTCTGAGTTTTGTAGATGTTTTAAAGTCTTATTTTCAAGATGTCCTTTATCTCTGTTTTCAGTCAAAGATATTAATTACTGAACATTTTTATTTTTTTCTTTCTTCCATAAATTCTTGCAGCTCCTTAACAGTTAAGCCAGTTTTTTCATAATTCCTAGGTGCAAAAATGAAGCAAGCACTATACAAAAAATTCAGTAAAAGATCTCTGAACAGAAGTATTTTTGAGATATTATGAAGCATTCCCTATATTAGAGAAATTAAGCATTTCTATTACTGGTGTTTTTATTTTTAAAACGTATCATATTCTTATATTTAAAGGTTATGACAAAAAATAAATGGAATTATGACAGGAAAGAATTTTTTTCATCAGATTAATACTGTATTTGTTCTTAAAAAAATTGAATAAAATTCATAGAATAGGAGAGGTTTCTTTCAGCCCCATTCATTTGCAATACATATTTAAGTCGATTATGATAAAAATCTTACTCACGTTTTTTAGATGTATAAACTATTTACTTAAATTATTCTGTTCTTCAAATACACTAAAATTTAAAGGGAATTTTCCACATATACTGGCTATTCATAGAATCATAGAATTCCCTGAGAGGGGAAGGAATCCACAATAACCATCGAGTCCAACTCTGGGCTCCACAAGATATTTTAAACATAGGCACAATGTCTAAGAACATTGTCCATATGCTTCCTGTACTCCAGCAGTTCAGTCTTGGTGCTGTGACCAGTGCCCTGGGCAGCTTGTTTCAGTGACTAACCACCCTCTCAGGGAAGAACCTTTTCCTAAAATCCAGCCTGAACAACTACCAATGCACTTGCATGACATTCCCTCAGGTCTTATCTTCTGTAAGTACAAAGAAGTTGTTAGGATATGAAAGGAGAAATTTAGAAAGGCAGAAGCCCAGCTTGAACTCAACCTCACCAATGTAGAAAAAGGGAACAAAAATTTTTTTTCCAAATATATTAACAGTAAGAGGGCTAAGAAGAATCTCTATCTTTTACTGGACATGGAGGGGAATGTGACCACTGAGGAGAGGAAAAGGTTGAGGTTCTAAGTACCTTTTTTGCTTCTGTCTTTAAATTCTGATCAGTTATGCTCAGGGTACTCTACAGGGTACTCTACTCCCCGACATGCATTTCTAGGATGGGGAGCACGATTCACGTGAAAACAGACTTCTTATTCCACTGTCATAAGTCCATGGAGCCAGATTAAATTGACCTGAAGGCACTGAAGGAACTGGCAGAGGTGATTGCCAAGCACTTCTCCATCATCTATCTGCATTTCTAGTCAACCAGAGAGGTTCCAGAAGACTAGTAATAGGACTAGAGTGAATGGTCTCAAGTTGTGCTAGGGGAAATTCAGGTTAGATAGTAGGAAATATTTATTCTCTGTAAGAGTAATCAGGTGCCAGAATGGGCTGACCAGGAAGATGGTTAAGACATCATCTCTGGAGGTGTTCAAGAGACATTCAGATGGGATACTAAGGGACACTATTTAGTAGGGAAATATTGGTGGTAGGTGGATGGTTGTGTTGGATAATCTTAGAGGTCTATTTCAACCTTGATTATTCTAAGATTTTCTGGTTCTATCACTATCACTAGAGAGGTCAGCGCCTACCTCCCTGCTCCCTGTCCGAGGAAACTGTAGGCCACTGTGAGGCCCCCTTTCAGTCACCTTTTCAGGCAGAACAAGCTAAGTGACCAGAGGCACTCCTCATATATCTTGCCCTCTAGATTCTTCACCATCTTTGTTTGTATTACCCAAAATTGCGCACAGTTCTTGAAGTGAGACCATACCAGCACTGAGCAGAGTGGAAAAATCCCTTCCCTTAACTGGCTGGCATTGCTGTGTCCGTGCATCTCAGGTTATGATTGGTCCTTTTTGGCTACCAAGGCACAGTGCTGACTCATCTTCAGCTTGCAGTCAACCGAAACACCAAACTCCTTTCTACAGGGTTTCTCTACAGCCTCTTGTCTCCCTGTCTGTACATATATCCAGAGCTGTCTCATTCCAGGTACAGAATATGGAATTTTCTCCTGTTAATCTTCATGCAGTTGGTGACTGTTCAGCCCTACAATTTGTCAAGGTCTCTTTGCAAGGCATCTCTACCCTCAAGGTAGTCAATAGTTCCTCCCAATTTAGAACGGTCTGAGAACTAAGTGCTCATTCCAGACTTGCATCCAGATCTTTTATAAAAACACTGAAAAACATTGATCCTAAAATGGAGCCCTGTGGGACTGACTCCTCTAGTGACTGGTAATCAATATGGTGTAACCCTATTTACCATAGATCTTTAATCCCAAGCCATCAGCCAAATATTCACCCACGCTTTTATGGTTTTGTCTAGGTGCATGTTGGATGTATTGTCCAAAAAGGGTACCGTGCGAGACTGTACTTAAAGACTTGCTGAAATAAAAAGGATTACATGTAATATCTTTCCTTGGTCAACTAACTGGTAACCTTGTAATAAAGGGTAATAGAATAGATAAGCAAGACTACTCCCCATTATGAAAATAAGGAGGAATTTCTTCTTTTGTACTTAATTTACTTCTGGTGTTATACTGAGTAATTTTTGGAAACAGGACTAGGTATAAGAAAAGATGAATGTTTAGATAAGTGCATAGATTATGCAAGCATGATCTCTACCCAAGAAAAGAATAACAACTCAGTGTTGAAAGAAACTGCAGTTCTATCTCCTGAGCTATGGGGAGGGACATCTTCCACTAGATCAGGTTGCTCAAAGCCCCATCCAGTATTTCTTCCAAATACTACATTGTATCTATAAGAAAGAATAATCATGGAGAGTTTCTGTCATTCCTGAAGATGTCAGTGAACTCAGATTAACTGAAAACAATAGAATCATAGAATGGTTTGGGTTGAAAGGGCTTTTTAACGGTCATCTAATCCAACACACCTCCCATGGGCAGGCACATCTCTCACTAGATCAGGCTGCCCAAGATCCCATCCAGCATGGCCTTAAACATTTCCCAAACATTTTCCATTTCAACATTTCACACATTCTCTGTGTAATCTGTTCCAGTGCCTCACCATGCACATCATGAATAATTCCTTTCTAAATTTATCCTCTTTCAATTTAAAATCATTATCAGTCACTACATGCCCTTACAGAAGTGTCTCTACATCTTCCTTATAATCCCCCTTTAAGTTCAGAAAGGCTGCAGTAAGACCTTGCCAGAACCTTCTCTCCTCCAAGTTGAACAAGCTCAGCTCCTTTTGTCTTTCTTCATAGCAGAGGTGCTCCTGACCTCTGATTATCCTTGTGGCTGAATCCTCTGAACCTGCTGCAACAGTTCCACGTCTTTTTTCTGCTGAAGTTTCACAAGGAGAAGGACAATCACCTCCCTCAACCTTCTTTTCACTCTTCTTTTGATGCAGACCATCTGCATCTGTTGGCCTTCAGGGCTGTATGTGTACACTGCTGGCTCATGTCCGATTTTTCATCCACTAATACTCCTATGTCCTTCTCTGTCCATTCATAACCCAGTCAATATTGATGTTAGGGATTGCCTTGGTCCAGGTCCAGCTGTCAAAGGAAGAATTACAAGGAAATAAATGTCTCTGTGAAGAAATTTTTCTCAGTGTCCAAAAAAACCTCCTCATGTACAACTTGAGACAATTGCCTCATGTTTTATCACTTGTTAAATGGAAAAAGTGACTGTCATACCCCTCACTGCAATCTCCTTTTGGGTACGCATAAAGAACAATGGAGGTCTCTCTTTCTGCTCCTCTTCGCAGTCCCATTTTTCTGTTTCTTCTTATAACCCACATTTTTCATTCCCTTCATTGCTCTTTTCTGCATATGTTCAAACAACTCTATATCCTTCTTGAAGTGAGGTGTCACAAAACTGAACACAGTTGACTCAAGGTGTGGTCTCATCTGTGCTGAGCACAGAGTGACAATCATTTCCTTAGACCAGCTGGTCACAATATTTTTGATGCAGGCCATGCTACCTTTGTCATTCTTTGCCACATGGGCACACTACTGGTTCATGTTCAGCTGGCTGTTATCGAGCACCCCCAGGTCTTTTTCAGGACAGCAATTTTAAAGACACACACTTCCAAGACTATACCATAGTATGGGGTAGTTATGACCCAAGTGCAGTAAGGCAGTATTTTTCCAAATAGACTTATTTTTCTCCCCAAGTTCCATGCAGTATGCTGACTAGCCATAGAAGAGGGGAAAACTGTTCCCAGTTGTCCGGTAAGCAAATATTTTTGATGGATATTTTAATTATTTTTCCACATGCGTCAACTAAAAGGGGTGTGTTTTTCACTTTTTCTTTTTTAAGATTCATATAAGCTAGGAAGAAGCTAAGGATAGAAAAAAGCTCCAGGTATAGTTTTTATTACTAAGGAGATGGTTTCTTTCTCTGTCAAATACAAATTGTTTTATCCTGTTAGTATTTGAGTATATGCTCAGCATATAAAAATAAATACATCACTATCACCGTTGTTTTCTGTCTGTAAAACTGCAATTCAGAAAGTTCTTTTTTTTTATTATTTTTTTTTTTCCCTATGAATTCATGTGATTTGATCCACAGACTCTATCAGGAGTTTCTTGTTAGTGGTTTGCTTTTTGGAAACACATAATCTTTGTTGCTTTTCTTATGCTCATGAGGTATTTAGATTTTTTTTTTTTTCTAATTTACTTACTCCCATTAGATGTTTGCCAAACAATACATATCCTTTCATAGAAAGAGAGTTATAAAACACATCTTCTGTAGAGATCTACATTGTAATTATTCTACGATGTTTCAACACCTACAGAAATAAGACCAAGTGGCTTAACTATTGTGAATAACTTACTTAATATTCTCATACTTTGAATGATTACTGCAATAGCAAGCAGCAACAGTTCATCAAAACACAAGTTTAAAATATATCACAAATCATGTTGTTTTATTTTGTCAGCAAGTAAAACACATAAACCACTTAGGATATCCTTCAGTTTGTTTTTTGGTCTGATCTTATATGAGAGCAAGCTAAAATAGGAGGAAAGATATCAATCAATTCCATAAGTTTGGGAAGCAGTTTTTTTCTGACTTCATCATCTTCTGTTTCATTCATATACTGTTTTCCCCATTTTAGGTGGAGAATACAGGTATAAAGATTTTTTTTGTTTTTCATTAATACTTACAAAGCTCAGTTTTTATCCTGTTTTCAATGTGTCTCAGGCATTTAGGAACTCACTGATGCAGAACATCAATTTATAAGCAGCATATTCCTTATGAAAAGGGAACTTGGGATCCTCAGCCATAGCACTGTAAAGAATAGTGTTAAAAATTTCAGCATCAATTCCAAATGATCTGGTATGAGATTGTTTTGAAGTGTATTATTTAGAAGTAGTAGTTTAGTCATTGACTTCTCTACAATGAACAGGGACATCTCCAGCTACACTAGGATTCTCAGAGCCTTCTCCAACCAGATCTTGAGTGTCTCCAAGGACAAAGCATCCACCACATCTCTGGACAACCTGTTCCAGTTCCTCCCCACCATAAAAAACTTCTTCCTTATATTCAGGCTAAATCTCCTCTCTTTTAGTTTTAAACCATTTCAATTTGTTCTGTCACAACAGACCCTGCTAAAAAGTCTGTCCCTTTCTTTCTTATAGCCCACCTTTAGACAGTGAAAGGCTGCTATCAGGTCTCACTGAAGCCTTCTTTTCTCCAGGCTGAAGAGCCCCAGTTCTCTCAGTTTGTTGTCACAGGGGAAGTAATCCATGCCCTGGGTCATTTCTGTGACCCTGGTAATCCAGTTTCTCAGACTGTAAAGTTGTCTTTACTAACATTGACTAAAACAGAAGAAAAGGAAAACTTAGTCGAGTCTTTATCTCTTGTGTTTCTTCAGACGGGTCTAATTCTGTAACCACTACTGTTTTCCATCTTTGTTTTCAAAGTATGAATTAACTGAGCAGGTGCACTACAGATACCAGTCTCTCCTTTTCAGAAATTATTACATGTATTATATTATTATTGGGTAATATAATCCCAGGGAGTTACAGTGAGAGAGGACTTATGGTCAGTTTTTTGATCTGCTGTAACATATTTTCTATGATACTGAGATTTTATAACAAAGTAAATATGTTTCATTTCTGAAAGTGATAAATTGTTATACACTACTTCAAACAGTGGCACAAAAGTGTACTTTTTGCTGTTCATAATTAAGTATTGCTTTTAAAAATAATAACTGACTTAAGAAACTGTTTGAAACCTGTTCATTTTCCAGGTCTTTATTTCAAAACAAAACAAGAACCCCATTGTAGTCTTGTAAAATTCTCCACAAAGAGGACAATTTGGCATAATTTTTAATGTAAATGTAAGTTGTGTAACAAGGGTGGATAAATTTGACAGAAAATGACCCTCTTGTATTCCAGTTAATCCTCAAATATTAGAGGGGCTATAAGCAGCCCAATTTAGAACTCTAAGTCCAATTATGTACATAGATTAAAACTACAGAATCATAAAATCATTGACATTGGAAAAGACCACTAAGATCATCTAGTTGACCACCATTAATTAAGGAATTTGGGTACACCCAGTGAGGATTTTCATGGCTGGATTAGTGAATTATGCAGTTTATTAGAGCAACAGACTACAAATTCTTTTGGATTACTGATGATACTTTATCTGCAAAGCATATGAGTTTAATTAAGAACATGAATAATAAGGCCAACTAGAAACATTTTAAATCATGGAATAACTCTATAGAGATTTTGATTTTCATTGGGGAAGCACTCAGTATAACTGAATCAAGTGAGCTACCAAGTGGATGAGGGAAAGGCTGTTGCTGTAGTCTACCTAGTCTTCACGGAAGTCTTTGATAGTGTCCCACAGTATTCTTCTTGAGAAGCTGTCTGCCAGTGGCTTGGACAGGTACACTCCTTGCTGGGTAAAAAGCTGACTGGATAGCAGGCCCAGAGGGTGGCGGTGAATGAAGTTAAATCCAGCTGACTGATACTAATGGTGTTCCCCCAGGGAATAGTCTCATGTTACACCAGGGGAGATTCAGGTTGAATATTAGGAAAAATTTATTCTTTGAAACAGTGTTTAGGCACTGCAATGGACTGCCTAGGGAGGTGGTGAATTTACCATCCCTGACATTTTCAAGAAACATGCAGAAGTGGTACTTAGGAGTATAGTGTACTGGGGAAATATTGTTGGATGGTTGGACTGGATGGTTTTGGAGGTCTTCACATTTGGTGATTCTATGATCTAAAATAGTCATAAAAAGGGTACAGGCTTAATAATAAAGTTTTAATGTTTTTGCAGAGGATTAAATTCTACCTGGAGAAATCATGAATAAAACTATATTTTTATCTCACTTAAAGATAAAATAAACTGTAAGTTTCAGTTGCAAGAAAAAAGTTATGTTCTTTTTCTGCTGAAATTATTATCTGTAAGTAGTGATTACTCTAGTAAATATGAAAAAACTAGAGGCAATTGCATGAGGAAGACCTTTAATCATTTTATGTTTTAGCTTGGAAGATGATATTTTACTGAAAGTATATACATAATATTGCTTTGGATTACCCAGATAAAATTAAAAAAATAAATAAATAGAAAGAATAAAAGAAAATTGTTTTCAGCTCTCATATCCTCCCAAGTAAATAAACAAATGTATCCAGAGATACACTGTGATTATCACAGAATCACAGAATTGTAGGGGTTGGAAGGGACCGCCAGACATCATCAGGTCCAACTCCCAGCCATTTCTTTAATGTTATATACCTGTCTAATAAAGCATTTGTGTTTTTTTTTTTTTTAATTTTTTTTTCAGAGTTGCAAAAGAATTTAAGTAGCGATAAGGATGTGTTGAAAATAGGTGTTTGAATATTTAATAGATAACATTGTGATTTTTTTGCCCTTTCTTCCTTTTGTTCTAGACATATGTTCTATTTCTTGACCCTTTTAACTTCACACATTCATTTCTTCTAGCAAAGCTGTCTGGATGTGCCTTCCTTGAGATGCTGATGGCACTTCATTCACCCGCAGGCTATGATACACAATCTTTCTTTTACCCAACAGCAAGCAGGACATCTGCCTATGTAGTATTTAATTCTATATTATGGTAAGTATTCCTTGGAATGGAGCTGTAAATGGGCATCAAGTTGAGATTTCTTATAAGATAGATCAGAGCTTAGAGAGTCTGTCACTACCTCACACAAAGAGTTCATAATTGAATGTTCTACATCAGTTAACGCATCTACAAAATCCTACTTGTTATAGTTAACAAGTTTTTTTTAAATTCTTTGTGGAAGGTGAGGCAAACTTGTAATCTTGCAAAATGTACTGTTCCATATATGTCTTCATTCAGAATGTGAAGAGATTTTGTAAGTGATTACACACAGTAATTCAGAAATGTCAGGACGACTGAATTACAGAATATTTTTCTCAAAGGAAAACAGAACAAGGTTGGTGAGCATAATGTGTCCAGATTTCTACGGCATTAAGGATTAGCACAAACTGTGCAGGAAATACCTGAAACAATGTGGATTTCTTTCACTGTAGAGGCAAAAAGTGAAAGATCAAGTGAGCACTTAGTTGAGAAATATCTTCTAAGGAATGAGAGATCTCTAGGTTAAGAATTATACAAACATGATTTCAAATGTTTATGATGGAAGGTTAAGGTAATCAGTTTTGGTTAGAGGTATCTGTGTTTGATGTTTCCCACCTTTGGTTAGATATGATTATAGACATGGATTGGGGTTATTATGCCCCAAATCAGGTCAGATGATGAGGATTAACTGCAAAAACAGGCACTAGAGATCTAGAAAGAAACTCTGGTATTTTGTGGCAGGTATAGCTTGTATAGCTTGGCAAGACCAATGCCAAGTCATAGAACGGGGAGGGATGGGGTAAGCAGGATGTATCTCAGAACTCCTCCACCACTTGGCCTTCTTTGTCCTTTGGTTACTGCACTGAGCCTGCAGAATTGGCCAGTACGAGAGGTCTGCACAGAGGAAACTTCTTCATCTCCATTTCTTTTCGCAGTTCTCTTAAATTCTATGTTGTGCCTGGAATATAAAAGAAGCAAGAGGTATACAAAGCCTTGGTAGATCACAGAGGAGGAAAAACATGATCGTAACACTCACTATTGAGTCCTTGTATTATAATGTAATAATGTAATATAATTATCTTGCTAAGTGACTTGGGGTGATTTACTTTCCAAAGTGGGAGCTGGGAAATACTCATTACCTCTTCATGTAACCATGTAATCTTGTCTGTACAAAAATATGAATAAAGTCATGTTTTTGATTGAAGTCTTTTGAGCATATAAATTATCTCATTCCAACAAGGTCAGTGGAAGTATTGTTCAAGTACAAAGATTCAAAGAATTTTTCTAAAACAAACATCTATCCTTGCTGTACTTAATTTATGGTATTTCTATAGGCTAAGATAGTTGTACTGCAATGGGTACAGAGAACAATATACATGTATATGACATGGCAATAATGTGTGAGAAGTGCGGTTTTACTTCTCTTTACACCTTCAAAACCTTTGAAATTAATGCTGATTCCAGCATTACTGCTCCATTCAAGGCCTCAAGCAACTACATTTTAATCTCTATTTGAAGAACTCCTTTTTCCCTTTAAGAAACATTTTTTATGAAGGTGAAAATGACCATGGTTTCTGCAAGCAATAAAAAGTCATTAGAATCAGGGGAGTGAGGCTATAGGAGCTAGCGTAACACTTTTGGCAGCTTTGGGGAAACCTAATTTCTGGGAACTTAATTTATACAAGCTGATAGAAACTCCTACAGCAATTCTTTAAAATGAGAAACTAGTTAGCCAAAATTGCCCAGCAGTCAAATAAAACTGTTAATTAGGTTAGCACTGAAAATTGTAAGATCCCATTTAGTCCTCTGAACTCTTACATTCTCACTTGGGATTCCAGTTCAGATTTGTATAACACATATCTTTGTACTGCAATGAATATAGACTTCTGTCAAATACAGAAATATAACCCTGCTATGATAGAATAAGGTAATACAAGATTAAGCTCTAAATAATACCATATTTTGTTTTTCAATGAGAAAGAGTCACATGACTTCACCTCTGTTGGTCATACTAACAGAGGATTTTTTTATGGTGAATTCAAAACTCAAAATGTTCTATCCAAAGGTAAGATCTGCAGACTATAAGCACAAACAGCTTCAGTTGTTCAGTAGAATGCACGATTTCCCCATCTAATATAAGAGAAAATTGTATTAACATAACAGTCAATAAACATCTTAACCTCAGGTACCCAAGGGAAAAATCATGAGAATAGGAAATGCTTGCAATGTGATTTGAAACCAGACATATCCGAAGTGTGCTGGATGAAGATGTTATTTCAGAGAGTTATTTCATTATGATTTCTTATTGTATTACATCATACTTCGTATGTAATTTTTTACACATTCATGTAATTATAGTCATTGTAATTTCTAACATACTAACATTTTCCTCCAGGGAAAAGAAGGCCAACATTTCAAATTCTAACAGCTTAGAATAACTGAATCTGAGATACAAAACCAACAAAACCATGTATTTTCTTTAACACCAGAAAGCTTATTTAAAATTACAATTCTTGAATTATTCTTATATAATGTATTAGGACTAATATTTGATCTTATTTCCTGTGCATTAAGAAGATGAACATTTATGTCTAAAGTGATACAATCTCCAGACATTGTACAGATTAATATCAAATACAGGGAAAACTGATCATTAAAACAACAACAAAAAGCCCTTTAACATCCTCAGCTAACATGTAAGATTAGAATAATGTTGATCGAATAAATTTAATTTCAACTATACTAATACTTTGAACAGGGAAATTTCTTTTTAAAGCTGCTCACAGTTTCATTGTCTTTTTCTAACATATAACCTTAGAATTCCTCTTTGTGAAATAGAGAATAACCATTCAGATCTCTTTTATAAAGTATCTTCAAAGAAAATCCATAAAGAAAAGAACCTTACTAAGGACTAATGCTATATAACAATTCACAGAATCACAGAACTTTAGGGGTTGGAAGGGACCTCTAGAGATCATCTAGTCCAACTCCCTTGCCAAAGCAGGCTCTCTCTTGATCAGGTTGCACAGGTCGGTATGCAAGCCAGTCTTGAATATCTCCGGAGAAGGAGACTCCACAATCTCACTGGGTGTCCCGTTCCATCACTGTCACCCTTACTGCCAAGAAGTTCCCACACGCATTTGTGTGGAACTTCCTATGCTTCAGTTTGTGGCCATTTCCCCATGTCCTATTGCCACACACTGCAGAGAAGAGTCTGGCCTTGTCCCTTTGCCTATCTCCTTAGATATTTATAGATGTGGATCAGATCCCTTCTGAGTTTTCTCAAGGCTGAACAGATCCAGGTCTGTCAGCCTTTCCTCATAAGGGAAGTGTTACAGGCCCGTTGCTGAACTGTTTCAAGGAGATCCCTGGTTTTTTTGTACCGGGGAGCTGGGAACTGCACACAATACTCAAGGTGAGGCCTGACCAGTGTAAAGTAGAGGAGGAGGATCATCTCTTAGTTTAAATTTTATTTTCTGTTAATGCTAACAGAACTAAACAAGAAGAGTCATATAGAAGATCTCAGGGAGAACAGAACCAGTCAGGAAAAGACACTTGACTTGAAAATTCTCTTCGCTTTCCTTGGCTTGAATCTGTTAATCATCAATTTCAACTTTGAGACATTCTTTTTCTACAGTTTTGAATGAAGAGTGAGAGATTATATTGATGAGGGATGATAAGGGATTGACTAGGACTTTTTTTTTATATCTGAGTGTTTATAATGCTACATTAATTTTTTTTATTTGTTCAGTTTTTAATTTCTCAAATGATGTTTTTTAATTTAATAATGTTTTTTCATTTTTTAATTTTTTATTTTTTTTAATAGAAATAAAATACAGCAAGAAAAGTTGAAAAAAATTCAAAGAAAAATTCCTTCCCAAAAAATCCATAATTAAACTTGCTGGAATAGCAGTACAATTATTCTGTAATGGAAAAAAAAAAAAAAAAAGCATAAATTTCCCAGAATAAAACTTTGTGACTTCTACCAAAAAAAAAATAAAAAATCTCATGTTGTTTTAGTGAGTATTACGTTTTCCAGAATGAGTAGAGGTGTGGCAGTCTGAATTCACATAAATTGCTTTTTGTTTCATTTAGCAAAGTAAGTATCAGATTTAGTCTTATTACATCACTGTCTTCTGGACACAGTAGTCAGCCTTCCTTTTTCTCCTCTACACTGGACTCCATGAAGATTTCATCATGAATGCGTATTATATAAAAAAGTAGTCCAGTTAGTAGTCTGACCCAAAAAAGGTCTGGGGACATGAATCTGAAGTCATTTCTTTGCAAGAAGACATTCTTCTGTAGAAATAATTAACTATTTTTTTTTATCTAACTGGGATAATTTAATAACTTTCATGAAGTAAAATAAAACATTTTAACCTGAAAAGTCGTTTCAATTAAGATGTTTTGATTAGTACCGCTAAGAATATTTTGTGTTGTCAATTTAAAATTACACTCTTGAAAATTTTCATTTTGTCATTATCATTTTTTAATACTTTCGTTTGTTTCACTCTACTTTGAGGTAGAAATAAGCAGGTTGTGAAATATCATTCCACCAAAATGCTTTCAGTCAATTTTCAAATTTTTTTTACATTATCAGTACTAAAGCTTTGTCTACAAGTTTTACAATTAATAGCATCTGCCAAAGTACAACAGAAAAATTGCTCTCATTGTCAATTATTTCCATTAGCAAATCTCTTCGGAATCATACATTCTTCAAGATTCATTTTTTTCTTCATCTGTTGCTTTTCAGTGCTTTTCAACAACAAGCAGATAGTCATATATTCCCAAATCTTGCTTTGTCAAGCTTCTCTTAGCTGGACTTGTTAAAAAAAAAAAAAAAAAAAAAGAAAAAAAAANAAAAAAAAAAAATAGGAAAAAAAATATAGAACTACTCAAGAAGCAACGGTAGAAAAAAATGACAATATCATAAAACCATATCAGAATGATACTATTATGAGGCCTACTTGCTGTCAGTATGGATTCATCCAAAGACTGGTTATTATTACTTAATGAAGTTTACCTCTTCACTGAGATAATGAAAAAATGTTTATCAAGGAGATTTTTCTACAGTCACTAATATGATTTGTTTTATTATCATTTATTGGGAGCAACAATGATTAAAACTGAATTAACAGCCTAGCTGTTTTAGGAAAGAGTTTTTGAGATCCTGATTTTTAAGAGTCTTACAGTATCATACATAAACATATTGTAATGTAATTAATATCTTAGCGCTTGTAATCCAGTAAAAGTAGTTTTAAACGCAACAATTTTTTTTTTTCCAAAAAAAGGTAACTTAGATGGTTCCTATATTTTGGCTACATTCAACTGGAACTACTAGTGAATTCTGCTCGCAAGTGTCTTTATTTTAAATATTCAGCATACTGAGACACTTTCAGAGGCTAAATGTATGAAAATAATTCCATCTTAGGAACTGTACTGATGCACTTGCATCTTGTGTATTACACATTAAGTGATGAGTGGCTTTTTAGGAGTCATAAAGCAAGGAGAACACAGCAAATTTGTTTTTCATTTTCTTCAAAAGAAAGCTTTTTTGTTGAGCATTGGAATTGCCAGGTCACAGCCTGAACCAATGGTTGAGCACCAGAGGTGAAGCTGTGGTTAACTCAAGAAGCTCAGGTGCAAGTAATGCACTAGAGTGACCAGAAGGGGTGGAGTCAGGATCCAGCCCTCCTCACCCTAATTTAAAGGTTAGCAGATGAGGCAGTAGCATCTCTCTGGATTGAGATTTTACTCCTTTTGAGCTGTCACTGATTGTTGGAAGGGTTGATTTCAATTTTTCCTTCTTGATTGCCTGTTATTACTCTGTAGTGCCTATATCCCATTTTAAGGTGCTGTCATCATGTTCTTTCGCCATACACCTGTACATGTTTATAGAATTTCAAGTACTTATTCTCACACTTCCATCCACAAAGATGGAAACTTGAACACTGACAAAGAATGCCTTGTCACAGCAGCAGTGTATAGTAACAAATGCATTACAGATTTCAAACTGCATACTGAAACCCGTTTAAGATGGCCAGGTGAAGAGTGGTGAATAATGGAAAAAAGTAGAACATTATGTCTTTAGCATAAGATGGAAGATATCACTAGAGGAAGGAATTCTTATTACTGTTATTTTCTGTTGTTGTTGTTCTTAACCTGCTAGCAAATGTTGTAAGTAGTGTTCTCAGGTGCAAATAGCATCGTTTTAATGTGATATACACTGTTTAGTTTTTTATTTTTTATTTTTATAATTTCACTTCCAGTTATCTGAAGCAGTTAATAATAAATACAAAATACTTTTATCTAAACGAATATAAAATCTCAACTGACTATGAAAATCCCATGAAATTCCTTAGAAAAATAAGAGTGATTAGCTTTCTTCCCAGTGTTCTCATGGCCTAGCCTATACTTCCCTGCTGCTTCACCAATAGAACAAAATAAGTTGAGAAAAGGTATTTAGTTAGCAATCCTTTCCTTTAGCCTAAAAAAATATTTTCTGCTTTCAAAGTTTTGCAGATGATGGAAATATAGTACTTGTAGAATTCTTCTAACTTAAAGTCAAGATAGAGTCTGCTGTAACATACAGCATGAAAATGCATCAGGTCATATTGAGTACTGGGAAAGGTTTTTCACCAAGAAGGCCTTCAAGCACGGGTAAAAGCTCCCCAGGGCACCAATCCTGCTGGAGCTCAAGAAGAGTTTGGACAACGTTTTCATACATAGGATTTGATTTTTGGGTAGTCCTGTGAGGAACTAGGAGTTGAACTCAGTGATCCTTGTGGGTCACCTCTATGGATATTTTTTGATTTTATGACTCAAATTTATGTAATGACAGAATGCATTACTAACAGGCTCAGTCTTCAGTGAATGAGACTTATGAGACTTATGAGATATAAGTCTTATCTAAGACAGAAATTTCTTGCTAAAAAAGACTAAATTTGTAACCATCTTTACACTTTACTTGTGGCATACTTTTGATATCTAGTGGAGTAAGAAAAATAATATATACTACAACAACAACAAAAAACAAGCACCACTAATAAATAATCAGAAAAACAAAAGTCTTCTTGTGAATGGTTAATTTGTCTAATTTTTCATTTGTGAAAAATAGTAATTCCTTTTGTGGAATTCAATTTATCAATTTATCACTAGATGGCTTAAGAGCTGGTTGCCTGGTTGCAGTCAAAGTGTTGTGATCAATGGTTCTATGTCTGGGTGGAGGCTAGTCACAAGTGGTGTCCCCCAAGGGTTGTTCTTGGGACTGATGCTCTTCAGTGTCTTTATCAATGACACAGACAATGGAATTGCAAGTTTGCAGCTGACACCAAGCTGAGTGGGGCAGTTGACATGCTAGATGGAAGGGAAGCCATCCAGAGGGACCTGGACAAACCGGAGAAGTTGGCCCATGTGACCCTACTGAGGTTCAACAAGACCAAGTGGAAGTTGTTGCATTTGGGCTGGGGCCCAAATATGTATATGTATACAGACTGGGGGAAGCACTCTTTGAAAACAGCCCAGTGGACTTCGGGGTCCTGGTGGATGAGAAGCATGACATGACACAGCAGCGAGCACTTCCAGCACAGGAGGCTGCAAGACAACATGCTGAGTTGCCAGCAAGAAGAGTGAGGTGATTGTCTCCCTCTACTCAGCTCTTGAGAGGTCCCATCTGGAGTACTGTGTCCAGGCCTGAGGCCTCCAGCACAAGAAAGATGAAGAGCTCTTGGAAAAGGTCCAATGGAGGGCCACTAAGATGATCAGATGGCTGGAGCACCTCTCCTGTGAAGAAAGGTTAAGGGAACTGGGCTTGTTTAGCTTGGAGAAGAGAAGGCTCCAGGGGGACCTCATAGTGACCTTCCAATACTTGAAGAGAGCATATAAACAGGAGGGGGAATGACTGTTTGTATGTGTTGATAGAGTGATAGGACAAGGGGGAATGGTTTTAAAGTGAGACAGAGGAGATTTAGGTTAGATGTTAGGAGGAAATTTTTCACTCAGAGGTTGGTGATACACTGGAACAGGTTGCCCAGAGAGGTTGTGGATGCCCCATCCCTGGAGGTATTCACGACAAGGCTGGATGTGGCTCTGGGCAGCCTGGTGTAGTGGTTGGTTGTCACGGGCAAGGGGGTTGAAACTAGATGATCTTTGAGGTCCTTTTCTCTATGAAAACCAATCTACGTTTGTTTAAAGATCCCTCAGTGTTTAATATGTAATAAATTAGTACAGATGAAAATTCAAAACAGGGTAATTCGGACATTCTTTACTCCTAAGTATCTTTGTGTAAATATGGAAATCTGAATCCTTTCTTTTTTCAAATTAAGAGATCAGTAAAATCATTAAAGAATTTATTTTCCTGAAGGTAATGACATTATTCTTTTTTACTGCCTGTTCTTAATGATGACTTTGATAAATTCTGCTATCTATAATGAACCACATTTCAAGATATAGTCTGTCTTGTCCCTACAATAGCTGTCTTACCAACAAGACTGTAGCTAACTTTCTAGACATTTGGATGATGATGTTTATTTTTGCCTGCAAATTGAGGATTTTCAGGAAAGCTTGAACAGTCTCTTTCTATTAGTGTTCTGTAAACAAAACATTCTTAAAAGTATGATAAATATCAATATTTGGGAATGGGATTTTATTAAATTGTAATTGTAATAAATCTAGCATTCTCATTTGCAGTGCTAAGCACTGTTTTGGCAAAAGATATTTTCCCTTATAAATGCATATAAATTAAGTTTATCCATTTTTAGTTTAGTCAGCAAAGTGTTCAGCCATTTTCACAACTCATCATGTGGAAATGAAGAGGTATAATTATGTGGGTTTTTAACTTTTCAAAATATGTGAGTTAACCAGTTTTTTAAATTTACCTTATCAAAAGTTACACAAAATAATAACTTCTAGTAGACAATTTAAAACACTTGGATACATAGTCCTGTCAGAATCTATGGTAATACTATAAAACTGTGGTTATATATATTTCAAGGTATTATTAATATGATTACTTTTCCCTCTTCTTCTCTGTTCTCTTTCTTGCTACTGGAACTGATGTTAGACCTTAGAAAATGTTAAGGACTGTGCTCTGTTTAAGTGATAATTAAATTTGTGTTTAAAATTTAACACTTCTCCAGATAATCTTAAGAATTTTAATTTACACTCATATGGCTATTGTAAGACTGCAGTAGCCCCACAGACTTTTCAGTTTTTTTTGTTACATTTTTCCTCCCTTAACACTTGAATATTTATACAAAACTTGTGGAGATTGTACTCATATATTTTGGAAATGAATTGAATCAAATTCTCTATTTTCCATGCAAACTACTGGAAAAGAAAAAAAATTCTTCTTGAGAGTGATCCTGCCTCCTCTGTTATAGTTTTGAGTGAAATTTCATTGCATAGTTTCTCTTTGTCAGTTTGTGACCTAATATAGATCAGGAAATACATAAATCTTTTCATGAACAAGCATTTCTTTCCTACTTAAGCTATACTACGTGAAAAGTCAGATAAAATTTACAATATGATTCAAGAAGAAAACGTGGTATTGTATGCAGATCTAACAGACTGCTAGGAGAGAAGCAAGGGAATCTCATGATGTTATAACAACTGAATCAAGTGAGTTATCAGTCAAACATTGAAAATTTATAATTTGATATTACATATATATGTATAGAAGGCTATCAAAAGATAACCAAAAGATGATCAGAAAGCTATATTGTTAAAAAATCAGAGTTGTACATAATTTATACTCTTGCTTTCTGTTTATCTCGTCTGTTCTACCAGAAATATGATTACCATCCTGTAACACAGAAATAAACAGATTTTTTTTTTTTTTCACACATTTTCATTTTGGTTTATCATCTATTTAAGCTGTTTGTTAAAATAATACTTGTAGCTGGCTTTATTGAAGAAATAATTTTATATTAAATCCAAACAGTAATGTCAGAAAGCTCTAGATATTTACAGTTACAGATTTACAGATATTAGTACAATCTACAACTTGAAATATGACTATATTCAGAATTTTACAGATATAAGATTTTTTTAAAGGTGTGTGTTTTTGTATTTGAGTATACACATAAAACAAACGCATATTAATGTACGTACAAATGTGCTAAAATATAGTATACTAATAGTGCAGTTTTCAGGCCTTCTGGGTAGCTACTTCTGATTAACTTAGGATTCTTTTTTTTGTATTTGTAGTTTCATAACGTCAGCGTAGGCCAAAGAGCAAGCCTGGTTATTTACCTGGGACTCACTTAGAAAAAAATGTAATGAATAAATCAAAATAAATAGTGCTTTGAAAAGTATTCACAATTCGTTGTATGTCAGAAGCGTATATATACGAATAATTGGTGTGTGTTTGAACATGGACAAGTAACCCACTTTTTTCGTGATGCATTTCATTATATGCAAACAAATAAGGGCTTTTTTGCTTCTCTTTGTGTGGAATAATGAACATATTAGGGTCTGAGATCCATATTAAGGAAAGTAATTTCATGCTGTAGTGATTTCTAAGAATTTTCTACATCTCTATATAAATATAAACAAATTTTCTTTTATATATATATATTTCTTTTATATATATATATAATTACTGCTCAAAATGGGCATATTGGAAGAAGATGAAAACAATTCTATTACTTTTACAATGAATACGCATTTAAACTATAGTGGAAATAAATACATTTATGATTAGATTC
Organism: Odontophorus gujanensis; assembly: GCA_013399175.1. Classification (NCBI taxonomy): domain Eukaryota; kingdom Metazoa; phylum Chordata; class Aves; order Galliformes; family Odontophoridae; genus Odontophorus; species Odontophorus gujanensis. The sequence continues at coordinate 551 of VXAB01012691.1, read as the reverse complement.
TTCAAGAAAGTGACGTGCATTTTAAATGCAAAACCTTTTCTATGTAAGTGAATTTCTATGGGAGATGCTGGCTGTCGTGGATCATCTCTTCACATATCATGTGCCTTAACACAGCTTCCAGGAGGATCTATTTCATGTTCTTCCTAAGGAGAGATGTGAGGTTCACCAGCCTGTTGTTTCCGCACCTTCCTTTCTACCTTTCTTAAAAGTGGGAGTAATGTTAATCTTTTTCCAGTCACTATGAACTTCACCTGACAGTCATGACTTTTCAAATATTCTTTCATAAGGATCTTTGTTTTCAGTGATTCCTGTAGTCAGAAATGTTGCTTCACATATGTGGAGTTCAGATTTCACCAATGATTACTTTGGAATGGTCTTTATTTAGTGTAAGTATTCTTAAAAATGCATTTAAAATATTTATTGACATTAATATCAAGGCAGTGGATTCTGGAACATGAAGGTCTGCCTGTACAAAGTGATATCCCACACATAAATTTATTACAATTAATGCAATTATACTTGTGGATGAAAAGGAAGGGAGGAAGGGAGGG